>CM052665.1:9640741-9807906 GCA_028533165.1 Leontopithecus rosalia | reverse complement strand
GGGATGGCATGGGGAGAAATGCCAAATATGGGTGAAGGGGCAGGAGGCAGCAAAACACACTGCCACGTGTGTACCTATGCAACTATCTTGCATGTTCTGCACATGTACCCCAAAACCTAAAATGCAATAAAAATTAAAAAAAAGAATTAAATGGAAAATAAAATTAAATAAGAAAAAAGACATTTAATATTTAGTGTTTTATAAAGGGAAAAAAAATCTTAAATCCTATCACCGAATGAGTCATGACATTTAATTCTTGTTATTTTTTATAATACCTGCTTTTCAAAGTTGCACCAATAAGTATTATTAATTCTACAACAAAAGTGATGAATCCCTTGAACAATGAGTTTTTCTAAAGAAGTTCTTTAAAACTATCAAAAGGTTAACATTAAAGACTATGTTTAAGAACATGAAATTAACAAAATCCATAATTTAAGAGTAAAATACAACTCAACCAGCTGTCATATTAACAAAATGAGGAATCTTTATTTATAGATTATTAATAATCAAGGTAAATTTTGACTTCCTTGTATACAAAATATTTCTTCTTTCAGGCAAATGAGTGTAATATACAGAACTATAAAATATGTTTTTCTTTGTACTGTCTTTCATCTGTGTAATCATGGAGCCATTTGCCATATGTATACTCTATGTAGAATAATTAATTCAGTAATTAGGAAACAGTTAAGTTTTATAGTATTACAGTCACGTATTGATTTAAAACCGTTTTAACTGTTTTAGTAGATACTGTGAGGTAGGAAAAGTGAGAGTCCAAGTGTTGGAAAAGATTGAAACTCACAGTCTTTTCTTGGGTCTTGAAAAAGTTATGAATGTCAGTACCCTTTTTCCTGGGGATTCTTAGAAATGTGTCAGGCAAGAACATAGTATTACACCAAAATATTTATCTAATTTCATTCAGCTTCCTAAATACAGCCATTCTATATTTGTTTATTTATTAACAGAAGAAAATTGTGCTATATAGGGGATACCCAAAGAAAAGTCTAATTCCAAACTGTTGCTCATACTCAGATAATCATAATTTTCTCTTTTCTTTTCTTTCTTTCTTTTTTTTTTTTTTTGAGACAAAGTCTTTCTCTTTTGCCCAGGCTGGAGTGCAGTGGCATGATCTCTGCTCACTGCAACCTCCACCTTCCAGGTTTGAGAGATTCTACTGCCTCAGCCTCCCAAGTACCTAGAATTACAAGTGTGTGCTATCACACCCAGCATATATATATAGTATTTTTAGGATAGATGGGGTTTTGCTATGTTGGCCAGGCCTGTCTGGAACTCCTGGCCTCAAGAGATCTGCTTGTTAGGGCTTTCCAAATTGTTGGGCTTACAAGTGTGAGCCAGCATACCCAGACAGATAATCAAATCTTAGACTACCCAAATAAAACCCATCCTAACTACAGCATATAATTCAAGGAAAGAATAGACAAGGAATGTGTGTGTGCCATGTAGACATTGACATTAATACTACCATTGAAAATTGTTTTCAATACATATCTTCATCTTCTTAGGTAGATTTAGGTACATACACATTTTTTTTTCACCTTGTCATATTTGAAATGTGTGACCTCAAGACATATTAACCCTGATTATAGATAAGTACTGGATACTTGCTGTGATACCAATTTCCCTTAAATCAACTGTGGTTTATGTGAGAGGGGATTCTAGAAAAGGAGAAAACAACCAATGCTAATGCAGTTGCAGAAGAGCTAGATATAGGAGAATTAGGGCTATGCTTCAAGGAAAGCCTGTCAGGCATGAAGAGCAAAGCAGTTAAAGTTCCCAGATTCTCTAGGAGCCAAATAGAGAATATACTCACAAATAGAGAATATACTCACCCAAGATGAGTATACTCATCCAAGAGAATATACTGACCCAAGATGTCACAAATAGAGCATATACTACAAATAGAGAATATACTCACCCAAGATGTCTCTTTTTATCTGGAGAAACTTTGGATCAAGTGTACTCACCAGCTGTATTAACTAAATGTTTTACTGTAACTTTCAGGTATGCTTATATCTTCTAAATTCAGCATGTTTCAAGCAAATTGCATAATAAATAAGGTAATCTGAAAATATTTAATAAAAGTAATTACCTGTAAAAATGTGCTGTAAAATGAGTTTAGTGTTAGGTAATCATATTTTTATTTTTCTTAAATTGATTTAAAACCATTTCCTGACTGAAAACTCTTCATATCTCTAAATGAATGAGTATAGAAACATGTTTTAGTTCTTTTGAGAATTTGTTGCTTTTTAATCCTAGCAAAGAAAGATACACAATTGCCTATTAAAAATAACTTTTAACTCAAAAAGAAGAAGAAATACTCTAACCAGTAGAGAGTGTCTTTAGTTTCAGGTTGCTTAGAAGTCTCATAAGAGAGTGCAAAAAAAACATTTCATTACTATTCAAGATGAGACAACTCAAGTCACTATTCCCAGTAAAATTATACATGTTTCATATATCTATATGTATGTGTACGTGAAGACAAAGGTCTTTATATATCCAAACACATGCTTCAATATGTATGAGTGTTTATATGTCACATATATAATGCTATTTTATACAAAGTAATCACAATGTAAAATTTGGAAGCAAGTTGACATAGTGTTAAAATTATGAAAATAAAAATTTTAAATAAGAAAATAAGACTTTTCAATATTTTTTCTTATTTTTTAAATAAGGCAAAAACAGATAAGCCAGCCATTCCAGTGAATAAACATTATAAAAAAATAAAGGGGTATATACACAGCTTGTAGATTTACATTTCATATGTATATATGCACAGTTTCACAAAGAATGGTGACTTCAGCAGAAGTTTTATCATAAAATGAAATGTCGTAAAAGAAAGATAAAAAGATACCCACTTCCCAAAATAAAAAATGAAAATATGTTCTTTATGTTTTCAACATAAAAATAAGCCTCAGTTTCTCACATAAACACATATAAATGCTGTAGTACATTGCAGCTGCTTGGGAATCTAAAAAAGAAAGAAAAATAAAACACTTGTGTTAGCAGCAGCAAATCCATACTGGTCTGCAGAAACTCAATTCTTGGCTTCTCAAAGGAAATAATTTGCCCAAGGAGCATACTGCTGAGTGAGAGATCAAGGCAAGGTTTTGAGTAGGAGTGAAAGTTTATTAAAAAGTATTAGAGCAGGAATGAAAGGAAGTAACGTACACTTGGAAAAGGGTCAAGTGGGCAACTTGTGCGTTCCAAGTGTGTTATTTGACTTTTTACTTGTGGTTTTCTGTATTGCCATGATACCGGGGTGTACTAGTTATTTTCTTTCCTGATTCTTCCCTTGGAGTGAGCTTTTTGGATGTGCAGTGATCTGCCTGCACTTGGGAGGGGCCACATGCAGTGTGTTTAGTGAAGTTGTAAAGGCACTGAAATACATGCTCATTTGAGGTGATTTTCCCTTACCAGTGGAGGGTTCCAGGAGGAAGGTGATAAGGAAAACTTCAGCCTAATTAAATTTAAAATAATTTAATTGAGAAGTGAATGATTCACAAATCAGGCAACCTTCTAAGCCAGAATAGGCTCAGAGACTCCAGCACAGCCATGTGATAGAAAAAAAATTATGGGCAGAAAAGGAAAGTGACACATAGGAAACAGAAGTGAGGTACCGAAACATCTAGATTGGTTACCACTCAACGTTTGCCTTATTTGAACACAGGTCAAACTGTTGGCTACATATGATTGGCCTTAACTTGGTGATTGGCACATGTGTAGGCTATGGTCTGTTTACACCTCCACTTGTTATAGTTCACAATGTGCAGAAAAACATATAGATCACATTTAAAACATGTAAGGAGGCAGCTTTAGGCTAAATTTGATTTAACAAAGGTCACATACCAGTTAAACTCCACTATTTTGCCTCTTAGTGACATGCTTCAGCCTGCTCACCCAACTCCTGAGGTCTTACCAAGAAACAGCTGATCACCACCTTCACGTGTTTTCTATCTATTGGAAGGATGCTGTACCCTCGTGCCAGCTGTAACCAATTATTATTTTACAAAGACAGTTTAACAACAACTTCAGCATCACCTGTTGCTCAGCTGACATTTCTGGTGGAGGGACATCTGTTGCCTGCTCATGTCTGCCTAAATACCTACTCCAACACTTTCTTGGTCCAAATGGGATCACAGGTCACTGTAAAATAATAGTCATTCATTTAGCTAAAGTGAGAATTAAAATATTTTAAAAAGCAAAATCCTTTATCTTTGATATGGTTTGGCTGTGTTCCCACCCAAATCCATTTTGAATTGTAACTCCCGCAATTCCCATGTGTCTTGGGAGGGACCCAGTGAGAGGTAATTAAATCATGGAGGAGGGTCTTTCTCGTTCTATTAATGTGATAGTGAATAAGTCTCAAGAGATCTGATGGCTTTAAAAAGAGAAATTATCCTGTACAAGCTCTCTCTCTTCTCCTCCATCATCCAGGTAAGATATGACGTTCTCCTCCTTCCCTGCCACCATGATGGTGAGGCTTCCCCAGCCATGTGGAGCTATAAATCTATTTAATCTCTAATTCTTCCCAGTCTCGGTTATGTCTTTATCAGCAGCATGAAAATCAACTAAAACACGCTTTGATGGAGAGGAAACTCAGTTTTCAAATAATTAAAAGATCTGTAAAAGACAGCGTGAGGCACACTAAGTGTTTTTTCTCTCCTCTCTTTTTTACAGTCTACTAATAAAGAGAATAATAATTTATTTTTATTATCAATATTGCATGGAAATCATATGTCAAAAAGAGAAACAAATATTACTTTTGTGTCAGTATACTATCAATACTAAAGCTAATTTTGTAATTCCAACCTGAGTCAGCTTTGGATGTACAAGATATCTATAAATCTTTTATAACGTCTACTAATTTTTTATTATCTGTTTACTCCAACTCTTTAAGAATCATTTAATCTAATCTTTATCATTTTCTCTTTATTTATTTTGAAACAAACTTTTAATAATTTTTATCTACACAAACCATTTATTTTCTCAACAAAATCATGTTTTTGTACCTTGTAACATCTTACTTTTCTGAACACTGTATAAAAATAGCATTTCTTATATATAATAGATTTAACTATTTATATTAATTTTACCTTTTATTGCTAGTGACCCTAATTTCTAGTCAAAAACCTAGAGAGTAAGCAATTTTTTTTTTTGAGATGGAGTTTCGCTCTTGTTAGCCAGACTGGAGGGCAATGGCACTCATCGAAACCTCCACCTCCTGAGTTTAAGCAATTCTCCCGCCTCAGCCTCCCAAGTAGCTGGGACTACAGGCGCATGCCGCCATGTCCAGGTAATTTTTTGTATTTTTAGTAGAGACAGGGTTTCACCATGTTGACCAGGATGGTCTCCATCTCTTGACCTCGTGATCCACCTGCCTCGGCCTCCCAAAGTGCTGGGATTATAGGCTTGAGCAACCACGCCCGGCCTAGTTTTACCTATATATATTAATTTTAACTTTCATTGCTAGTAACCCTAATTTCTAGTCAAAAACCTAGGGAATAAGCAATTTTAAATGCTATGTACCAAAACATTTTATGAATTTACATTTATAATTTTTAGAAACATAGGCTTTTTTATACAACAATTTATCATTATGGAACAAGATATATTTACTAACAAACCCAAATTTTGTTTCTGTGAAATAAAGCATCAAAAGCATATGTTTAAATTTATAATTAATAATTAATATTTTAGCATTATATCTTATTGGCTCTTATCTAGATTACTTTTAAATAAATAGCCATTATTTAATTTTACATAGGCATAGTTACCAAAGTGATTTGGACTAGAGTTACATAAACTTAAAAGGCATTTGGGCTTATTTGTTTAATTTATAAGTACTAATTTATTTTAATTCAATTTGGTACCATGAAGACAATAAAAATATCAACATGTACAAATGTGTACATAAATGACAACCAACATAAATAACAAATTTATAATGTTGATTTTAAAATTTTAGCCATGAGGCTAATAAAATTCACTAGCTTAAAAGGACAGTTGAAATCGAATTATGCCTCTGTAAATGAAACAAGTAAGAGTCTATCTGTCTCACATAACTTAAACCATTTATCAAGTTCAATTTACATCTTAAAAGCAGGGAGAAATAATGCAAGTTTTTAAAATTATTTTCTTAATAGAGAATTTAGGGTGTGTCACTTAGATGAGACACAGAGGAAGATTAAAAATGGATGACAAGGTAACATAAAATCACATTAATTTATTGCAGGATTATACAGATGAGCTTAAGAAAAACAATTTCAGAAGCCCCTTCAAAATAACTGGCTAAATGTCCAAAGGTTATATTTTGAAGACCAATTTTGTTAGATAGGTGGCTTTTGAATTTAGTTTCTATTATATTTATTAACTGGTTTACTGAGTTAATAGATCAGTATTAACTGATTTATTATGAACCCGTAAATGCTCAATCATTTGTGGGTTGAGAGGTCACAAAGCCTAACATTTATACGTATAAAAGGCAGGCACAACTGGAAGGTGGAGCACCTAGAACTGGAAAGAATCTCATTTATATACTAAATCCCAGGTCTCTCAGAATCAAGGCAAAAGCCCAAGAGGGGACTGCGATGAGACTGAGCTGCACAGCACTCTCACAGTGCACACACTGTGAGAATACCCCCCTGATTGGTGGGGGAACCAATGCCAACCTGCCCACTCTGTTACCAGACCGTCCGTTGTGGAAGCTGAATCTTCTGGTGGTGAGTTCTCCCACAGCCTCCAAGTGTCCCAATTGTACTCATTCTCGGGTCATGGCCCCAGCTCTGAGATTCCCATGACCAACCTAGAAAACAACTTTTCTTTTACAAATTTCCCATTGACTGTCAGTTTTTTGTTTCACTAAGTCAGAAATCTTACACTTTTCTCATCCAGATGTATGAAGAAATGAATAGCCCCCTGCAATGATAACTCGTCACTGAAACTTTTGTTTGTCCCTTTTAAAATTTCAGGCAGTAATTCATTAGTGATCACGTACCCAAAAGTTAAGTGTTCTGTCATAAGATGAAGTTACTCTTGGTACCCCCAAACGTCAAGGAGATCAGGGTACTCAATGCAAAAAGAAAGCGGAGTTTCAGACCTGAGAGGAACCTGCCGGCCACGCATAGTATTCCAAGAGGAAGACGATGAGTCCAACAAAGGGGGAACAGTGGTGCTTTAACAATGTCCTCCAAGGAGTCCCATGGTCACTAGAAGTCTCCTTCAGATCAGCTTATATGACTGCTATAACTCTGATGTTTTCTCTCACGTTGAAGCTGTTCTTATCCAGGGAACTGGATAAAGGATCAAAGGTGACAAGTGAAGGAGGGGAAAGAACAAGTTTCAGAGGATCCAGTTTCAGAGATGTTAAGTTTTCTTAAAAGGGCCAATAAAAGTCTAGTTAATGAACGTTTGAAAAAAGGAGGTTACTTTGACTGAGAAGTTTCTATAGAAGAAAGTAAAATCCAACAGAGAAAAATAGAGCAGTCTTAAATATACATGTACATATAGAGATATAGATAGATATAAATATAGATATAGATACAGATATATAGCTTGAATGTGAGTTATGAATTAAACCAACTTTTGATCATAGTGTTCTTTAAATACATGATTTTCGCCTTAGCCAAGGGAACAGTGATGGCAGGAGCACTACTCTACCAGCTGCTGCCTTGGAAGAGCCCCCTGTGCTTTCTCCCAGATCCCAGTGACAGCAGGAAGCATATCTGTTTATCCCAGAAGGGAAAGCAAGATAAATGGTAAAAAAGAAAAAAAAATGCTAGCATGCTCTAAATATAAACCTAAATTTTAACCAAAGGCATATCTTTAAACGTCTGAAAACCAAAACACAAAAGCATGCTTGAGATCAAAACCAAGAAGCCATGGATCACTTTAACAAAAGCCTGTAAAAAGAAAGCAAAAAGCTGCAACCCTTTCAAGATCCAGAAAACTCCCAATGACAGCTTAAAGAAAGGAAAGTTTCACTAGCTGCAAATGGAGCAGAACCCACATCTCTGTATGGCTATATTCTCTAGGGTCCTCATCTCTCAACTAGCCATCTGCACACACAAAACCCAACAATAACCTGTGCTTGCCCCAAATCCTGGCCAGCTGAAGTGCCTTGTGCTTTTTTTTTTTTTCTTTTTGTTAAATCCCATAGCAGGCAGTTTGAACGCTCAAAGGATTTTGGCTTTGTCTTAAATCTAATTTATTCTTTTAAATTGTTGCTGAGGGAGTTTCTAATTCTATATTACTTTTGTATATTTTGTAGGCATCAATTAGATAGCTGTTTAAGACATGGGCACTCTAAAATCTTTTGTTTTCTTTTTAACATAAGCAATTTATGTATTTTAGAAGCAACTCAAGCCAATAAGCCTTTTGTTTAATGGAAACTCCCAAAGGTAACTTCCTAAGTTTAGAATAGTGGACATTTTAAAAATAAGTGCAGAAGATGTATCCAAATTTGTATAGACAAATGCTTCATCCCATTCCTTTGAATTTAGAAGGGGGGAAAAAAAGAAAAATTATTCTTACCATCTGTTCTTCCAGATCAACTGATAGACACTAGGAATTCTGACTGGTATTCCCCCCGCCCTAAATAGGGTTTCCTTGACAGTGGCTTCCTGATGATCAGAGAGATTTTGAGTTTTCCTGCTTACAGTAAAAAATCTGTAGAGGGCAAGGGAAACCTTTACTCTGAAGGTTCACTGAAAATAAACTTATAAAAGACAAATTAATAGGAGAAAAGGCACACAGATTTTTCCAAAACTCATAACACAGGGAAATCACAGGAGAACAGTTATTTCAATAACCCAATGACAAGTACAGGCCGGCCTATACCGCTTTCTTTATAAGGGAAGGGGAGAGGAGAGTTGGCGGAGTAAATGATTTGCAGTAAAAATGAATGAACCCAAAGAACAATGACTTGGAATAAATTTTCTCTGAGCTCTGGAAGAGGTGATGGAAGGATAAAGACCAAAATTTACTGTGAATAAGGATGGTCTCATTATTCAGGTAAAGTCCCCCAGGTAATCTCTTGGGACTGCCCTCAGAAGAACATAAAATATCTACCTGGGTGTTGCAGTGAGAATCTCACTCTCTTCTCTTTTTCATCTTTGATGAAATTTTTAAGAAGTTCTTAAGAAAATGGCATTTAGTTTGGAAAGAATTTTTCTTAGATAAAGAAATTCCAGAGAAGGTCCCTATTAATGCATTGGGAAACAGGATCAGAAAGACAGGGAAAACTGAAAAAATCAAAGAGAGACCTTGAGGATGCATCTTTAGTAAAGCATGTCAAAGCATTATATTTTGGGGTACTGTTTCCTAAACCCCAAGAATGCAAAACATTTTGGTGAATGTTAGAACGTGGTGATAGTGGTACCCACTTTAGCAATTTGAACAAAACCAAGTAAGTTAACTTTCCTGATAAAGTTTTCATAAAGCATAATATGGAAATTTTTTAATGATTCAGAAAGTAACATAAAATTATCTAAAGTTTACTTAAGCTTTCTCTTTTCAATCCCCAAATTTTGGTACTCTTCTAGATTATGTGAGGAAAATATTGGAAGACATTTATATAAACCAGAACATTAGGGCTATAATTTATTGACTGTTGTAAAAAGAAATAAATGCATTAAAAATTGTAGATGACTGGTTTCAAAATAATTCCGAGTTTTAATATAGTAAGAAATGGTTGGGTAATGCAATTATCAAAATATTTCATTAAAAATGTAGTCAACAATTAGTAGCTTCTATTTTGTACACCATGAAAAAATGACACCATATTAAAAATTACTGAGAAGAAAAGATAAAATGAATTTTTATCATCACACTTTAATCCAAACGGAATCAGTAACCTTTGTACTCCTTTATCTTGGTATTTACAATCTATTTGGAACTTTTGAAAAGTAGATCTCAGGAACTAGAACCTAAAAACCTTGAATCAGTTCTCGGATATCTTTTTATATAAAATTCTCAGTCAGGAAAGAAAAGTGTCTTCAGAATGATAGCACTTCCTCTTGATGTTATAGCTCTTGACTTGCACCACCGTGCATAATACAAACCTCTTATAAGTAATTAAGTATTTAATAATTTGGTTATAGAGTAAATCATTGTTTCATTCCACATATATATTGCTTTCTTCTCATCACTTACCCTACTGGTAATCCACTGTATGTGTCTTTCCAAACATCAGAGCGCAAACTTTATGAATCCAGCACTAAATACAGGCATTATTTCATTCTATACCACCAAATATGTAATCACTTGTTCTGATGTGCATTTGTTATTGTGATCCTCTTTATTAAGCTCCAGAAATGGGTAAATAATCAATATATTGCCTTAACATCATAAAAACATGAAACAAACCAAAACAAAATATAAAAAATAAATAGACTTTTTGTTTTAGCTCAGAAATGAAGACAGATGGAAGGAAATAATTCTCATTTATACAGAGATAAGAAAATAAAAGGGTACAAATTAACTGTTTATAGTCTGGGCATGGTGGTTCATGCCTGTAAGCCCAGCACTCTGAGAGCCTGGTGAGGAGGATTGATTAAAGCCAGAATTTCAAGACCAGCCTAGGCAACATAGTGAGGCCCCGTGTGTACAAAAATTATCTTTGCACTCAAAGACAAAGAATTATCTAACTATAAATGTAAATAGTGTTAAAGACAATGTATTAGTCTGTTTTCATACATCTATAAAGAACTGCTTGAAACTGCGTAATTTACTTACATGAAAGGTTTAATTGATTCACAGTTCAGCATGGCTGGGGAGGCCCCAGGAAATTTAGAAAAATAAGAGAAGGCAAAGAGAAAGCAGATACCTTCTTCATAAAGCAGCAAAAAGAAGAACAAGCAGAGAAAATGTGTCTGACCTCACACATTTTAGATCAGATTAGACAAATTTTATGAATCCAGCCATTAAATACAGGCATTATTTCATTCTGTGTCACCAAATATGTAATCACCTGATTTTATGTGCATTTGTTACTGTGAACCTTTTTATTAAGCTCCAGAAATTGGAGTAGAAATACACCCAATGGTGTATTTTCACATTTCCCTTTCACAGTACCCTAGCAGAAGTTCTCCATGAGGGCTCCACCTTTGCAGCAAATCAGATTAGATCTGATCTAAAATTATCAGATATTTTGAGAAGTCACTTACTATCACAGGAACATCATTGGGGAAACTCTTTATGATCAAATTACTTCCACCTGGTCCCACCCTTAAAATATGGAGGTTATGGAGATTACAATACAAGATGAGACTATTTTATGGGGGAGAAAGTCAAACTATACAATTGCAACCCTGTCCTTCACAAATCTCATGTCCTCACATTGCATAACACAATTATGCCTATCCAACAGCCCCTCAAAGTCTTTTATTTTTTGAGATGGAGTCTTGATGTGTCACCATGCTGGAGTGCAGGGGCAGCACATTGGCTCACTACAACCTCTGCCTCCCAGGATCAAGTGATTCTCCTGCCTCAGCCTCCAGAATAGCTGGGACTACAGGCATGTGCCACAACACCTGAAATTTTTTTTGTATTTTTAGTAGAGATGGGGTTTCAACATGCTAACCAGATGGTCATGATCTCCTGACCTTGTGATCTGCCCACCTAGGCCTCCCAAAGTGCTGGGATTACAGGCATATGCCACCGTGCCCAGCCCACAGTCTTAACACATTCCAGCATTAATGCACAATCCAAGTCCAGAGTTGTATCTGAGACAAGGCAAGTCCCTTCTGCCTATGAGCCTGTAAAATCAAAAGTAAGTTAGTTAGTTAGTTACTTTCTAGATACAGTGGAGGTACAGGCATTGGGTAAATGCATCCATTTCAAATGAAAAAATTGTCCAAAACAAAGGAGCTCTAGGCCCCATGCAAGTCTGAAATAGAGTGGGGCAGTAAAATCTTAATGCTCCAAAACAATCTCCACTGAATCCATGTCTCACATCCAGGACACCCTGATGTAAAAGGTGGGTTCCCATGGCCTTGGGAAGCTCCACTACTGTGGCATTGAAGGATATAACCTCTCTTCCAGTTGCTTTCATGAGCTGATGTTGAATGTCAGTGAATTTTCTAGATGCATAGTACAAGCTGCTGCTTGATGTACCATTGTGGTATTTGGAGGATGGTGGCCCTCATCTCACAGCTTTACTAGGCAGCACCCCAGTGGTGTATTTCCACATTTTCCTTTCATAGTAGTCTAGCAGAGGCTCTCCATGAGGGCTCCACACTTGCAGCAAACTTCTGCCTGTACATCTAGGAATTTTCATACATCCTTTAAAATCTAAGTGGAGGGAGGTTCCCAAATTCCAATTCTTGACTTCTGTGCACCTACAGGCCCAAGCCACAGAGGCTTGAAGTTTCCACCCTGTGAATCAATAGCCTGAGCTATATATTGACCCTTTTTAGCCATTGCCAGAATGTAGTGCACCAGGTTCTGAGACTGCACAAAAGCGGTAAGTTCTTGGATCCTACCCACAAAACCATGTTTTCCTCCTACTCTTCTGGGCCTCTGATGGGAGGATCTGTCACAAAAACCTCTGACATACCCTGGAGACATTTTCCCTATTGTTTTGGCAATTAATATTTTGCTTCTTGTTACTTATGCAATTCTGTGCAGTCCGCTTTCTCCCCAGATAATGGGTTTTTATTTTCTATCTCATTGTGAGACTGCGAATTTTCTAAAGTTTTATGCTCTCCTTTCCTTTTAAACATGATTCATTTCCAAATCCTTTCTTTGGGAATGCATACAACTGTATGATTTTAAGATCACCCAAGTCACCTCTTGAATGTTTTGCTGCTTAGAAATTTCTTTTACCAGATACCCTAAATCATTTTCCTCAAGTTCAATGTTGTGCAGATCTCTGGGGCAGGGTCAAAATGCTGCCAGTCTCTTTGTTAAAGCATAGCAATAGTCATCTTTATTACAGTTCCCAAAAAGTTTCTCATCTCCATTTGAGAGCATCTCAGCCTGAACTTCACTGTCATTATCACTATCAGCATTTTAGTCAAAGCCATTCAACACATCTCTAGGGAGTTCCAAACTTCCCCACATTTTCTTATCTTTTTCTGAATACTCTAATTTGTTCCACCCTCTGTCTGTAGCCCAGTTCTAAAGTCAGTTCCACATTTTTGGGTATCTTTATAGCAGCCGTCCATTCCCTGTGGTATCAATTTAATGTATTATTCTGTTTTTATACTGGTATAAGTAAATTGCCCAAGACTGGACAATTTATGAATGAAAGAGGTTTAATTCACTCACAGTTCAGCATGGCTGGGGAGGCCTCAGAAAACTTACAGTAGTGGTAGAAGGTAAAGGGAAAGCAAGGCACCTTCATCACAAGGTGATAAAAAGGAGAACAATAAACAGGAATTGCCAGATATTTATAAAACCATCGATCTCATGAGAGCTCACTCACTGTCATGAGAATAGCATGAAGAAAACTGCCCCCATGATCCAACATTCTCCACCTGGTCCCACACTTGACATTTGGAGATTATTGGAATCATGGAGATTGTAATTCAAGATGAGATTTTGAGTTGAGACACAGCCAAACCATATCAGATTAGAAATTCTAATTTAAAAAATCCTGAATAATTTACACAGTATTCCTGGAACCACTAAGTAAGTTTAGCAAGATTGTGTGGTACAAGGACAATATAGAAAGGTCTATTGTATTTCTAGACACCAGTAATAAGCCATTGCAATCTTAAATATAAATAAGTTGCCAAGTATAATGACATCAAAGTAAAAATACATAATTACAAATCTAACAAAATATATGCAGGATGTGTACATAGACAACTACAAAACACCAGTAAAACAACTCAAAGAAGATACAGATAAAGAACGAAAAGATTAATGTGGTGTGATTTAAAGAGCAGTATTTTTTTTCTTCTAGATACTGGTAAGTGCATTCTAAAGTTTATATTAAAAAATCGTTGAAAACCACAGTGACACCAGAAATAAACTCATGGTAATTTAATTATTGAATTTTTGACAAAAGAAAAAACAGCAATTTAACATTTGTCTTCTCATTTGTCTTGTCAACAAATGATACTAAAAAAATGAATGCTGACATACAAAACAAAAACAAAAAATGAAGTTCAACAACATTTTACACAATATTATCAAAGTGAACTCAAACTGTACCCTATCCTTAAATGTGAGATGTTGAATTCTAAAATTTATAGGAGAAAATACATATGGGCTTAGGGTTGATTGAAGTTTTAGATATAACACCAATAATGCTACCTATAAAAGAACAAAACATAAATTGAATGTTATCAAAAATTAATACTCTTGTCTTACAAAGACAGAATTAGAGAATGAGAATAGAAGCCCAAAATGAGGAGAAAGTACTGGAAGCTTTCATATCCGATAAAGAATTTACATCAAAATTAAAAGCACTTAAATCTTAATATTAATCTTATAATTGTTAAAATACAGGAAAATAACCCAGTAAAATAATTAAACATTTTGACTGTCATAACATATAAAGATGGCTAATAAATGTTTGTGTGTGTGTGTGCGTGTGTGTGTGTGTGCGTGTGTGTGTGTGTGTGTTGTACAGACAGTGTTTCACCATATTGCCCAGGCTAGTCTCAACTCAGGCGATCCACCACCTCAGCCTCTCAAAATCCTGAGACTACAGACATGAACAAAAAGAAAAAGAAAAAAAAAAACACTTGAAAATGTCCACCATCATTTCTCATTGGAAAAATGCAAATGAAAACCACAGTGAAATTATACCACTACTCAATTTTATTTAATTGGCTAAAATGTAAAACCTGAGAATACAAACTACCAGGGAGGATGCAAAGCAACACTAATTTTTATTTGTAACTGGTGGCATTGCTAAATGTTGCAGATACTTCGGAAAACTGTTGGCAGTTCCTTTTAAAGTTAAACACAAACAATACGTGGCCCAGAAATAGCATTCCTATGTATGTTCACACTAAACCCCATCATATGAGCTTTATTGACAACTATTAAAAACTGTAGGCTGGGCACGGTGGCTCAAGCCTGTAATCCAGAACTTTGGGAGGCCGAGGCGGGTGGATCTCGAGGTCAAGAGATCGAGACCATCCTGGTCAACATGGTGAAACCCTGTCTCTACTAAAGATACAAAAAAATTAGCTGGGCATGGTGGCATATGCCTGTAATCCCAGCTACTCAGGAGGCTGAGGCAGGAGAATTGCCTGAACCCAGGAGGCGGAGACTGCGGTGAGCCGAGATCTCACCATTGCACTCCAGGCTGGGTAACAAGAGTAAAACTCCGTCTCAAAAAAACAAACAAACTAAACAAACAAAAAAAAAAACTGTAAGCTACCAAGATGGATTGCAACAAGTAAATAGGCAAATAAACTGTGGTGCAACTATAAAATGGAAAGCTATTCAGATAAGAGGATCATGCTATTGATTCATGCAAAAGCATTAGTGACATTTCTGTGCATATTGATAAATAAGTGAAGTTAGACCCCAAAATTCACGTCATATGATTTCATACATATCATAAGTTGAAAAAAAAGAAAAAAAAAACTATAGGGACTGGAAACATAGTATCTGCCAAGGGTTGCAGAAAGAAAAGTATTTACTGTAAAGAGTAAACACTGGGAAGCTTTAGGATGACAGAAATATTCTGCATGATACAGAGCTTGTAGAGAAATGACTTTATGCATTGATAAAAACCCTGAGAACTGAACATCACAGACAGTCAACTTCAATGTGAATTCAGAGACATATCAGCCATAATGTTCAGCTGTTTGTGTTAGGAGTGCAAACGGTAATGTAATTTCAATTATCCATTGTATTCTTCCATTTTTCTATACATGGCATTTTGAAAAGGAATTTTATATAAACCAATACTTTACATTGGAAGAAAATTTTCAGGCAAATAGAAAAATTAGACATGGAAATGTGACTTGCTTAAACCAATAAAATATGAGACATAAGAAAATGTAGCACTTTTAAGTGAAAACATTTCTGAGTTGCTTTGTGTTTTTTTATATCTATTTCTGCCATTGTGATATTGGAATTGAAGGCTGATAGGAGGGTGGCATAACATCAAACCAGCCTGAAATTATTGACAATATATTGATGGATAATGTAATACATATTTGGATCTACAGAAGACTGTGAGTATACAAAGAAAAAAAAAGTTATGTTATAAAGCCACTAACTTGAGGTTGTATATTATAACAGCATAATCCAGCACACTTTTACTGATATAAAAATTTGTATTTAATTATTTAAATATCCAAAACCCAAATCTCTATTAATAAATTGGTTCTATCTTCAACCCTCTATTAAAATAGTATCTTGAATATTATTTTTCTTTTTTCGTTTATTGTACTTTAGGTTCTGGGTTACATATGTAGATCATGCTGGATTGTTGAATAGGTACACACATAGCAAAGTGGTTTGGTGCCTTCCTCCCCTGTCACCTACATCTGGCATTTCTTCCCATGTTATAACTCCCCACGCCCCACCCCGCCCCTGCTGACCCTCTCTTACCCACTTAAGGACCCCATGCTACCCTCCCTGTGTCCCTGTGTTCTCATTGTTCAACACCGCCTATGAGTGAGAACATGCGGTGTTTGATTTTCTGTTCTTGTGTCAGTTTGCTGAGAATTATGCTTTCCAGATTCATCCATGTCTCTACAAAGGACACAAACTCATCATTTTTTATAGCTGCATAGTATTCCACAGTGTATGTGTGCCACATTTTCCTTGTGCAGTGTGTGGTTGATGGGCAGTTGGGGTGGTTCCAGGTCTTTGCTCTTGTAAACAGTGCTGCTATGAACATACATGTGCATGTGTCTTTATAATATAACCATTTATAATCCTTTGGGTACATACCCAGTAATGGGATTGTTGGGTCCAATGGAATTTCTATTTCTGGGTCCTTGAGGAAGTGCTACTCTGTCTTCCACAACGGTTGAACTAGTGAACACCCCCACCAACAGTGTGCTGAACTGCACATGTCCAACTATACTCGAGATTTTATCTACCCCTACTAATTCTGAGACAGCAAGACCAGCTCCTCCTTTTCCTCTTTTCCTTCAGCCTAATTAACATAAAGACAATGAGGATGAATACCTTATCATAATCCACTTCCACCTAATGAATATTAAATATACTTTATCTTTCTGATTATTTTCTTAGTAACAATTTTTCTAGCTTACTTAAATGTAAGTATATAATATATGTAACATACAAGATATATGTTAATGGCTTTTTATGTTTCCCTTAAGACTTTCAGTCAACAGTAGGCTAATAGTTAACTTTTGGGGGAGTCAATATAGTATGTGGATTTTTAATTGTGCAGGGAAGGGGCATCAGTGCCCCCAAACTCCATGTTGTTCCAAGATCAACTGTATATTCAATTTTTAAAACTGGTTTAATTTTTATACATGTTATTTGGAAGTATAGGGGGCTGTGTGTGTAACTTTATAAAAAGTAGGTCATGAGACATGAGAAGTTTCTCCACATTTCAACAGAACTTGCTTTTATTCAATCTTCTACTTCTTGTAACTGTGACAAATCTACACATCAAATTTCTTCTGGCCTTGCTTTTGACAGCTTTTCCTAATTGTCTATAAAATAAATAATTTATGTTAATCCAAAAGTAATCTCAGTTTCCACTATCGTAATATTCTTCCTTCATTTGCCATGGCATTACAGCATAGTATTCTACTTAAGATGATTCAACTTAGATTTGTTAAACTTTATAATGGCACAAAACAATACATATTTGGTAGACATTGTGTTTCCATTTATTAATTTTGATCTTTTGAACACTTTATAATAAAGATTGCACTAGATTTTTTTTTCCAACTGTAGGCTAATATTAAGTGTCATGAGCACTTTTAAGGTGGTAGAGGCTAGCTGGGATATACAATAGCTTAGGTGCATCAAATACATTTCAACATACACTATTTTAAAGTTATGATGCGTATATCAGGAGGTAACCCCATTGTAATCAAGGAGCATCTCTACCAAGTTTATTGCTTTTGCAAACAGTCCCAGAAAACAAATTGTTGATGGCCCAAGTTCAATAATGCCCTTCCTTTGACACCTCTCTAACATTTAACTCAGAATTAATCACGTATGATTCTATGTTTGCAACAAATAAAAGAAAGCAAAACCAACTAGAAAGTATTAATGAATTTTTATGACTTCTTAAATAATAACTAAAAATAAACAGGGGTCTATATACCTTCCAACTTTGCATCCAGTGTTTTCATTTTATAGATGTTTAATGAACATCTGTTTAACAAATTAATAACCATGTTATTAATTTTACTGAGATCAAATATAAAGAAAAATAAATAGAGAAAGAATAAAGAAAAAAAAATAGAGTGTTGTGGCAGGATCTTGGCTTACTGCAAACTCTGTCTCCCAGATTCAAGCAAGTCACTCGCCTCAGCCTTCCAAGTATCTGGGACTACGTGCTGTGCCACCGTCCCTGAATAATTTTTGTATTTTTAGTACATACAGGGTCCAGCACAATGGCCAGGCTGGTCTCCAACTCTTGACCTCAAGTGATCTGCCAGCCTTGGCCTCCCGGTTTTGATTACAGGCACAAGCTGCCACACCTGGCCGGTTTCAATTTTTTTAAAACTCCTGTCCTAAGTACTGGCTTTCAGAATTTACTCTTTTTATTTTCATTAGTCTCTCAACTTTGTATATTTAAAATGTCAGTAGATTTCTAAGAAGTTATGAGAAATATATTTCATGTATATTTATATTTCATTTTAAAAGTTTGCAATTGCTTCCCATTGTTTATGAAGAATTGCCAGATAAATAGGACTTCAGATACTAGTTAGGTGACATGTCTTCACATAAATACCAAAGGTAAAAGGCAATTAGAATGGCAAAAAATAATTTATTCATTTAGTTTATTTAAAATGTACACATTGCCTGAAGCCACTGGAACAATATACGGAACATAAGTTACCATCCTTAAACTAAATCTTCAGTGGAATGGAAAAGAAAAACACTTATAGTATTACCATACATGAAAACAGTAGACTGAAAATAAAAGTAAAAATATCTATCCTAATACAATGTCCAATTTCTCATAAAAATGGTTGAATTATTGGAAGATGGACATAAATTTTCAGCAAAGGAAGTACAGGTGATCTTAATTTGTATTCATGTTACTTACATATGGTAAAACATAAAATAGTCATCTGTCAAATTATAAACAAAATGAAACTATTAATACGCTTGAATGTATTATAAATTAATATAAACATTAGATTAAATAAATTTAATGAATCACCTAACTAACCCCAAACAGATGGACTAATTTTAGAAAGAGAATATCACAGAAAAATTGTTAGTTAATATTTCCCAGGAGTTATTTTTGCAACATTTCTAAGTAGAGTTTAATCTACTTCATACTTCTCTATAACTCCTTCAGAAACTACTTTTAAATTTCTACTAGTAGCAGGCTCTATGGCTTAGTTAATTAAAGCACCTATCTAATAGATTTTCAATAATGGAGTTCCATAGAATTTTCTTAAAAATGCAATGTTTTATTAAGTTTATGAAATAACTTTATAACAGTTTGAATTATAAAAATATGTCCCAGCACTAATACCTGGAACCAGTGCATGTTTCTTTATTAGAAAAAAAAAAGAGGATTCATTAAGAAACCTAAGATAATGACATAACTCTAGTGGGCCCTATCTTCAACAACATGTTTTTTTGTTGTTTGGGTTTTTAAAACAGTGAAACAGAGTGAAATATGCAAACTGAAAATGAAGACATATTCACAGAGCAGGAGCTAGTATGAAGCAAGAGACAAGGATCAAAGTGATGCATTCCCAGCGGAGAATCGCCACTCACTGCCAGTAGCAACCAGAAGCCAGGAGAGAGGCAGAGAACAGAATCTCCTCCCAAACCTCTGGTGAGAGTGTGGTTCTGACAACACCTCGATTCCCAACTTCTCATACCTAAGGTATTGTGAGTATGTTGCTATTGTTTTAAACCATCACATTTGTGGTGAGTTCTTTTACAGCAGCCATCAACTCTTTATACTTGAGTTCTCCATGTGGATTAAACATTGGAAAGTGTTCCAATTTATTCCTAATTACATTCTGAAATCAGTGGAATGCTGATTACAACAGTTTTAATTCATATCTAATATGTTATATCTGATATATCTTCTTGCATATGTCCATTGAAAAATTTATATAAAATAATTTCTACTGTGAAAATTGTCTTTGTTTAAAACATAAACTTCTGGTTCCATATGTTCTAACAAGAATCTAAAAGCTGAACAGACTGAAAAATCAACAACTTTTCTTAGCTGTATCAGAGAAATGAGATACCAGGGAAAATTGCTGCCCCTAACATTAGAAAGACAGGCAAGTAGATACAGAGAATCACAATGCAACAGAGGAGAAACCGATGAGCATAAATATTTGCAGGAACAAGTGCCAGGGTAGAAATACTTAAACTACAACAGACTAATTTCTGGAGGCTCACTGAGGACCAGTCTAAGAGTTAAAAATTCAACAGTGCCAAATTATAAGAAGGGGCCCAGATATTTGTGAGATTTACCCCCAGGATTATGATCAGCTTCTCCCAATCAATATCAAAGAATAATTGTCTCATGCTTCCAGCAGGGGAATGAAAAAGGAATCATTTTGAAATATGCCACAGCATTTTGCTCCTGTTAGTATGGTAACCAGAGTCTAAACTGCTGGATTTTTGTTTGTTCGTCAGGATTTAATTAGCATGGGAGAAAGAGAAACACCTCTAGCCAGGTCCAGCCTTCCAAGTGGAGTGTAGCCTTATCCCATTTTTGCTAAGAGGGAGCAGAGCCTGAGAAACACGTATGAAGTTCACAGTCTAGAGTTGCAGGCTTCCTAAAAGACTAAGGTCTACTCACAGGACCATAGAATGGTTTCCTCCTCCCACACCTTATCAACATTTCACTAAAGGCCTATGTATAGCAATTCCTTTTATTCAGTATATCATATTCAACTATCAAAACAAAAGTACAAGGCATATTATAAAAGGGAAAAATAAAGTTTGAAAGGACAGAAAAAGTATCAGAACTGCACATGGCAGGGAGTTTGGGATTACCAGACAGTAAATTTAAAACAAACATGATGCATATGATAGGGTGCGAGTGAATAAAGTAGAAAGCATGAAAGAACAGATGAGAAATACACTCAGAGATATTGAATTCATAAAAGAAAGTAATGATAAAAAATAACTATAACAGAAATGGAGAGTGCCTTTGGTGAATTTATTAGCAGACTGAATATGGCTGCAGAAAAAAAAAATCCCTGACTAGGAGGCTACATTGATAGAAATCTGAAGATTTCTAATTGATAGAAATCTATCTAATTGATAGAAAAGCTAAAAAGAATAAAGACTGAAAAAAAAAAAGAATAGAATATCATAAAATGTAGAACAATTACAAAAGGTGTAAGTAATGTGTAATGGAAATACCAGAAGGAGAAGAGGGGAAAAAAAGAAAATTATCTGAAAAACAGAATTTCTGCAACTTAATGTCACACATCAAATTATAGCTCCATGTTTCTCAAAGAACGTCAAGTAAGATAAATGCAAAAAACAAAATTCCATACATCTATGTATATAATATTCAAATGACAGAAATTGCGATAAAGAAAAAATTATGAAAGATACAGAAAAATCACCTTACATATGGAGGAACAAAAATAATAATTACAACTTTTTTTTTTTTTTGAGACGGAGTTTCACTGTTGTTACCCAGGCTGGAGTGCAATGGCGCGATCTCGGCTCACCGCAATCTCTGCCTCCTGGGTTCAAGCAATTCTCCTGCCTCAGCCTCCCAAGTAGCTGGGATTACAGGCACATGCCACCATGCCCAGCTAATTTTTTGTATCTTTAGTAGAGACGGGGTTTCACCATTTCGACCGGGATGGTCTCGATCTCATGACCTCGTGATCCACCCGCTTTGGCCTCCCAAAGTGCTGGGATTACAGGCTTGAGCCACCGCGCCCGGCCAAATTACAACTTTTCTTCTTAGAAATCATGCAAGCAAAAAGGAAGTACAACAAAGTAACTAAAGTGTTGAGCCAAAAATTCCTACTATCCTAGAATTCTGTATACTGAAAAAGTATCCTTCAAAAGTTAAATTGATATAGACTTTCAAAAATTGATGAACAAAACAAAAAATACGAGAATTTGTTTTAAGTAGATAATTGCAGGAAATGTTAAAAGAAGTATTTTAGAGAGAAAAAAAGTACTATATGTCAGAAAAGTCAATTTACATAGAGAAAAAGACCATAAAAAAGAAATAAAGTAAAATAAAAATTTTTAATTTAATTGATTTAAAAGAGAAGTGTTCGTTAAACATAATAACCAGATATTGTATATGTTTTTGTATATATCATATACATGTCTATATAAGCATATATATAAATGAGGTAAACAACAGCAATGAAACAAATGATGGAAAAGAAATATTATAATTATTTTATTATAAGATACACTTCCCATGAAGTAGTATAGTATTATTTGAAAACACATTTGAATTAGTTATCAATGTAAACTGCTATCTCTAGGGCAACATTTGAAACAAAGAAGTATAGCATATACTTATCTGAAGGTTGAAAAAAGAAGCATAATGGAAGATTATACAATTCTTAATTAAAACAAAAAGCAGAAAAAGAAAAATAGGAGCCATGAAAATGGACAAAAAGAGAAACTAACAAATATAGAAGGCACTAAGCCAATTATATCAATAATTACTTTGAATGCCAGTGGTCTAAATGCATCAAATTCAAGACAGAGATTGTCAGAATGGAATAAAAAATAAGACTCCACTACACTGTTAATAAAAACACTTAATTTAAATATAAATATGCACACATATTAAAAGCACATGAACATAGACAAATACGCCATGCTAACATTTAAAATTAAAGTGGAAACAACTGTGTTAATTTCAGACAGAGAAGACATAAAGCAAGAAAACTTGTCCCGAATTAAAAAGTGGTATTATTTAATGATGAAAGAGTCAATTATTCAGTGGGATAGAATAATTTTTAACATAGCTACAACTAACAATAGAGCATCAAATAATGTGAGGCAAAAATTGATAGTACAGCAAGGGGATCTTGGTAAATCAACTATTACAGTTGGATATGTCAGTGGTTCTCTCTGAGAAATAGAGCAGCCTAGCAGGCAGAAAATTGGTGAGTATTTGAACAGAGTTGGACTCAACAGCACCATGAATTAACTAGATATAATGGACATCTATAGGCAAATTTATCCAACAGCAGAAGATGCAATATTCTCAAGCTCAGATGAAACATTCACCAAGACAGATCACATTCTGAGGCATAAAATACACTGTAACATAGGTAAAATAGTCATGCAAGACCTGTTCTCAGGTCACAACTTAATTTAACTAGAAACCAACAGTATAAAAATAACTGAATCATCCTCAATACATGAAGATTAAGCAACACATTTTTATATAGACATACGCCAAACAAAAAAATCTAAAGAGAAATTAGAAAGTATTTTTAATAAAAATAAATAAATAAAAATGAAAACACAATTTTTCAAATTTTGTGGGATGTAGCAAAAGTAGTGCTTATAGGGAAATATGGTATTAAATGCATATATTAGAAAAAAAAGCCTAAAATTTGTCATCTAAATTTCCACCTTAGGAAACTAAAAAAAAAAAAATAAGCAAAGTAAATCTAAAATAAGCAGAATAAAATAAATAAAATTAGAGATATCAATTAAATGAAAAAGGGAAAAATCAATAAAGAAAATCAATGAACCTGACATCTGCCTTTGAAAGATCAAAAAAATTGATAAGCTTCTTAGCAGGCTAATTAGGGGAAAATGAGAAAGAACACAAATTACTACTATCAGAAATGAAAGAGTATACATCACTACAGATCCCATGAGCATTAAGAGTATTTAAGCTATAATATGGACTGTTCTATGCCCACAAATATGATGACTTAGATGAAATGTACCAATTTCTTGAAAAGCACAATTTGCCAAAACTCTCACTAAAGGAAATAGAAAATCGGAACAGATTTTGTTACTATTGAAGAAAATTAATCATTAATTAATATTTCAGAACAGAAGATAAAAGGCCTGGATGAGTTCACTGGTCCACCAAACATTTAATATATAAATTATATTTATTCTCTTCAATGTCTTTCAGGAGATAGAAGTGAAAGAAATAGTTCCTAATTCTTTCTTTGAAGGCTGTATAACCTAATACCAAAACAAGACACTAATAAGAAAATAAAATTAGAAATAAATATCTCTTATAAACACAGAAGCAAAAATTCTCAACAAAATATTAGCAAATTTAATTGAACAATGTATAAAAACCATTATATACCACAAACAAAGGGGAATTGTGTCACATATATAAGGCTGGGTCAACATTCAAAGATCAATTAATGTAATCTATCACTTCAACAGGCTAAAGAAGAAAAATCACATAATTATGACAATAAATACAGAAAAAGCATTTGACAAAATTCAACAGGCATTCATGATTTAAAAAAAAAAATTCCTATAAAACAGGAAAAAAAAGAGAACTTCCTCAATTTGATAAGAAATTTCTACCCCAAAATAATATATAGTTATTATATATAAATATTTATTAAAATACATATTCAATACACATTAACATATAAATATTAATATATTAAAATACATAGAGGTAGCATTATGCATAATGCTGAGGAAATAGAGGCTTTCCCACTAACACCAGGAACAAAACATAGATGGGATTTCTCATCCCACCTTTTCAATGTTGTAGTGAGGGTCATAACTAAATGCAAAAAGACAAGGAAAAGAAATGAAAGATAAACATATTATTAGGAAAGAAATAAAACTGTCCTTGTTTGCCAATAACACAATTATCTATGACTGAGACCTGAAAAAAACATCAGAAAAATGCCTGGAACTAATAAGAGAGTATAGCAAGGAATCAAGTTCCCTGATTAACATGCTTATCAAGCGTGTTTCTATAAGCCAACAGTGCATTAGTGTAATTTGAAAATTAAAACATACTACCATTTACATTAACTTCCCAATGTGAAAATTTTAGGTAAAAGTCTACCAAGATATGTATAAAATCTATATGAAGAAACCTACAAAACTCCCATAAATTAAAGTGAAACTAAAAAGAGAGCTATTCCATATTTTTAAGTAGGAAGGCTCAGTATTATCAAGATCCATGTTTTTTTCAGCTTAAATTATAGATTCAATATATTTCCAATCAAATCCCAGGAAGCTAAGTTGTGGATATTCTCAAACTAATTTCATAGTTTTTATTGAGTAGGGCAAAGAACCCGAGTAGCCCAAACAATTAAAGGAGAAGAAGAAAGTCATGGGACTAACACTTCTTGAATTTAGGACTTATTATAAAACTACAGTAATAAAGACACTATGGTGTTGTTAAAAAACAGGCAAATAGATAAAGAGAATGAAAGAGAGAATCCAGAAATAAACTCACATACATGTAGCTAACTGATCTTGTATATTTAGGAGCAAAAGCAATACAACAGAACAAAGGGAAAAAAATAATGCTGGAACAACTGGACATCCACATACAAAAGAAATAAAGACATACATGAGGCCAACAAACATGAAAAAATGCTCATCATCACTGGTCAATTAGAGAGATGCAAATCAAAACCACATTGAGATACCACCTCATGCCAGTTAGAATGGCTATCATTAAAAAATCTGGAGACAACAGATGCTGGAGAGGATGTGGAGAAATAGGAACACTTCTATGCTGCTGGTGGGGGTGTAAATTAGTTCAACCATTGTGGAAGACAATGTGGCGATTCCTCAAGGACCAAGAAATAGAAATTCCATTTGACCCAGAAATCCCATTACTGGGTATATATCCAAAGGACTATAAATCGGTCTACTATAAGGACACATGAATGTTCATTGCAGCACTGTTTACAATAACAAAGACCTGGAACCAACCCAAATGCCCATCGATGATAGACTGGACTGGGAAAATGTGGCACATATACACCATGGAATATTATGCAGCAATCAAAAATGATAACTTCGTGTCCTTTGTAGGGACATGGATGAATCTGGAGAACATCATTCTCAGCAAATTGACACAAGAACAGAAAATGAAATACCGCATATTCTCACTCACAAGCGGGTGATGAACAATGAGAACACATGGACGCAGGGAAGAGACCACTACACACTGCGATCTCTTGAGGGGAATAGGGGAGGGACAGCGGTGTGGGGAGCTGGGGAGGGTTAGCATGGGGAGAAATGCCAGATGTGGGTGAAGGGAGGAAGGCAGCAAAACACACTGCCATGTGTGTACCTATGCAACAATCTTGCATGTTCTGCACATGTACCCCAAAACCTCAAATGCAATAAAAAATAAAAGAAATGAATCTAGACAAAAACATTACACCATTCACAAAAATTAACTCAAAGTGAGTCACAAACCTAAGTGTAAAATGCAAAATTTGAAATTCTTAGTAGGTAATCTAGGAGAATATTTAGATGGTCTTGGGTTTGACAATGACTTTTTGAATATAACAGGAAACAACAATTGGTGAAAGGAAAAATTAACAAACTGGACTTCATCAAAATAAAAATTTCTGCTCTTAAAAGACAATTCAAGAGAACGAAAAAACAAGTTAGAAACTGAAGAAAAATATTTGCACAGTACACACCTGATAAAGAACTCTTATTTAAAACACACAAAGAACTCTTAAAACTCAACAATAGGAAAGCAAACAACCTGTTTAAAAAATAGGGCAAAGACTTTAATAGATACTTCACCAAGGATATATATATACATGAGAAATAATTATATTAAAAGGTGTTGTACATAATATGTCACTAAATCCAGGTTAAATCAGTAATAAAATGCAACCACACATATATGAGAATAACCCCAAACCAAAACACTAACATGAAAAGCTGGCTGAGATGTAGTACAATACGAATTCTCATTCATTGCTAAAGGGAATGCAAAATGTACAACCACCAAGGAACATGATGAGTGTATTTTATAATAAAAGCATTTTTTAATTAAAAAATACTTTATAAAATTAAAAATACTCTTATTATAGAATACAGTAATCATGTTCCTTGATATTTATCTAAATGATTTCGACACAGAAAACCGCACATAGATGTTTATACCAGCTTTATTTAAAATTGCTAAATCTTGGAAACAACAAAATCATCTGTCAGTGGGTGAATAAATAAATAAACTGTGGTAGATCTAGACAAGAGAATTACAATTCAATGCTAAAAAGAAATGAGCTATGAATTCATGAATAGAAAAGGAGAACACTTAAATGCATATTACTCTGCAGAAGAAGCCAGTCTTAAAAGGCTATTACTGTATAATGCCAACTACATGGCACTCTGGAATACTATGGGGGCAATAAAACAATCAGTGGTGGCCAGCGACTAGGGCAGGGAGGGATAAATAGGTGGAATATGGATGTATTTTAAAGCAGTCAAAATACTCCTTATGGTACTATGGTGGATATCTTTTATTTTATACATTTCTCCAAAGACATAAATTGTGTAATATTAAGAGTGAATCCTAATATAGACTATGGACTCTGGGTGATGATGGGTCAACGTGGTTCATCAATTGTAACAAATGTATCACTCTGGTGGGGATGTTGATAGTGGGAGAGGCTACACATACACGGTAAAAGGGGATATTTAGGGAGTCTCTCTATCTTTTTTTTAGTTTTGCTATGAACTGAAACTTCTCTACAAAAATAAACTTGAGGCCGGGCGCAGCGGCTCACGCCTGTAATCCCAGCACTTTGGGAGGCCAAGGCGGGTGGATCACGAGGTCAAGAGATCGAGACCATCCTGGTCAACGTGGTGAAACCCCGTCTCTAGTAAAAATACAAAAAATTAGCTGGGCATGGTGGCACCTGCCTGTAATCCCAGCTACTCCGGAGGCTGAGGCAGGAGAATTTCCTGAACCCAGGAGGTTGAGGTTGCGGTGAGCCGAGATCGCGCCATTGCACTCCAGCCTGGGTAACGAGAGGGAAACTCCGTCTCAAAAATAAATAAATAAATAAATAAAAATAAACTTGAACAAAAACAGAACAAAACAAAAAATGTAAAAAATTAAACTGTCCCTTTATAGAAAATTGATTAATCCTATGTTATACACGACTAAAATTAACAAAATAGTTCTACATAATCATAAACCTCAAAATGTGAAAAATATTCAAAGTTGTACAAATTGATAGGTGTCACATAAAATTTAAAAATATGCAAAAGTTATTACTTAAATATTACATATAAGTTCGCAGAATAACACAAAATAGGGCTGTTTGTATTTCTGGACAGTTAAGTTAGCTGGGAAAATAGATTTTATGTTAGAATTTTAATTTGATTTCACAGTTTTTGTTCATATATATGCTAAATGTCCAATGTCTGTTTTAACTAAAAAAAGGTTATGTCAATATTTACAGTATTGGTTTAACATTTTGTGGATGTTTAATATTTAAGTTAATTGCTTTAAAAATTGACTTGTGATTTATATATTTTTAACCTTTGAATTTTTGAACTTGTCTACCTTTCTTTCACATACAAAAATTGATGACTTGGCTTGGTCAAAATAATTGTCTGTTTTGGCCAGGCATGATGGCTCATGCCTGTAATTGCAGTACTTTGGAAGGCCAAGGTGGGCATATCGCCTGAGATCAGGAGTTCAAGACCAGCCTGGCCAACATGTTGAAACCCTGTCTCTACTAAAAATACAAAAATTATTCTGGTGTGTTGGTGAGTGCCTCTAATTCAAGCTACTCGAGGGACTGAGGCATGAGAATTCCTTGAACCCAGGCAACAGAGGTTGCAGTCAGCCAAGATCATGCCATTCAACTCCAGCAGGAAGAAGGAAGGAGACTCAATCTCAAATAATAATAATAATAATAATAATAATAATAATAGTTCCTTTTTTTCTCCTCTAGACTCTGTATTGGTCAGTTATATTTGTCACTTTTAGATTATAAAAAAATGTGGACTAACTCTATGTCATGCATAGATTGTCACCCATTTTATTGCTCTGAGTACAAAATTTACTATTTAAATTTAAATTTTACATACTTCACCTTGATATGCATCAATGTTGACGACTCTTGCATTTTGCCTGGCAATTGAGGTACTTTTTTTCTTTTTCTTTTGAGAGGGTCTCATTCTGTCACACAGGCTGGAATGCACTGGTTTGATCACAGCTCACTGCAGCCTCAACCACTTAGGGCTCAGGTGATCCTGTCACTTCAGCCTCCCAAGTAGCTGGAAGTACTGCTGTGTGCCACCACACACAGCTAATTTTTCTAAATTTTTTACAGAGGAGTTTTCTCCATGTTGCTCATGCTGGTTTTAAACTCCTGAGCTCAAGCAATATACCCTCCTTAGCTTCCTAAAGCACTGGGATTACAAGAATGAGCCATCATGCCCAGCCTGATGAGAACTTTTAATAAGCTAATTTAGGTCATTTTTGTTGTGGTGGTTTTTTTCTTTTTTTTTCTTGGCCAGAAAATTTATATTAACTCTTTTCCACTTGCCGTTTTTAAAACCTCGTTTTTCATTTTATTAAAAAGTGTTTGTGTTGCTTTGAATGCTATTAATTGAAAATAATTTATATCTATAAACTTTTAATTTTGTAGATTTCCTTTACATAAACTATACTTTTTATTAGCATCCACAGCATTATAATTATCTATTACATTATGAAATGCCTGCATGGCTGCCTTATGGTGAGGTTTTTCATGCTTATTCATCTTTAATTAGATTATTAAAAAATCTGTTTTTTAAAAAAATGGGAACGTGTAATTTGGATTGTTTGTTATTTTATTTACTGGGCTCCTAACTGCTACCAGATTTTCATTTCTTTTAAATCAAAAGTTTTATTGGTTTTTATTGCTTCTATATGTTCATTTCATTTATTTGCAGTTCTAAATTTAAAGTCTATTGACTAAAAAGATAATATTCTGGTCACATTATCTGTGAATATATTGAGGACAGTAAGAGTTTATCTGTGAATACTCTAAGAATATTTAAAGCAATATTTTGTGAGGAATTTTGAATTAAAATTTATAGCCAGCATGTCCTACCTATGACCTCTTTAGGCTTAACATTTTCTCCTTCAAACTTCTTTTCCTTGGAAATTACAACTTTCCTTAAAGCCTTTTGGTTATAATGTTCATTGAATAGGTTGAAATACAGTCTAAAATTATTTAAGTAAAAATATATTAGTGGGTCTTATTCAAAGTAAAAGTCTTTACTGTCTTGGAAAGCAGTTAGAAAGGTTAGAAAGGTGGTTTCTTTTTAAGGTTTTTCCTTTCTGAGAAGAGATACATGAATTGATCAAAATTGCATACTAATTATTTTCCCCAGTGGCCTCATACAGATTTCTGTTGTGGATTCTAAAAAAATGTTTACATTGACATGCAGTTTATTTATATATAATATATATATATATACATATATATTATATGTATATATATATATAAAGTTTATATATATATAAACTTTTTAGGGCTATTGAAAGTTTGCATCACTAATATTCTTTTCCTTAATCCTTCAATGGGAAGATTTTATAGAGTACATCACAACTTTCGTCAATTCAACCTTCAAATTGTTAGAGCTAACATTTAGTTTTACATTTATATATCAACTTGTTCTTATATTTAAAACTATTCAAAAGCTTTGATTTTAGTGTTTAGTGCAGTGCTTGCACATGGTAATCTCTCACTAATTTTTGTTTCTCAGAGTTAATATTAATTTCATGTTATTATATTCAAAATAAAACTAATAAGTAATTGAAATATAAAAACCAAATGACATTAAGTTTACATCTCTGGTTAGTTCCTAGATATCTGCCAGTATAATTCACCTCCATCTGATTGGCAATTATGTAAAACAATAGTAGTAGAATTCTATTTATTTATTATCTATAAATAAAAGATGAAATGAATTTAAAATACGATATAAAATAGATTACATTTTAAAAAGAAACAAAATGTGACAATGCTTTAGGCCAACAAAATATATACAGTTGTAATGCTGTGTTATTCCTTTTAGGACATCAATTTATTATCTAAGTTCTTCAATATTTTTATCTGTCTTATAAAATCTGCAAAGGAGAGATTATAAATATAATTTATTTCACTTTCAAAGTATCTAACACAACAGAGACTAGAAATTCCACTATAATAGTATCCTATAACAATATAATAAAAATGGTCAAAGTTATTAGTTCAGTATAACAATAGACAAAGACAGTATGTGTATACTTATGTATATTGAAAAATTTAATAAAGGCAACTAAGATGAATTTTTAGCAAAACAGGATTGAAATCAAATTGTAAATCAATAAATTGTTTTATACATTTTAATGCATCCTATTGAAGAAGGATGATAAAATTGCTAAGATAGAATGTGAAGAAGCAGAATATACCTGTGTTTCACCAGTGCTGGCCTGCAAGAAAGTTTCACAAAAAGATTTTAATACTTTTAGCAGCTCTCTGTAAATTGGAGATGGTTACATAAAGCCATTATAATAGTATACTACTAGACATTAATATCATTCAACTGATTTCTCTTGATCTGATTAGACATTTATTAACAAACCTCCTGTGCTTATCTGTTTTATTGCTGCTAATAAAAGATACCTGAGACTGGATAATTTATAAAGAAAATAAGTTTAATGGACTCACAGTTCTGCATGTCTAGAGTGGCCTCATAATCATGGTGGAAGGCAAATAAGAAGCAAAGGCATGTCTTACGTGGTGCCAGGCAAGAGAGCTTGTGCAGGAGAACGCCCAATTCTAAAACAATCAGATCTTGTTAGACTTACTTACTGCTGTGAGAATAGTAGGGAGGAAACCACCCCTATGATTCAATTTTCTCCATCTAGTTCTGCTGTTGACATGTGAGGATTATTACAATTCAAGTTGAGATTTAGGTAGACACACAGCCAAACCATATCATTCCTCCCCTGGCCCTACCAAATCTCATGTCCTCACATTTCAAAACCAATCATTTCCAACAATTCCCCAAAGTCTTAACTCATTTAAGAATTAACTCAAAAGTCCACCATCCAAATCCTCATCAGAGATACGAAAGTCCCTTTTGCCTATAAGCCTACAAAATCAAAAGCAAGTTAGTTACTTCCTAGATAGAATAGGGGTACAGGTATTGGTTTTTTAAAAAATAAAATAATAAAAAGCATTACAAATATGAGCAATTGGCCAAAACAAAGGCACCATGGAAGTCCAAAATCCAGAGAAGCAGTCAAATCTTAAAGCTCCAAAATGATCTTCTTTGACTACATGTCTCATATCCATGTCACACTGATAGAAGAGGTGGGCTCCCATGACCTTTGACAGTTTCACCCTTGTGGCTTTGCAGGGTACAGCCCCCCTTTTAGTTGCTTTCATGGGCTGGCATTGAGTGTCTGTGGCTTTTCCAGTTGCACAGTGCAAGCTGTTGGTGCATCCACCATTCTGGGGTCTGAAGGATGGTGGAACTCTCCTTCCTGCTCCGCTAGGCAGTGCCCCAGTGGGGACTCTGTGTGGGGCTTCCAACCCCACATTTCCCTTTTGTACTATGCTAGTAGAGGTTTTCCATAAAGGCACCACCCCTTCAGTAGACTTCTGCCTGAACACCTAAGCATTTTCATACATCCTCTGAAATCTGGAAAGAGGTTCCAAACTTCAATTTCTGTGTTTTCCATACCCAGAAGACCAACACTTCAGAGGGTGCAAGTCTTGGGGCTTGCACCCTCTGAAGCAACAGCCTGAGCTGTACCTTGGCTCCTTTTAGCCACAGCTAAAGCTGAAGCAGCTGTGACACAGGGCACCATGTTCCAAGGCTACATAGAGCAGGGGAGACCAATTTTTACTCCTAGGTCGCTTGTAATGGGAATGGGAAAGGCTATGGTGAAGTTCTCTGACATGTGCTGGAGACATTTTAGCCATTGTTTGGGGATTAACACTCCTGGTTATTTATGCAAATTTTTGCTGCCGGATTGAATTTCTCCCCAGAAAATGGGGTTTTCTTTTCTATCACATAGTCAGGCCACATGTTTTTCAAGCTTCTATGCTCTGTTTCCTCTTGAATGCTTTGCTGCTTGGAAATTTCTTCCACCAGATACCCTAAATAATCTGTCTTAAGTTCCAAGTTCCACAGGTCTCTAGGACAGAAGCAAATGTCACCAATCCCTTTGCATAGCAAGGGTGACCTTTACTCCTGTTCTCAACAAGTTCCTCATCTCCATCTGAAACCTTATTGTCCATATCACTATCAGCATTTTGATTAAAGTCATTAAACAAGTCTCTAGGAAGTTCCAAACTTTCCCACCTATTCATATCTTCTTCTGAGCTCTACAGACTATTCCAACCACTGCTTATTACCGAGTTCCAAAGTTGCTTCTGTATTTTGCAGTATCTTTTCAGCAGCTCTACTCTCTGCAGTACCGGTTTCTTGTGTTAGTCGGTTTTCAAGCTGCAAATAAAGACATACTTGAGACTGGGTAATTTATAAAGGAAGGAGGTTTTATAGACTCACAATTCCACATGGCTGTAGAGGCCTCACAATCATGGCAGAAGGTGAAGGAGAAGCAAAGCCACCTCTTGCATGGCAGCAGGCAAGAGAGCTTGTGCAGGGGAATTCCCATTCATACAAACATCAGCTCTTGTGAGACTTATTCACTACCACAACTGAACATTTAAAATGAGTTTTTCTCTGCTATATATTGCAAGGAGGCAAAATTATATCTCTAGGTTTGTTGGCTAGATTTTTTTTTGGCTAGGCCTGAGAATTACATTTACATAAGACAGACAACAGAAGAAAGTCATACAAATGTATTTAATACATTTATGTAGCATGAGAACTGTCCTAAGGAAATGAACATCCAAACACACAGACAGGTTTAAACACTTGTATATGCTTATTATATAGCAAAATGGACAAAGAGTAGCAAATTTTGAAAATAAGGCAAAGAATATTGGGCTACCCTAGTTAAGTGGGTAGAAAAGCAACTAGAAAGATTAGAGTGAGTTCAACAAGTTTTGTTTGTACAGATTTCCCTCAGCATCACCTTTTCACTTTTTATGATAAGAATAGTACTGATAATCTCTGCTGTTTTAGGGAGAACATCTTTCACATGGGAATATTATTTATTGCTTTTAAGAAGGAAGGTCAAAATGTTCTCCTTGAATCTGCTGTTTTCCAAGTACCTTTAACTTAAAATAGTTCACCAGGAAAGCATATTTTTAGGGTGATGTGTTCTGAACGCCTGTTAAGTAAATTCAAGCATATTTTCTGTCTGCTCTCTAATCTCTATGTCAATAATAGCTTTTTAATCTATTTCAAAGAGATATCAAGATTTGCCAGTTATGAAAAACAATAAAACAAATGTTGAAATGTGCTAGTGAAGAAAACCAGTGCATGAAAGTGCTAATGAATGGGTTTAATCTATTATTATTACTATTATTATTACTGATGAAGTCTCTTTCTGTTTCCCAGGCTAGAGTGCAGTGGCAAGACCTTGCCTCACTGCAGCTTCCACCACAAAGGTTCAAACAATCCTCATGCCTTAACCTCTCAAGTAGCTGAGATCACAGGCGCATGCCACCTCGCCCCGCTAAGTTTTGTATTTTTAGTAGAGACAGGGTTTCTTCACGTTGACCAGGCAGATGTTAAAATCCTGATCTCAAGCAATTAGCCTCTCTCAGCCTCCCACAGTGCTGGGATTACAGGTATGAGCCACGGAGTCTGGCAAGGTTTAATCTGTTTGATAAATATTTAACTTCTCATTGTTTAGGTAGTCACCAATAATCTACTCTATTACTGCTTTATTTTATTTTTTTAATTACATTTTAGGTTTTGGGGTACATGGGAAGAACATGCAAGATTGTTGCATAGGTACACATGTGGCAGTGCCATTTGCTGCCTTCCTCCCCTTCACCTATATCTGGCATTTCTTCCCATGCTATCTCTCCCCAACTCCCCACCCCGCACTGTCCTGCTCTATTTCCCCCAACAGACCTGAGTGTGTAGTGCTCCCCTCCCGGTGTTCATGTGTTCTCATTGTTCAACCCCCACCTATGAGTGAGAACATGCAGTATTTGATTTTCTGTTCTCATGTCAGTTTCCTGAGACTGATGGTTTCCAGGTTCATCCTTGTCCCTACAAAGGACATGAACTCATCGTTTTTGATGGCTGCATAATATTCCATGATGTATATGTGCCACATTTTGCCTGTCTAGTCTATCATTGATGGGCATTTGGATTGGTTCCAGGTCTTTGCTATTGTAAACTGTGCTGCAATGAACATTCATGTGCATGTGTCCTTATAGTAGAACAATTTATAATCCTTTGGATATATACCCAGTAATGGGATTGCTGGGTCAAATGGAATTTCTATTTCTAGGTCCTTGGCGAATCACCACACTGTCTTCCACAATGGTTGAACTAATTTAAACTCCCACCAGCAGTGTAAAAGTGTTCCTATTTCTCCACATCCTCTCCAGCATCTGTTTTCTCCAGATTTTCTAATGATTGCCATTCTAACTGGCGTGAGGTGGTATCTCAATGTGGTTTTTATCTGCATTTCTCTAATGACCAGTGATGATGGTCAGTTTTCATGTTTGTTGCCCTCATGTATGTCTTCTTTTGTAAAGTGTCTGTTCATATCCTTTGCCCACTTTTGAATGGGCTTGTTTGTTTTTTTTCTTATAAATCTGTTTTAGTTCTTTGTAAATTCTGGATATCAGCCCTATGTCAGATGGGTAAATTGCAAAAAATTTTCCCATTCTGTTGGTTGCCTATTCACTCTAATGACTGTTTCTTTTGCCGTGCAGAAACTGTGGAGTTTGTTTAGGTCCCATTTGTCTATTTTGGGTTTTTTGCCAATGCTTTTGGTGTTTTGGTCATGAAGTCCTTTGAAGAATCATTAAATTAATAAAGCACACAAATTTTATTCAGGTCATTTATTTCTTTTTTCTTACTGGAGTATAAAAACAATTACCAGAATACCATTAAGTACTAAGTTACTTTCGATGGTGATGAAATCAAAAGGAAAAAAAAATCTATATATCCCTTGATATTGTCCAAATAATTAAAAAAAATTGAACCCCTTGGGTGAATGGTTGCTGGTGATTAGAAAGCAATTCTGATAGGTATAGAGAAATAAATCCAGAACTCAGCAATCAATACTCAAGAAAATCCAGTTTGCATCCATAATTAGATTTGAACAATTGTCAAAATGTAAACATGGTAAGTAATTAAAGCTTTTCTAAAACCTACAGTGTTTCTATAGAGAGACTGAGCACACTGACATTTTTTCCCTCTGATCCAGTTCACAGCATGAAAATAAAAAAAACATATAATGCAACAAAGAAGAATTTAAAAATTCTGTAATGATTTGAATATACTTGGTCAGTTAGTGGTGAGTTTATATTTAGGCAAATCATTTTACACTAACAAAGGAACAAAGAAATAGAACTAGCTCAGACGATACATTTCTGGTTAAAGACATCTCCAAAGATGGAAGGTAAGAACTTCTTGTATTGGACAACAAGATTTACTGGGCTATATGCTAAGTTGAAGGGCTAAGTCTAACAACTTTATTTCATTATGAAATGTCATTGTGAGAATCAAAGAAAATTTTGCTGTTTTTTATTCAAACTATAAACAATTAACATTTGTTGCTTTTCTTATTTAAAACATTAATGGGTAAAATTTTTGTGTACTTTAACATTTTTGTACAACTGAAACTTTAAAATGTATTGTGTCTAACAGTATTTATCTACTTTCCGCAGAGATTTTTTAGACATGTTCATCCTTAAGCAAACTATTTTAATGTCACTGCAATGAAAAACAAAGCATCATAGATGTTTTTCTGACATTTGTTCCTTATGTATATTCATTGATTGAGTAAAGGTCTTCCAAATGTAAAAATCTTCACTTAATCAAATTCAACTAAACTAGTAGAACTATATTTTAATCAACCATGCTATCAAGAATGAAACTTGTACATTTTGACCAAGAAGGTGGAATATATTGGGAACCCATACAAGTGGTATGTATCAACACAAAAATCTGATGTAATATTCCCGTTTTGTTTAACTCCTCCACACACACATACACACATACACACACACCCTTACCCCAAACATAAGACATTCCCTTTTATTTTAGACTCATAAGAATTAATTTTTAAGGATATTTTAAAATAAATTGAAGTTTAGTACAGAACTCTACATTTTAAGATCTGTCTTCATATTCAGTAATCAGCGCACTTGCTTTTCAATTAGTTGAGGTTACACAGTTTCATTTAATATTCGAATTATTCAGTTTAATTAAAGTAACAAATTCAGACTTAAATGTGCTCAAAGGGGTAGAAAAATTAATTGCAATTTAGAATGTAGCATTTATAAAAACATGTCCTCCAGCAGCCTGGAACTTAAAAATACTTGGGTTAAATTTTGAAAAGTTATTCATTTGAAGCTAAAGAAGTATGCCAGGTTTACAAATATTAAATAAACAATATTACATTTCTTTGTAATTTCATGATTTTTATTTATTTGCAAAATGAGTGGCACAGGGACATAGTGGACGTAACTTAAAAAGAAGTAATGTAAATATTACAGCACTGTAAACCATTTTTACAAAAGCAATAAGATACTATTTGTATTTAGAAATGTATTTTCAGATCAGCAATCCAGTACATGAAAGTGTTTGGCGTCATGGCAATAGTACAAGCTTACGTGTTTTAGAATACTTACTATATAAGCCACTGTACTAGAAATTTGCAATGTGCTATAAAGAGGTACTGCCTCCTTTTTATGTTTCAATAACTTGAGGAAGTATGTACTATTTTTTTTATAATGGGAGGATGTTGATATCATTAAACATTGTTTGGATAAAAAATTATACATTGTAAATCATGCATGCCATTTGTTATTTAAAATTAACAATAAAATCAGGTACATTACACAGGTACCATTATACCAGAATTGGAAATCAGGAAGATAAGAATTAGAAAATAAGATGACTTCCTTATGTACACATATTAAACTCTCTAAAATTAAAAATCTAACTTTATAATTTACATCTGGCTTTTATTACTGTCTCAATCACATCTGGAATAGTATTTAGTGTTGATTAATACTACTAATAATAATTAATGATGAAAAATATAACCCACAGTATCTACAAAGGGAAAATATGGTTATTATTAATTTATCTTTACACTCAATTTATATTTACCATATTATCAAATGTATACAAATAGCTACTTCAATGAGAGATGGATTTTGAAAAATTATCACGGTATGCCCCTACATTTAGTTTACGGTAACACATTGCCTTTGATGCACTATTTTTTTTTCACCTATTAATCTCTGAATAATTAGAAGACATACAATTAATGTGTTTAGTGATTTATTTTGAGAGTGTAACCACCCCATACTGTAATATTGGGGTTCAGGGTGTGCTCAGCTCCCCTGAGCGGAGGTTTCTCCAGGTTCTTGATCTCCTGCCCTATCAGGAGAATGAGAGAGGGGACCATGGCACAGTGCACAGTAAATGACAGACTCAAAAGTGTTTGCAGAAAGTGATTTATGTAAACAGAGAGAAACAGGAGAAAGAGAGAGAAACAGCTAACTCCACACTAAGTGAGAGAATCCAGAAAGATGGAATCCAGGCGAGGAGAGCCGCTTCCACACTGAGTGGAAGGGAATAGAGAGATGGAGTTTAGGAGAGGAAGACAGGTTTCCATGAGAGAGTGTGGGTGGAAGAAGACTCCAGAGGGAAAATCCAGGAGAGAGAAAAGTGGCTTCTATGAAGGGAGTGTTCGTGGAAGGGGATCCAAGCATGGAGTCCAAAGGGGTGTGGAAGAGGGGGACTTTTATCCTCGGAGGAACCCCCACTTTCTCTAAGACCCCAGGCCAATAAAAGGATTTCCTTAGAAGTTCTGCTGGAGCGATTCACTCTTAGTTTCTCCCCGTGCCCATGAAATTTAAACATAAACCATTAAGTATCTCCCAGATGGAGAGAGATGGGAGGGGGCATGATGCTAGAAAGTTCTTGCCCTGAAAACTAAGTCCCCTTGTGGACCCGAAAAGAGAACACCTTCTCTCAATACCCCATATTAATACAGATAACAAAAAGTTGTCATATGATTACTAATAATCCTTTGGTCTGTGGCATCTTAAAACTATAAAAATACAGTAATTCACGTAAGTAGTATTTGGCTTGATGTTAGTTCTCTATTGGCTGGATTTGTACACTGTAGAAAATTTTTTAAATGATCTGTCAATTTATAATCATATCTGTTTTATTTCTTCTTTTAATAAAATATATCAATTAGTTTATAATCAGATAATGACTCTATTTCCTCTCATTTGACAGTGAAAATATAATTTATATTAATAAAATCTACTCTTCCTGTGACCCCATATTCTTGGAACACCCTTGACATGTATAAACATCTCCAGAATTTGCCTTGACTAATGAACAAATCTAGAAAAACATTATTTGAGGTGAGATGTAAATTGTTTTAAGGTTATTCTTTCAACATTCTGTTGAATTTAAATAACAACTATATAATGAATTGTATATTCATTAGAGAAATTATAATTTTCACTTCTATCTCTACAATTTTTATTGAAATAACTGGATTTGAAATATTTAAAATTATTTATTTATTTATTTATTTTTATTTTTTAATTGCATTTTAGGTTTTGGGGTACATGTGAAGAACACGTAAGATTGTTGCGTAGGTACACACATGGCAATGTGATTTGCTGCCTTCTTCCCCATCACCTATATTGGGCATTTCTCCCCATGTTATTCTTTCCCAACTCCCCACCCCCTGCTGTCCCTCCCGTTTCCCCTCCGCAGACCTCAGTGTGTTATGCTCCCCTCCCTGTGTCCATGTGTTCTCATTGTTCAACACCCTAACGGTGTTTGATTTTCTGTTATTGTATCAGTTTGCTGAGAATGATGGTTTTTAAAGTGATCAACAAGACTTCATGTAAAACGAGTATGTACAGCTGTGTGAAATGTTAAAAAAAAAAACTCCACATACTAAATTAGAGGCCTACGTATATTTACATCTTTTTCACCTGTTTTTCATCTACAGGTAGATAAAAAATTCTAGTTTAGGGGATAAATTTTATAACTTCTTTTACAAATATGCATGTTGTCCACTTAGAAAATCTTCGTTTATGTCAGATTTAAATCAAAGAAACACTACCGTATCCGGGCTTAACTTTTAGTGTTTCTACCTTAGCTTCTATTCCCATTCTGTCACCTGAAATAAGGTTGATCCATTGACACTAAAAATTACTTTTCTTGATTGGGTTTGTCTTACAAAGGCCAACTTACTTATCCCTTCAAATTAAGGGGTTTTGTGGTTTTGCCAGGGTGCCTTTTAATTTACTTTCTCTAGAAAGCACTTATTTCTGGATGCTTCAATGTTAGAAGTTTTTCCAACTTGCTGTTGTGACCTTGACTCCTTCCTATAAGTTTAGGTCTGATGAATGTGTGTTATTTTGCCCTTCATTTATATTTATCTTTATCTGTTTTGTCAAATATTTGAAAGAGATATTGGAAGCTTATATTAGTACTGCAATAGGTTTTAGACAATTTTTAGCGATTATTTGTAAGAATAATGTTGAATGTGCTATACATATATTCAGTAAGTTACAATGCAGCTGATTTATGAATAAAATAAAATTTGAAGAGGCTTTTTTATGTCTTATATAATTTAATATTTTCAAGTCATTTAAATCATTTTTTTGTAAGAGTTTTTCTTCATTTTATTTTCAGATATGCAAGTCTCTAAAACGTTATGTTAAAATAATTTCAGATACATTGTATAAATTATTTTATTTACACACTATTTTTTCATAAAATTTAAACATGTAATATTGCCTTGATTTTATGAATTATAATTATTCTCTCCATGCACAGGCTATACCATTTTTAGTTGTGAAATATAATTTTGTATTACAGGAAGTTCCTTTTACATGATTGTAGCATTGTATATGCAGTTCTGTTCATTATTAAAAGTTCTATTTTCATTCAACAGTATTTGCAGAAAACAGCTATCAGTATTCTTATCCTACTAACTAGATAATCATTATTTAACATTGACCTTTCTTTTCATTAAACATACTCATTTCATTGATGTAAATAGAATCATAAAAATTAAAGATGCAAGTTTATTCAAAAATTACTTCAATGAATTAAGACTAAGCAAATCAACATAGTATGTCCCATTGAATACTTAAAGTTAATATTTTCAAATTCATAAAATTTAGTATAAATATAATTTTTCAAAGTTTACCTTTCTTCTTATTAACATGGTATTTGTTTTTCTTACATATTAGTGAATGCACAATTAAATAATATGTCAGATCTAATTTGAGAAGGAACATACTTATTTTTAATGTATGAAATTCCTAGTTTTTCCACAATGGCACATTTTTTATAGGATGAAGAAGAGTTGAACTATTGATTCCTCATTTTTAAGTTGGTTAGATTTTAACATATTGGTTTATCTATCAATGGCACATGGTTTTCTGCACCAGGACATTTGAACCAGATAGTTTTTCTTGTTCTATTTTAGTGATTATGTACTTAAAAAGTACTTTGATTCAGAGAAATAGTTTATATACTGACCATGAAAGCTTTTATAAAACATAGGTATCTATTATACTCAAATAATTCCTGCATATTAAATGGTTTCTAATTTACATTTTGTAGTATGAATATTGAAAGACAATACATATAGACTTAAAGTTCACATTTAGTTTTCAAATGTAATAGCACAATTTCTTGTCAATCCCTTATTTTGAATTTGTCAAGTAAATGTATGTATGTGTATACATCCACAGTATACCCATAGATATGTGTGTAAATACACACCTACACGCAGACAGCATACATTTACATACATACATAACTACGTAACACACAGTTCTTTGTTGTGATAGTTGCTTTTGGATTCATACTGTAGCTGCCACTAGTGATCTGCAAGCTTGTTTGTACATCACAAATCTTCTCACCGGCCAATCATTAAAGCTGGGCAAGCTTCCATATTTATTACGATGGCAAGAAGATATATCTGAACACGCTTTTAAAGTGATCATATATATTTTAGACAATTTCAATTTTTCTCAATATTTGTAACTTGCTTAGGAGTATTACTAGAATGATATAGAATTTTTTTTATACTTAAACACAAGCATTGTTAAAAATTATAATATTTCCCTTATCATAAAAATACTATAATCAAATATGTTATAAATAGTTGCATATGTTATAAATAACTACACAATTAAAATTTAAAATGTATATGTGTATGCATACTACAAAAACATCTGTGATATTTAATTATAAAACAAAAATTTAAATAAGGTAAGAAAATATCCCATATGAAACTCCATTGAAACTAGCATACCGGCAATTAACAACAACAAAATTGGAAAAAAACTGAGTTTCAGATATTTGCTTTTGAATATATATAGTTTGGCATTTAAACAATATTTGTTGGCTTCTAAAATATATGTTTGTAGATGAAGTATAAATCACTTTATAAAGTTTTTGAATAACAGGACAGATTCAAAAATAACTTATTAATTACAGTTATTTATTATAAATTTTATATGGATAATGAGGCAATAGGTGAAGAAAGGAAATATTTATTACTTTAAGATTTTTTTTTCTCTGTTTCTATGGGCCAATATTCTTGTCATATTTTTAATAATTAGCATCAAATTTAAACATTGTAGTTGATTATTTTTTTTCAAAGAACATGTGGCATTCTTAATAGGATAAACGGAATAATAATTTAACTAGTGAATGTTTTTATGCATTCTATAGATAAAATGATTCAAAGTAAATTTTCGCATGAATATCTGTATAGCTTCCACCAGAGACTATATTCAAGCACAGAAGGAGAGGTTTTTTTTCTGTTTTCAGCGGTAATAGAAGCAGTATTTATGAATAGTTGCTCAGAAATAAAGATAGTTAAACTGCCCCCAAAGACTCTTATATTAACTCTTATACTAATATTTCTCTTCTACTAACATCACTGTTTTTTCACTCATAATCTTAGAATGATGTACCACCTTTTATGAAATATTATTATTATTTATTATTTATTTTTTAATTTATTTTTTTGAGACGGAGTTTCCCTCTTGTTACCCAGGCTGGAGTGCGATGGAGCGATCTGGGCTCACCAAAACCTCTGCCTCCTGGGTTCAGGCAATTCTCCTGCCTCAGCCTCCTGAGTAACTGGGATTACAGGCATGTGCCACCATGCCCAGCTAATTTTTTGTATTTTCAGTAGAGACGGGGTTTCACCATGTTGACCAGGATGGTCTTGATCTCTTGACCTTGTGATCCACCTGCCTCAGCCTCCCAAAGTGCTGGCATTACAGGCTTGAGCCACCGCGCCCGGCCCTATGAAATATTATTATCAGAAACTTTATATTCCCCCAAATTTTCAACAAAAGGCAAGAATAATAACAATATCAAATTTGTATTTTACCATTGAATTTACCTGTCAAAAGGTAAGACAAAGGTCATGGATGGGAGTCTAACATCAAAGAGAGCAAACTTTATAAACAGAAATTTAAAAGGCCAGGTTTTCAAGAAATTGTAACATTAAGGGTACAGATAAGGAAACCTAGGTTTTAGACACAATATTGTAGTGTTTATGCACAGTACTTGAGTTTCTGGTATTCAAAAAGATTTTTATCTCCTTATTTTGTTTATATACCTTCTTTTTTAAGTTGATTCCAGTTTTTCGTACAAAATTTAATAGCAGGGCTAGCCACTGGAGATGATTAATGGTGTTGACAGAGTGAAGGCACATATAATAGTGGTTCTGTGAACAAAATACATGTCCCAAACCTGGAATTTCTACTTCTCATTGTGGTGGAAAGAATAATAGTAGATATATGCTTACAGGTGATATGAGATGAGATAGAGTAGAATTTAGAATGGTGTTTTGATGCCATCTCTGTTTTTCACACAAACTGAATTCAATATAAATTCTAAGAGTTGCTAGAGAGGTCTTTGTGCATATTTATTAAATAAGTCAATTTCATGAAAAGAATTGTCAATTGTTTACTTTTAGGCATAGTTGAGTAGTGTCACCCATTGGTTACAAGAATAAGCCACAAAAAGAAGCCTGTGAGTTTAAAGCCATAATCTTTCACTCATCACAAGCTTTGCTTTGGGGTTTGTTAATTTTAGCATCTTGAGCCTAAGTTTATTAATGTGCTCAAATAAACAACAATCTTAAATCATATTTGTTGCGGTGATAATTAAATGAATAATACACACAAAGTAACACTGTAAAACATCTAATTGAATGGTTATTGTCTCATAAGTATTAACTAAGTAGTTTATGTACATATAAATAGGTGTGAACTGCTTATGGTGGCTACTGCCTGTTGGGAATGTAGGCTATCTCTAGAAAATAAGGACCATTTCTGGCCAACAGCCAACAAAAGCCTAAATTATTTCAGCAATATGAATGAGTGTGGAAGTGGATTATCCTCCTGTTGAACCCATAGATGAGAATACAGCCTGGCTGACAAATTTACCTCAGTCTGAAGTGATGCTAAAGCAAATAACTAAGCTAACCCATCCCCAACTCTTGATCGGAAGAAACTATGAGACAATAAAATATGTGTTGTTTAAAGCCACTAATTTCATGGCAACTTGTTATGCAGCAATAAAAACTTAACATGATTCCTTTAATTCTTCCTTGATTTTAACCACATTTTGACTCCTGTTCTGTCTCCTAAGAGCAAGCCTTTCTGAACTTTTTCTTTGCATATTTGCTCTTTTATCAGCTATTGCCTACTCCTACATATTTCTTAGGTCAAGATTTATTTGCCCTTTTCTTTCCAATTCCAATGTGGCAGTTTAAGACCATGCTATGTTTAACCTTTCCCATACTAATGCAACTAAATGCAACACAACTATGGCATTAATAGTTATAAATAAACTGGTAAAAATGATAAGAGACTATGTAGAAACGACCTCAGAATAATGTACCACGATGTATATCAAATCACATCATTTTAATTTTACTTTATCGGTTGTAGAATATGCCAATATAATTTTTTAAATATGACATCACAAAACCCCCGAAAGATTATTTTAACAGTATTACTTTTACAAGAAGAAATTTAGATTCAGAAGGGCTGACCTTCCCAAAGTTAAACAGCGAATTAATTGCTACAGCTTAAACTATAATCCAGACCTGTAAATGGCTATGCATATGCTCTCTTAGCCAGTAATTTTCAATCTGTACTCACTAAATCTTCTAAATGTTAACCTTCCTTTTTCATATCCATACCACCAATAACATCAAATCTTCTGAATATTTCTTTATCAGTTTTACAAATTTTGATTTTGTTTGTATCAGAATGTCACTGTCTTTATATATACATAATGTTTTCAGTTGTTAAACAATTTTAAAACCATTGTTTAATTAATGTTGATTTTATTATTTGATTATGATACAACAGTCTTCTGTCAAAAATATAATGATAGTTCATCTACATTGTAATGGTCACAGGGCAGTGTTTAGTAGAAGTAAAATAAACAAAATAAATGTCTCCTTCTTTGTCCAATCATTACATGAATGTGTAATCTATTTGATTGTAAGCTGGTCTAGCTTTATAATTCCCAACTAAAAGCCAGTCATATATGGAATATTAGAATTAGCCACAAATATTAGTATTAACTACTAAGTATCATGTTTTTGTTTGAAGAACTTGAGGCCAAGAGAGAGGAAATACATTTTAGTCAAACTTAACTGAATATATAATCGGGGGAAAGACTTTATATTCTAGCTTTCACATTCTTTATAAAACTAATTACATAATCACATTTCTCAATGCAAGACTCCCTTGAGACTCTTCCTCAGTACAGAAATTGATTACAGTACCAATAATTAATTCTTTCAACATAAATTGAAGATAAATATTATTTGAAAAAACAAGTTTAAATTTAATTCTGACAAGTTAATTGAAAGTTTTATTCTCTCATCAGGAGGATATATCTTAGGTGTAAATGAAGGAATTGATGCCATACTTGATGTCTCCAAGAGCCCAAGATCAGTAAAAGAAACAGAAATAAGTCTTAATTATTTAATATAGATAGTAAGGCATTGTTAGCATGTATCTCCCACTTGGAAAGACAAAATAGTGAGTAGAGATTCATTCTCTAAACTTAATATTTAATATAGATAGTAAGGTTTCTACAACATGATTAGTAGGAGAGAAGGAAGTAGGAAGAAATTTCATAAACAATAAGTCATTTTACAGATAAAAAATTATCTTTTTCTCAATATTGGACATGTAAAACAAAACATATCTCTAATACAAAGAGAAAAACAATCAAAATTGTATAAGTCTAGTTTAATTTAAGTAACACTTTATTCTACTGGGTTATTATCATCTAATCCCTTAACAGCAAAGCAGAATATGTTTCTCATTCACATACGTAAAAAAAAAAAGTGTCAACATACAGAAACATTTAAACTCGCTTAATTAAACTTTATTATTATATTTTGTGTTAGTAGGCTGCTAACTTATACAATTAAAATTTTTAATATCAGTTTTTTTTGTAACATAGCAATTGGAGGCATTGTTAGCATGTATCTCCCACGTGGAAAGACAAAATAGTGAGTAGAGATTCATACTGTAAACTTTTTTCCAAGAAGCAATGCAGGAACTTAAGAGGAAAACTGAAAGAAACCACAGAACCTTTGAAAGAGGTGACAGGCTGCATCCTACACTCTGAGTCAGGAGAAAAGCTGTAGTCTCCAGAGTGCAAGAATAGAAGAAACTGCCTCCAGAATATAAGACCCCATGGGGGAACCTGACAATCCCGCCCATGGGGGAAAGCCTTAACCTTACCCAACGTTGGAACCCAATGCTGAAATAGGGAGTAATAGGGAATATAAAAATAGGAACAGCAGCAGAAGGAGCCTTGCATGCATCACCAGTCTCCAGTGTGGACCAAGGGAAGCCATTCCTGGTTTACGTCATAGGGGACCTTATAGAACGTTGTTAGCAAACTCAGGCAGTGGTTGAACATTGAAAGAAGCTCACAACTAAAATGTACACCATAATCTCAAGTGAGGATGAACTCCCTTGCCCAGATTGGAACACATGTGGCAAGTGTGCTGCATCCATGAGCAGAGGAGCTATGGACCCTACACCCTCATTGTGTGGGTGAACAAGGAGGGTCATGGCATGAAAGATGGGGTTCCCATCACCACGAGGAAGGTTTACGTCCTGAGGAAGCCTTGAGTTCCGATTGTTGACTGCCTGGAATTTAGCTAACTCCTGCTAGTGAACACTCCAGATGAGAGACCTGCTTTGCCAAGTGCATGAAATTTGGGTGAGGCTTACTGTCACCTGCTACTCCCCACTTTCTGCATGAATTCTTCTGTGCAGCAGAGGCTGCTACAATCCTCACTGAAACATTACCTCAGTGGCCAGAGAACCACCCTCTGACTCCCACCAGAGCCTCTGCTTGTCCTGCCTGTGATAAGACAGAGCTTGGACCTGCCTGACACAATCCCACCTGGCTTTTAGCTTTCACTCATGCTGGTAGCTTAACACAATGGACAGAAATTTTGAAAGCACTGTGGTCTGGCCCATTATCTGAGAAACAGTACCCACCCTGGGTAACATAAGGAAAGCACAAATGCCACCACTACTACTGCAGCTGGCAGTCTTTTGGAAGTGCCACCTCCTGGCTGGAGGCCAACTGACAAGAGTCCATTACAGAATCTATAGGTAGTATAACATTGTTATACTAGGAAGGAGAAAATGTGTGTGACCATGGCCTGCACTGTCCTGGCTAACCAGGAGGTCCTAAGTCTGTCTAAATAAGCAGTTTATTACCACTACAACTGGAAATTTGAGAAAGTTAACATGCTAGGCCTATTTATAACACTATCTCACATAGTCTATGTTACTCCCTCACCACCCCCATCACAGGAGGAGTTGGTACACACTTGTGGGAGCCTTGAGGACAAGTCACGTTAATGGATCCTGTATTGACATTCCCCAGCATCAGTTTGTAGCCTAACCCAGAGGAGCGATGGCATTCACAGTAGTTGGGTTTTCAGGAACTGCTACTTCCATGGAAAGAGGGCATGAACCACATCAAAGGAACACTCCATGGGACAAAAGAAGCTGGACAGCAGGTCTTGTGTTCTAGATCTTTCCACTGGTGGGAAGTTTCCTTCAGCAAAGGCACAGTTGCAGTCCTGGGTTCAACAGGGAATGTCTGCAGCTTTATCTCAACAGAGAGGCAGACCTGGGGCTCATGAAGGGTCTTGGAGAAAAGTACTCCTTTCCCCACCTCATCCACCACTGCAAAATCAACTGGAGCATCTCCCATGGGAGCTCAGTCTGGGGACACCTATTGACAGCTTTTCTGAGACACTTCAGGGTGACTGCATCCTCACAAGTGGAGTAAGCTGCAGGTTCAGGTTTGCACAAGAGGCAGTCATGTGCTGTGCATGGTGTCTTATGCCTGTAATCCCAGAACTTTGGGAGGCTGAGGCAGGTAGATTGTCTGATGTCAGGAGTTGGAGACCAGCCTGCCTAACATAGTGAAATCCTTTCTTTACCAAAAAAAAAAAAAAATAGCCAGGTGTTCTGGCAGGTGCCTGTAATCCCAGCAACTTGGAAGGCTGAGGCAGGAGAATCACTTGAAACCCAGAGGCAGAGTTTGCAGGAAGCTGAGATCATACCACTGCACTCCAGCCTGGGTGAAGTGTAAAGCTTTACACAACATAAATGGGGGAAAGGACATCCTATTTAATAAACGATCCCAAGAAATTTGGATAGTCACATGTAGAAGAATTAAACATGATTCTTGTCCATAACCGTATACAAAAATCAACTCAAGATGGATCAAATACTTAAATCTAAGACAGGAAAACATACAAATTCTAGAAGACAACCTAAGAAAGAATCTTCTGGATACCAGCCTAGGCAAAGAATTCACGACTAAGATCCCCAAAAGCAAATGCAACAAATAGATAAATAAATAAATAACCAGGACCTAATTTAACCGGATGGTAGAAGAAACAATCATCAGAGTAAAAAGAAGAAAATATTCTATCAACAACTATGAAATTGTAGCAGGCCAACTTGCTAGCTTGAAAGTAGAGTATGGTTCAGTACTTTACAGAGTTCTTGAAAGTAGTTAGTAGCAAGCACACTTTTAGTATTTGAGTGAAGAAGTGTCTCGATCCCAGATGGAAGATCTATGCATTGCATTTTTGGCATCGATCCAAACAGCCATGAGAAAGTCTGTAAGTAAATATTCAGGGCAGAATCAAAATTTGTAATTCACCCTGATAGTATAAAGAAGACACCAGTACAGAGAAATTCACCACCATGATCCAATTACTTCCCACAAGGCCCCTCCTCCAATATTAAACATTGCAATTAGACATGAGATTTGGCTGGGGACACAAATTCAAACCATATAACTTACACATAATCAAACATTCATTTGAGTGCTAAGAATAGAATAATATCTTCTGAAATCCTGACCAATAGGTTTTCTCACCATAAAATTATAACATGTTAATAATTATATAGATAAAAATTGATATTAGAAAAAGAATTAGGTGTAGGACAATATATTTCCACTTTTATAGAACTATTTCATAATCTATTTTTCTATTTGCAATAACTGATTTGGGTTGTTTTGTTTTTTTTAATAAATCATGTAAAAAATTAATATATTACTTAGGAGCTGGGTGCAGTGGCTCATGCCTGTAATCCTAGCACTCTGGGAGGGTGAGGAGGGCTGATTACCTGATGTTGGGAGTTTGAGACCAGCCTGACCAACATGGAGAAACCCTGTCTCTACTAAAAATACAAAATTAGCTGGGTGTGGTGACACATGCCCATAATCCCTGCTACTTAGGAGGCAGGAGAATCACTTGAACCTTGGAGGCAGAGGTTGTGGTGAGCCAAGATCTTGCCATTGCATTCCAGGCTGGGCAACAAGAGTGAAACTGTCTCAGAAAAGAAAAACAAAAAAAAAGATATTACTTAGTATTTGTGCATATAAAGAGAAAGGTTATATGCATTAATATTTCCCAAATTATAAAATAAAATAAAATAAAATATTTAAATGGATATTGAACTTACATTGTGGAGAAAAATAGATCTCTGATAAATAAGATATTGAATCTGAGAAAAGCTAATTATCATTTCTGTAGTAAAAATAAGTTCTTAATTACCCAACGAAAATTGTAAAGAGAGCATTTTACTTCCAAATTCGGGTGGTGGTTAATTTTTGCTGTGAACTTGGCCGGGTCACACACTGTGCTCAGACTTTTCATCACGTATTCTAGTTGAGTTAAGAGGTTGTTAAACATTTGAATTGGTAGACTGAGATAAGAAGATTGTCCTCCTTAATGTGGGTGGGCCTTATGCCATAAGTTGAATACCTGAATAGAACAAAAAGGGTGAGTTAGAATTCCTCCTACCTGACTCTTTAATCTTGGAAACCAGTGTTCTGCCCTCAAGTGAAACTTACACCATTCACTCTTTTTGTCCTTGGGTCTTTGTGTTCAAACTAGAACTGCACCACTGATTCTCCTGGGGCTCCCATTTGCTGACTGCATATCTTGGGATTTCTTAGATAGTAATTATGTGGGTTAATTCAACTCTTTGTAATAAATTATATGTTTGCATCGATATATACATATATATATATATATAAATGATATGATTTTATGGAACATATAAGTTGAATTATACTATCTATTATATAATATAATAGATAAAATATATTATATATCTCAATAGAATATAATACTATATATGCACATATTTATGTGTGTGTGTATGTGTGTATACAAATATATATATATATATATATATATATATATATATATATATCTGTATTATTGATTCCATTTGTTTGGAAAATCCTAACCAGCATACCTCAGAGGGATTACAGGTTTGATTACATACTACCACAATACAACTAATGCAGCAGTAAAGCAAATCACACAAATGTTTGGTTTCCCAGTGCATATGCTTGTCAGGTTGACATTATGCTGTATTCTGTTAAGCGTGCAATTATATAGACAAAAACAATGTATATACTTTGAAATGCTTTATTGCCAAAAATGCTAATGTTCATCTTCCCTTTCAGCAAGTCATAATTGTTTTGGTGGTGGAGGATCTTGCCTCAATGTTGATAGCAGCTGATATTTGCTGAAGGCTGGGGTGTCTGTGGCAATTTCTGAAAATAAAACTACAATAAAGTTTGTTGCCTCGATTGACTCTTTCTTTCATGAAACATTTCTCTGTAGAATATGATGTTGTTTGATGGCATATTACCCATATTCTGTGATTGGGGTCAATCCTCTCAAATCCTACTGCTCTCTTACAACTAAGTTTATGTTATGTTCTACATCTTTTATTGCTATTGCAACAATATTTCTAGCATCTTCACCAGAAGTATATTCCATCTCAAGAAATCATTTTCTTTGGTCATTCATAAGAAGCAATTCCTCATCCATTAAAGCTTTATCATGGTATTGAAACAATTCAGTCACATCCGCAGGTTCCACTTCTAATTCTAATTCTATTGCTATTTCTACCACATCTTCATTACTTCTTTCTACTGAAATCTTGAACCTTTCAAGGTCATCCATGAGAGGTGAAATCAACTTTGAAATTCTTGTTAATGTTGATGCTTTGATCTCCTCCCATGAATCATGAATGCCCTTAATGTCATCTAGAATGGTCAATCTGTTCCAGAAGGTTTTCAATTTAGTTTCCCATCAGAGGAATCACTATCTATGGCAGCTATATCCTTAAAATATATATATTTGTTAAATAATAGAACTTGAAAGTTGAATTTACTTCTTGAACCGTGATCTGCAGAATAAATGCCGTGTTAGAAAGCATAAAAATGAGAATGAAAAGATATATATAAATAATTTTTATCTGAGGAATGTGAAACTTTAAAATTTTCAGGCTCAAAGAGGCATTAAAATCAGACAGCAACCATCTCCTACTTCCTCTATTGAGTTATGTAATTATCTCTTGAAGCTGCTTGTTAATGCTGCAAGTAGCTACACATTAAGAATCCCATATGCTGGACACTGTAACACACATTTTATAGTTCAACAATGTATGGCCATTCAATAATCAGTGGCATTTTTGTAAACCAATGAGAATTCCTGACAAAAAAATTTGCATCAGCCTACTTGTAAAGTAGGCTGTTTCTTCTTGTACCTATAGTGTTATTTTATTTATTCTTTTTTTTTTTTTTGAGACAGAGTTTTGCCATGTTTTCCAGTCTGGAGTATAGTAGCATAAACACAGCTCACTATAGCCTGAACCTCCTGGTTTCAAGTGAAACTCCTGCTGCAGCCTCCCAAATGGCTTAGACTAAAGGAATGCACCTTCATATCCAGCTAATTTTTAATTTTTTTTGTAGAAATGGATTCTCATCATGCTCATGCTGGTCTCAAATATCTGGGCTCAAGTAATCCTCTCACCTTGACACCCAAAAGTGCTAAGATTACTGGCATAATCCTCCCTGTCTGTCCTCTTTTGCCTTTAAAAACCTGGTTGTAAGTAAAGACAAATAAATGGAGGCCAGGCACGGTGGCTCATGCCTGTGATCCCAGAACTTTGGGAGGCCAAGGTGGGTGGATCATGAGGTCAGGAGTTCAAGACCAGCCTGACCAACATGGTGAAACCCTATCTCTAGTGAAAAGAGAAAAATTAGCCGTGTGTGGTGGCACGTGCCTGTAATCCCAGCTACTCAGGAGGGTGAGGCAGTAGAATTGCTTGAACCCAGGAGGCAGAGATTGCAATGAGCTGACATTGTGCCCCTGCACTCCAGCCTGGGCAAAAGAGTGAGACTCCATCTAAAAAAAAAATAGAGTACTCTCCAAGGCAACTGAAAGTATGTCCAGGCAACTGTCCTCAACCTTGGCCCTGATAAATGCTCTATATTAATTTTTGAACCAGCTTCTTCCCCTTAGATATATAAAAACAATATTAATCTCTCTATACATCTCTACCAGAGTTCTTGTGTGACCAAGTGCTTTGTCAGTGAGCAGTAATGTTTTGAAAGGAAACTTTTCTTTCTGAAAATTGAATATACAGAGTAGGCTTTACATTAGGTAAACCGTTATTTAGCAGATACACTGTCATCCAGGCTGTGTTGTCCCATTTATGGAGCACAGGCAGAGCAGATTTGGCATACATTCTTAAGGGTCCTAAGATTTTCAGAATGGCAAATGAGTAGTTGTCTGTAACTTAACGTGAGCAGCTTCATTAGCTTTAATAAGGGAGTAAGCCTGTGAAGTTTTGAAGCCAGACATTGACTTTTCCTCTCTGACTATGAAAACTCCAGATGGCATCTACCTCCATTATAAAGCTGTTTAATCTACCTTGAAAATTGGTTGTTTAGTGGAAAAATCTTCCATAGGAATCTTAGCTCGACCTTCTGATGATTTGTTGAAAATTCTGTATCAGCACTCCCTCCTTCACCTTACTCTTTTATGTTATAGAGATGGTTTCTTTCCTTAAACCTCATGGACCAACGTCTTTTAGCTTCTAACCACTCTTCTGCAGCATTTTCACTCAGCCTTCACAGAATTGAAGAGTTAGGGCCTAGCTCTGGACTTGACTTGGCATAAGAAAATGTTGTGGTTGGTTTGATCTTCTATCCAAACCAGTTAAATCTTCTCCACATGAATAAAACTCTGTTTTGGATTAAGATTCTACATTGCTTAAAGTCACAATGAGATTAAACAAAACATTTTTGTTGACATTTGATACTTTCATATCATTCATGTGTTCATTGAATAGCATTTTTAATTTCCTTCAATAACTTTTCCTTTGTATTTACAACTTGTATGTTTGATGCAAGAGACCTCACTTTCAGCTCATCTTGGCTTTTGACATCTTTCTTATTAAGCTTAATTATTTATAGCTTTTGATTTAAATTGAGAGAGTGCAACTCCTCATTTCACTTGAACACTTTGAAGCAATTGTAGGGTTATTAACTGACCTAATTTCAACATTGCTGTGTCTCAGGGATTAGGGAAGACTAAGTAGAGCAAGAGAAATGAGCGAATAATCACACAGCAAAAAAGTCAGAACACACACAACATTTATTGAATAAGTTCACCATCTCATATGCGCATGGATCATGGCTTCCTGAAACAATTACAATAGTAACATCTAAGATCACTGATCAAAGATCACCATAACAGATATAATAATAATGAACACTTTGAAAGATTGTGAGAATTACCAAAACATGACACAAAGACACTAAGCAAGCACATGTTATTGGAAGAATAGTGCCAGTAGACTCACTTGAGGCACAGTTGACAAAAATCCACAACTTTTAAAAAATGCACCATCTGCAAAGCACAACAAAGTGAAGCACAGTAAAGAAGGAATGTCAGTTGTCTTAATATAGAACTGAATATAAGAATTTGTTATTTGGGGATGATTTGAAATGGTTTGTGTTATATAACCCTCAATTTACCTGAATGACTTTTTCAAAGAATCTGTTCTTACAAATTGAAACTATTTTTCAATATTATTAATTTATTGACCACTAAAATCACCAGTTGCTTACAAAACTCTGCATTCAAAACTATTTATAATTTTTTATTTACCCCATTCACTAAATTCCCAGTTTCCAACTACATATGGTTTTCTAAATAAATATAATAATATTGTTTCCTCAAAAAAGGCAAGCAAAAACATTTTCCATCTCTATAGTTATGCCTTACAGCTTTTGATGCTGAAAAGGAGGATTTATATCATAAACTACCAGACAATAATATTTTTAATCTCATTGTGACTTTAAGGTATGTAGAACCTTGATATTTTTACAATTTCTTACACAATTATATGTCACATAAAATTGTATACCCATTATTCTGTAATAAAATATATTTATTTTATTTACAGTCAACATATAATAGTACTATAATAGCATTTAATGTAGCCACAAAGAAAAAAGTGTTCAATATGTGTTGCTTATACAAGCACATTTTAATCCAACTTTCCATATTCCTCCGGGCTTCTTTATCATTATCCACTAAACAGAAGTTTGACCTATTTTCAAAGATCCACTACAGACTGCATATGCAAATGTCATCCTTGCCATATGATTTTCATAATCTGCAGATGCTAACACATAGATTCTCTCACACTGTGCTGCATAAGTTGTACTATGCACAGTACTTTAATTATTTTTTGTCTCATAATTACATAGCCTAAGACAAAGTTGAGAAAACCCAGGTACCACCCAAAAAATAATAGTAATAATCATATGATCTTCTCTCACAGGACAGCTTTTACATTACGTGTAGGTAGATATCTAGTTCCTGTGAGAAACATGCGTCTTTTCTTGTTCTTGGATAAAGGAAAGTGTTCTAAGAATTACATAGTTAACAAATACTGGTTATTGAAATGCTGGTTTTCTTTTCAAAATGAATGGAAGCCTTGATTTTAGTTTGGATCTCATAGTTTCCCCAGATACTGAAGAAATTATCAAGAGCTCAAAGCAAACACACTCAATTATAAAAGAAGTGATAATAAATAACTCAAAAATAAATAGCAATCCTGTTTTCAAATTTCAAAGCCTGTACTCTGGAGATGAGTGGGGTTTTAAGCAAATTTAGTCTTGAGAAGATTTTTGTTACTGATATTTTGTGCCTTACTCTAGAACATTCTGAACAGGTAATATTACTCTAGAAATCTCTTTTCACTTACACTGAAAGTTTGAATTTAAGTCATGTTCTCTGAGGTAAAGGGTCAAGGGTTTTATCTACTAAGCCACCAAACCCCTCATTTCAAGTATTTTTGAGTCCAGGTATTTCTTTGTGACAGAAGACACTCATAAGGAATTATATGCTGTGCCTGAGGGTGAGAAAGTACAAGAAAGACAGCCTTATTAAGAGCACATGTGCTGCAGACTGACAGATTTTGACCTTCACAATGACACAAAGGCAAAGATGAATGCAAAAACCCTCGCTGCTGTTAAACATTGTAACAACACAATCTTTAGGACATTAAAAAAAAAAACTTAAAAACAAGAAAAGAAAGGAAACTGTTTATCAATATAGAGAGAATAGGAGCAAGTCTATTATTGGTTTGAAAGAAACAGAAATTTAAGATAGAAAACTTTAAATTGACCAAACAAGAGACTACACATAGGAAAAGTAAAATGGTTGATATTGTCTAGTATTGTTTGTCAAATTACCTGTTCAACTACTTTTCTCCTTTTCTAAACATAAATAATTATTCTTCTTCAAGAAGAAATCTACTAAAAGCATCCTTTTCAGGTAACTTTAAAAAATTACACTATCTTGGGAATAAATATACCAACACTTATGCACCAAAATGAAATGAGCAAATATAGATAATAATTACATTTTAATTACAATTAATTGTATTTTTCCTTTTAATTATAATTTGTATCCTAAATTAACGCAACAAAGTGTTATGAAAACAAGTTATGAAAAACCTACCTGATGCCATAAACTCTAGTGAGCAAACAGCATTGTGCAGTAGAATTACAACCAGAATGACTCAAGTGTTTGGTTTGAAGTAAAAAGCCATGTCACATGTGTCTTTTAATTTTTACTAATGAGTTGCAATAGCCTCCAGATCCTCATTAGCAGAAAGTTGTCTCCTTTTTCCTGTCTTCTCAACACTTTGCCCAAAGCATCTTGTCTTGGATTTTGTGTGCAGTCTCATCTAAAGTGGTTTCTAATTCTCCTTTCAAATGCCACAGAACAGACACCCCCAGAAAGCCCACTGGCATCCACTGCTTTTCAACTTGCCAGAGTCCTCATTAGCAGCAATCAATTACAATTACTTATGGTAGTCCCTCAAAGAACTCTATCTCAAAATTGAAAAAAAATATAAATGAAATCACCAATATAAAGTAGATAAGTCTAACATATAACTAAGTGTAATTCAAAATATATATTTTAGAAATCATATTTATATTATTTCTCAAGAATGGATTTTTTATTTTTCTGTTTTTTTATTTTCAATAATTTCAATAATATTTAAACAGAATAATATTAAATTATACTCTATTAACATTTGTTAATAAAAATTTTAATTATTGAACATCATACTAGTTTGAAGGAATTAATTCTGTATAGTGACTGTACATCAAATGTGTATATTTATTGGCTAAATATATATCAATTATCCTGTCATAAATAAAGCAACTATCTGTAAATTTAAAAGATATCAAAGGCATTTAGAATTTGCCTTGCCAAAATCTACCACTTCCGTATATTAATTATTTTTCATTGAAAGCAATATTTCAATGTTATTAAAGCTGCTACTGAATTATTTGGAAAGAGCTCACAGGAAGAAAGAGGAATCAAATTCCACACTCAACTTGCAAATCCAGTGTTTACAAAAACAAAATTATGTCTCTCAGAGTAACTCGAAAGTCCATCGATTTTTCCTGCCAACCACGAACTGTCCCCTATTTTTCTCCAAATGTTTGTAGATACTATAAAAAGCCAGAACATAGGAAAACAATTGTCTTGCATTTAAATGAAAAAAAATGCTTACATAATCTCCTTAGAAACCAGAACCCTGAAAGACTCATTTTTCCCCCTCTGTCAGACAATTCTCCATTGATTGAGACGGTTATCTAATCCTTCACCGGACATCCAGTACCCACCATTAAAATTAAAATGGAGTATTAGGATTGGACTTCTTAACTGACACTGATACAACTTTTTCTCCCATCAGTTCAGAAGTTTTCTCTCTACTGTCACTTCTAATTCTATTTAAGCTGTGGAATTCTCTGGGCAAGCATTTTATTTCCCATATCTCAGCCTACCCCAGTGTCCTCACGACCTCCACATCTGTCCTGCCTTTTTAGCTTCAGCCTTCTCACCAGCAAACATTTTAAATAGGAATTTGTCATATAAATGCAATACCTGTATACAACTTAATGAGGAAGATATTTTTATTTCTCTGCCCCTTGACCAAACCTCAAATTTCCTACTTCTCCTAATAGAGAACCAACTCAATTTAAAATTCTCTAAAAACCATGCAAAACCTTAGGAGATGTTCCAATTATTCCCTGGCCTCAGGTGTAAATAAGGTTGGATTGCTACTGAGTGCAGATCCCATGAACATCGTTTAGAAATGGAGAATATACATTAATAGCTTATCTCTAATATTAAAATTCAGAATATAGAGTAAGCAGTGATAATGTCACATATAATATGTTAATTCATGTATAATATGTGAATTAATGTCCATTCAATCATATTAATCTCAAATAGCAATTTTTTATGGAGTACTTGTTACATGCTTAATGGTATGCTAACTTCTTTAAATGGATTATCTAACTTTTCTGACACAACAATTGATACTACAATCAGCCCACTTTACAGATAAAGAAATTCTATGTAGAGATATTCATGCAGTGTACCTTGACCAAATTCACAGTCAATATATTGAATGATCATTTTTATCACAAAATACTCTGATTACTCTGCCTAAGCATTTAACCCCCGGGTTGTATCTTTACTGGTTAAAAAGCGGTGGTATGAAAAAAAAAATTTCATACAGTTATTAAGAAATAATGTGTGTCATGTAACAGTTATAAAAAAAAGCTAAAACATTATATTTAATTTTACCATTTTACAAAGTCAGATACAAATTTAATGGTATTTAAATTTAGAAATGTATTCTGTAACAATCTGGAATAAATATAAAATATTTTGTAGACTATTAGCATAAATAATATAGAGCATTTGGTATTGATGATACTTAGAAAGTTCTTCTAAACAAAGGCAAAAGAAAGAAAGAAGTAACTGCAGTATTTCACCCATAGCCAGATGGTGAGGCATAGCAAATCAGGAGTATGTAAATAACAACACTGCAAGAACACATGAAAAATGACTAGTTACTCAACACCTACTTATACACAGATGATCCCCATGTAGACAAGGCAAAAATATGTATTTTTTATTATGACTAATGTGGTCCTTGGAGTTCCCAGTACCATTTTGAAGTTCATTTATATAAAGGTATGTAAACAGATGTGTGAGGAACATCTGGGTCTTGTGCTAAAATCAACTATAAAATATAGTACATATGCAATTCAAAGTGAACATAAAATAAAATGGGAAAATATAGTCAACTGTAAGTAACTGAACTCAGCACCATTATTCTCCCTCTTGATGCCTACAGCAAATAATTTTCCCATACATTAGCAAACATTCAATACAAAGTAATGTGCATGCTCCAAGTCAACCAATGTCTTTATAACAACGAAGTAATAATTTTAGAAATGATATGTGTGCATTTTATAAGTGAATATAAACTTGTTTAGTAGAGATAGGTATATTCATCCCAACAAAAATTTTATCAAAATATTTGCTTCAAAATAAGCATTTCTGATGTACTGAGGAGAGATTCCAGCCAAAACAGGTCACCCACAGCTAATTATATGGCTTTGTCTTTATGCATATATTATGATTGGCAAACTTCCAATGGACATGTGTAAATAATGAACAAAGCAATGAATTTAACCATTGTAAACTGGTAGACCAAGCTTCTGTCTTAATGGCAGAATATTAACGTACACACCTGGTCCCCATTCTGATAATCCTGGAGTATCTTTATCAGACTGATTTACATTGTTTGTTTTTGTTATTAACACTAGTCATACAGAATAGAATTATAATACTTTAATAAAAAATAAAAAAAAATTAGTTTAGCTAAAGAGTCACTTGCTTCGATAAAATTCCACTCTTTAAAAATTGCTTCAATTATCGTTCTAACTTACCATATTTGTTAAATAATTTTATCTCAGCCCTAACTGTACTACCTATGCTTAGTTTATTTCTACTTATTTATCCTAACATAACACGTTCATATTTTAAGTCTGAACCAAACTATGTCTTACTTTGTAGTATGTACACAGTGTGCATTCAGATTTCTCTAATGGATCACCTGGTTATGTCATAATGTTAGTTAAGATAAACCTAGGGTTCAATATTTTCTGTAGTACCTTTCAGGCACTTTTAAACCCTATTCTATCTTGTAGAGTTGTCTTTTCTAAGACAAATTGTTCTACTCAATATAATACTACTTTTAAAGATTAAGTTTCAAACAGATATAACTGCATTTTGCCAATGTTTATTAAATCTAGCAGTTATGACTTTGCCTTAAAGTTACATTTCTTCCTGTTTTCTATTTTTAAACATCTAAATATTAACTAAATTTAATTTTTATACTTTTTTGAATTATTTTGAAAATATCTCCCATCATTTAACCTTTATTATATTCTTGACCTTTTCCCTCTTATGTATAATAAAACTTTAGGTACATTTGACATTTGTAGACTATTTGGTTTGGCTTTTGCTATAAATGTTCACAATAGATTTTAAACTTTTTTATTTACTTTTAAGTAAACTTAAAGGACAAATCATTTTTAATTAGAGAGGCATATTGCAGATATCAATCTTATCCGTCTCATTCTTTTAACTTGTTGCAAGTATGCCCCATACTTGCCATAGCTGCTGTCACTATAACTTCCTATGCCCATGTTCAGTGCTGCTGATTCAGATCATCATACTTTCAGATTAGGGCCAAATGGCCTTAAAATTTTTTCTGTTATGTGACTAAAATAAGATTATCAGTGAATTTTATTTTTTATTTTAAACTGATATCTATAAAACAGTTTTGTAAGGAATCATCTGGAAAGTTTAGTCATAAAATATATTTCTCGTCGGCTCCCTAGAAATTTTGATTGGTTATGAATGGGAATGTGTATTTTAATAAATATCTCTGATTTATTGAAGAAGTCAGATCAACACTTATTTAAGGTCCACACTTAGGAATAGCTGGTCTGAAACATTCAGATTAATGATCATGTCATTTTATTTACTTATTTGTTGATATAGTTATACACCTATTTGGTTTATTATTTGGATTCATTTGCTCAAGTAATGTTATAGACTAAATGTTTATGTCCCACCAATATTCTCATGTTGAAACCCTAACCCTAGTGGGACTGTATTTGGAGATGTGGCCTCAGAGGAAATAATTAATGTTACATGAGGTCATAAGGGTGGGGCCTTCATCCTACAGGGTTAGTTCCCATATAGAAAGAGACAGTAGAGAGTTTGCTCACTCTCTTTCTTCATATCCACACACACTGGTGGAAGGGTCATATGAGAACAAAGTGAGAAGGTGGCCTTTTGCTACCCAGAGAGAGAGAGCATTCACCAGAAACCAACTATGCTGGCACCTTGATCTTGAAATTCAAGCCTCCAAACTTTGAGAAAATACCTTTCTGTTGCTTAAGCCACTCAGTTAGATGTATACCACATTTTGTTATGGTGGCCTGAGAAAACTAATACAAGTAACAAATTCAGTAGTAATTTCTTTCTATTATTCTTTAAAAAAAATAAAACTACCCAATTTATAGTGAAGCTTCTTATTTCCACAAACAGAAGTTTACCTTTTTCCTTCATTTGGTGGTCTGGAAAAGTGAAACATACAAAACACAACAAAATAAAATAAAATGGAAAAGAAAATGTGTCAGTCAGATATTAGACAAGAAAATAGAGTCACAATGGGAATTAGAGATTTGGTATATGAATTAGGCCCTACTCAAATGTAGGGAGAGTTTGAAAGAAAATTGAAACGGGAACATCAGCAAATTAAAGACTCACTAATCAGTTCTTGTATAATATTGGTGCATGAACAAGACCTCGGAGGAAAGTATGAGAAGTCAAACAAATCTGCAGCTGAAGAGCAATTGGTAAGAGGGGATTCAGAAAGAAATCTACAGAAATTTCCAGCTCCTGGAAAGCTTTCGCCCCTGTTTAACTACCTCTCCTATGGACCCCCAGTGAAGCACTGGGTGGCTGACTTGGGACCACCCAGTGGTTAGCATGATTAGTAGGCAGTCTGGTTCCATGTCTAAATGGAGTTGGGGAGAGCACCTAAAGGTGTCCCTTCAAAGGTTTATGGCCCGGTTGCACTGTGAGAACCTCCCAAACTTACAGTCTGCTGCTTTGACTTTGCCTTTCAAATCTGAGGTACATTTTACTATTTGCTAACTATAATCCAAAACCTAGGGAAGGGTATTCAGAGAAACATTTTTAATGGCATTAGCAAAGGTAAAATAAAGCAAACTAGCATGGAACAAAGAAAATTGCGTTTCAGCATTCTCTCCAGGTAAAGGTTAATTTTCTCCTCTGATTCTTTACAGTAAAATAGAATGTAATAATAAAGTACTAGTTTGGGAATCATAGAAATGGAGGATAGTGCTATTTATTCTTCTTATACAAATATACCATAATGCAAGTCTGTCAATATTTCCACTTTAAATATTTTTTTTTTGTAAATGAAAAGAGCCTATTAGAATAATCATGGATGGGGTTCTTTCCTGGACTAAAACTCTATTATCTCTTTATTATTGTACTTTGCCTCTTTGTTGGCCATAAGCAAAGAAAATCTAAAAGCATGGTAAGCTGTTGGAGTCTTCAATGTATTAAAGAGTTCTGAGTTAGTCAACCACAATACTCATTGTTTATCCTTGCACCTTGTATAATACATGCTACTTAAAGCCTTACATTATCCAGCTTTATCCAAGAGAAGATTTTCTCTACTAACTCATTCAGGCTTCTGCTTCTCTGCAATACCTAGATCATCTCTGATTATAATATTTCATCAATACACACCCAATTTTTGAAGCTGTATTTGCAAAAGGCATTACAATGTCGCTGAATTTAGAATGTGAGATTTTAATTTTCTAAATTGGTGTTAGAATAAAATAAAGAATCACATACTTTCTCTTAAAAATGTCACATTGTGTCAAATAAAAGAATGCTTTCTTCTTTATTAAAAGATATTGTTATAAGAGATAATAGACAAATGTGTCGTACAGATGAATCCCCTTAATGTAGGTGAAAATAATCTCCCCTCAGAAAGGTGAAACCATTCCACCCTCTCTTGAGTATGTGTTCTGCTTAATGACTTGCTGTGAAAGAGTGGAGTACAAAAAGGATGGGGTAAAAAGTTACCCCAGTTGCCAGGGAAGAAAGCTGCAAACACTGCCTTGGGCAGGTAATTAATTATTATTTTTAAAATTTTTTTTATTGCATTGGTTTTTCTTTTAGATAAGACAAGGGATGTCTAGTCCCTCAGAGTTCCATCCAACCCATTTATCTCATTCTTTTTCTAGTCCTTGCAAGCATTTGCATTTGTGACCTATAATCTAAGTAAAGAGGCAATGTGTTAAAAGAAAAGTTGGAATAAAATCTAAATGGAACAAAGTGTGATGAAAACCATAAAAGAGTGACGCCATGCGAAGAAACAAATAATAACTTATTCAAATTTCAATATTCTGATTGCGTTGAATTTATTCTTCAAAGAAAGTGCATTCTCTCATATGAGTAAGAAGATGGCAGGAAGATATATGGAACTAGAGCAGAATAGACTAAGATAACAGGTGGAAGAGCTTAGGAATTGGGAAATTAGAGTTAAGTTATAATAATACTTCTGAATCTTGGTATATCCCCAGAATCATATGAGAATTTGTTAAAAAAAAAAAAAAAACAGATTCTTTAGGCCATTGTTTCTTAAAGTAGAGTCCCATCACTAGCAGTATTGGCATCACTAGGGATGGTTGAGAAATGCTAATTATTGAGCCCCATTTCAGGCCAACTGAATAGAAAATTCTGGAGATGAAACCTAGAAATGTGTTATCACAAGTCCTTTAGATAATTCTAGTTTCAGGCTAAAATAGGAAAACCATTTTCCAATAGATTTGCTTTAGTTGTCTTAAACACCACTACATTTTACTGGACATTCAGGGTGAATCTGATGAAGATTGTGGAAACTCTGCCTATTTAAAGATGAAAATGCTATTGAAATATATATTTACCCAGTGTCCTATTGGTTAACCCAGAAAATATAATGATTTTACCTTTGATTATTGAATAATTTTACTTTTGATTGTGAGTAAAGAACACAAGAGCATACCTACACATGCTGTTAATCACTGGATGTTGATTACAGAGTACTCCAGAGTTCTGGAGTTCTCTGGTCAATGGCTACCTCTATATACTTCCATTTTTAAAAATTACCGTATGTGCTTGGCATTGTGGTAATGTTTTGTTTAATTCATAGTAATATTTACAGGGCCAGTATTATTATATCTCTTTGAGAATTGAGAAAACTAAGAATGAGAGTGTTTAAGTGACCTGATGAACTTGTGGTTTAGAAATAGGCTGTGTCCTTCCATTCTACAATCTGGATGCTTTCAATCATTCAATCCAGCCCTGTTTTAAAACATCAAATATTTTCTAGTCACTGGAAAAATGTGTTTGGAATATAACAAGGATATTTTTGCTATTATTCAAATTATAATCTGCTTTTATATCATAATAATTTTAATAATCTTATATATATTGGGAGTTTCTTTACCACATGAACTTCCAAATTTAGATATTGTAGAAATCACAATCTACTTTTAAATCTAAGACAGGACCACACCGTCTTTTTCTGTGTTTGCTTCTCACTTAGCATACAAGTCTGGGTTGCTTGGCCTGTGACTGATCAGAGATGATCGAGAAATTATTGTAATCCTTTTCCAGTCATGTAAAAAAAATCACCACTTCATAGTAACTGTGAACTGGCATCATATTATTTCTTATGTCATTTAACGTATGAACAAAACAATAATATATTTGGGCAAATGTAAATACTAGTTTTGGAAAATGTGTATTGAAACTACAACCTGGCAACAATATGTACTGTGGGATGTGAAAGAGGTAAAACTCACTATCGTCCTCAGTTCTGTAGCTGGATATAAAAACTGAGGTAACATAGGACAGATTAAGAAAATAAATAATACATATTTTATAGAATATTTTAAGTGCCCACCAGAGTCATCACAAGAAAACTGAAAAACCGAAGAAGTGGTTAAGACATGTGTATATTTAAAAACAGCAATAACAAAACGGTAACTTTTTGGAGGTGTGAAAAGACACAGGGATTTTGTCTAGAAGCAGTAAATTATGGGAAAGAAACCAGAAATTATGCGGAAAAATTGTTGAAAAATAAGAGTTGTTTTAGTAGGTTTGATTGTGCTGACACATTTGTGTATTCCCAGTGTCTGATGATGAGAATGTACTCTTCCTGATACAGGGTGAGCATTTTTCTAGTGGGAAATTGTATGACCTGCTTTTAGCTAGAGGGGTCAGAGATCCCTTCCTGCATCAGCTATTTTTCAAATGACTTCTACTCAAAATAATCAATATTCCTAAGTATCATATTTGTGTGGGTCATGTTCTGAACTCTGTCACTTCCTCTGTCCGAAACTTCTCAAGAAGCATTGCAAATTAAAAGCTGAGTTGGTGGATGTGGACAAGAGAATTAGCTTGGTAGCAGAGTAGTTAAAGATCTGCAAAGGGACAGAAGAACACAGATTAGTATAAGAATAAATAAGCAGGAGAAGACCGTATCTAAGGACACATCTGCAAATACCATTAAACCAGACTCAACTTTGAGAATGGATAAATACAGTAAAATGGTTGAGCCTCATTAATCTGACAGACTGTCTATCTTCTTTTTTAAAAAATGTACATTAGAGACTCAGTCCTATCCAATTCACTTGGAAGCAGCATTTTTTGTCAATGATTGCACAACCCTCCTTGTGCTTGTGGGGCAGCCAGTGTACGTACCCAGGACATGACAATTTTGGAGTACAACAACGTTCAACTTAAATTATCATTAAAGTGAGCCAATGTTCTCATAGTGATATGAAATCTTACTTGATTATTATGAAAATATTTAGAAATTTTTTTTCACACCATAAATTCTAAAAGTTGCTGGGCACGGTGGTTCATGCCTATAATCCCAGCATTTTGGGAGTCCAAGACAAGCAGATCACCTGAGGTCGGGAGTTTGAGAGCAGCCTGGCCAAAATGATGAAAACTCCTCTCTACTAAAAGTACAGAATTAGCCAGGGGTGGTGGTGCATGCCGGTAATCCCACTACGTGGGAGGCGGAGGCAGGAGAATCACTGCATCCGAGAGGTGGAGTTTGTGGTGAGCCAAGATATCGCCATTGCACTGCAGCTTGGGCAAAAAGAGTGAAAGTCCAACTCAAAAAAAAAAAAAATTCTAAAAAGAACTCAGGTTTGTAATTTGACTAGCATTTAACGGGGAGTACCAGGTGATAGATGGAACCGAGTACGTAATTCCAGATTGTTCTGACCATTTATGTGAGAGCGCTCTCTATTTCTTGTTACCAGGTAAGATAAAGTGACCAGTGCTGTTCATGGTTAAGGTCAGAGTGGAGCCTGCAATTCCCTAGTCAGTGTGCTTCACATCCTGTGTTACTGCTCATGTTAGTATCTGCATTCTTTCACTTTCTATGTGCTTCTGTCAGTTTGTAAGAGCAGTACAGGTTGGAAAACATCTGCTATATAGGAAGCCTAAAGATTTTGGGAGCCATAAGGCTGAGTTTTTCCACCTGACCAAGTAAATCCAGATTTTTGGTTTACCTGTATGTAATTTTTGTTGTTGGGTAACCTAATCAGAGAAGTGGCTGAGCTACCCCAGGTTGCTCAATGGTAGCCTAAGAACAAGTTGAAACATTTGGTGATTTGGCAAACAACGGTTCCATAAAAGGTGGTGCTTGAACTACTTATTAACTACATGAGGGGTGTGCGGATTCGACTGCGGAATAAAAACCGCTGGGTTCAAAACAATCTTGACTTGCCATGCCAGCTAGGAAGGGTCTTCTGCCATCCATGTCGATTCTAAATGCAAAGAGCAAAAATTGCTTCTAAGATTTTTACCGGCCGGTGCGGTGGCTCACGCCTGTAATCCCAGCACTTTGGGAGGCCGAAGCGGGCGGATCACGAGGTCGAGATCGAGACCATCCTGGCCATGGTGAAACCCTGTCTCTACTAAAAATACAAAAATTAGCCGGGCGTTTGGCACGCGCCTATTGTCCCAGCTACTCGGGAGGCTGAGGCGGAAGAATCGCTTGAACCCAGGAGGTGGAGGTTGCGGTGAGCCGAGATTGTGCCAGTACGCTCCAGCCTGGCAACAGAGTAAGACTCCATCTCAAAAAAAAAAAAAAAAGAAAGAAAGAAAAAAGATTTTTACCTGAGCGATAGACAGTCCTTGAGCTTCCATAGTGGTTTTTCTTCACCCACTTAACTCACTTGAAGGAGAGGTGGAGTGACATTGTTTTTCTGATTGTGGATATCATTCCCTTTTATTTATCTTCTGCAGTTGATCTAGGAGGTGCTCACACTGACAGGAACAATAAAACTAGCTCAGTTATTTCTAGACATTGATATAACCAGTGATCTTATTGACTAGTTAACATAGCCAGAGTTGAAAAAGTGCAAGGGGCTGTCAGGTCTGTGCCTGACTTGTTGAGAAGACAGTAATGGTTAATCGAGTTAAGACAAAGTTTGAAAGTGAGCCCATATTGAAGAATCAGAGAAAGAGTAGAATAGAGTGTGAAAAACCAACTCTATTTGGTCTTTTAATAAGAGGACAACAAAGGAAGGTTTTATTTAAACAAAGTTGTTTATTTTTTAGGATGGAGAGATTCTTTCAAAAAAGGAAATTTCTTGACCTGTGATATTGAGAATAGCAGTCTGCTTTGTGTTTTTTCTGACATCAGAGTCAGGGAATGGCTCTGTGTAGCAGACCATTCTTGCATTGCTATAAAGAAATACCCACATCTGGGGTAATTTATAAAGAAAAGTGGCTTAATTTGGCTCACATTTCTTCACACTGTTCAGGAAATGTGCTGGTGTCTGCTTCTGATGAGGGCTTCAGGAAGCTTACAATTGTGACAGAAGGTTAAGGGGGAAGCAGGTGCGTCACATGGCAAAAGCAGGGGCAAGAGAGAAAGGGGAGGAAGTGTCATATTCTTTTAAATAAATGAATCTCAAATAAACTACCAGAACAAGAACTTAGTCATCACTAAGCCATTGATGTGGTATCACCCCCATAATCAAAACCTCTCACCAGGTCCCACAGCCAACATTGGGAATTACATTTCAAGAGGAGATTTGGAGAGGACAAATATCCAAACTATGTAACTACGGAAATTCCTGTTTTGAGCTCACCTAAAGGGAGGTCTTCCAATTGCTGTGAGAGTAATTATCTTGGTCTAGTTTAATGTGGCTTTTATAAAACAAGGAGAACTTTTATTTTGATGGCAGTGTTCGTGTCATCAATCCTTTGCAAAGCCCTTCATGTTTTCAGTGCGATGCAAGGTGACAATGTACGCTTTCTTCTAAAACCCTTTAGCAAAGACCCATCTCCTTCCTTAAGAGAATGGCAAGATTTATCCGTTGATGGAACCACACATTTTTTTTCACCTGTTGATAATATATTCCAAATATAACCATTAGCTCTTGCATATAGGTAGTCACGGCATCAAATTCTTCATTTAAGTCTCCGTTGTGTTCTCTCATTTCAGGAATGGAGGTTGAGAAATGCAAATAGGCACAGGGAGACCCAAAATTATTTCACGAAGTATTAATCTCTGTGTCCTATTGGGATTATTACAAATTTTTATAAAGCCCAGGAGCAGGACTTCTGACCATTCAAGTGTAGCTAAGCCAAGATTGTCAGATTCCATTTGCCATGGTGATTGAGGATAGTACAGAATATCAAATGTTAATAAGAACCCCAGAGTTATTGTAAGAAAGTGGTTTATTTGTGCCATAAAATGAGTTTTCTGATCTGATTCAATCCATGAAAAAAAATTCCAAATGAGGAATAATATAAGTTAATTTATTTACTATTATAGTAGACTTAGCAAAGATAATCACCAAATAGAGAGAAGAACCTAAATCTGGTGGAAAATCTGTAAAATCTATCTAGAGTGGTGCTAGGAGCAGTGTAGACCTTGGCGGATTCTCTGAGAGTTGATCATTTCCTTGGGAAACGTGGTGAGATGTACAGGTAGTGCTTTGGAACTAATTTGGTCATGCATGCCATGATTTCATGGATGTTAGGAAAGAACCCGTTGTCTTTTAGTTCCTTTGTATCCATATGTCTTTTTCAGACTGTAGTATTTGTTTGATAATCAATAAAATTAACCAGGGTTAAAGGCAGGTGCATAAACTGCGTGGAGAAAGTTTAAGGAAGTCTGTTTCCAATTGCATAGTTAGTAGTGTTGTCGGTTCCACTGTTCCTTAGATATACAGTATTAGTCTTCGGAGTATAGGCAGGACAGTGAACAATATGGCAATTTTAATAGGAAGGTAAATTATACACAATAGGGCAGCAATTATATGCCCTTTGGCAATAAGATTACCTTCGGAGGTTAAGAATTTGTGGAATCTCCAGATTGTGCCAACTACATGACAACTCCTAAAACACATCTGGAGTCATTGTAAATAGTGGCAGTTTCCCCCTTTGTCAGTGTGCAATCTTTAATAAGAGACATGAGGTCAGTAGTTCTAGCTGATTTTACAGTGGGCAAAGAGTATGCCTTAAGTGTTTCGTGGGAGAAAACTATGGTATAGGCAGTTATTATGCTCCCCTACAAATTCATTTTACAGGAGCCATCACAAAATAGAAGTAAGTCTAGGTTGTTTAAGTGGATATTTAAGAGATCCTCTGGTGGCTTTAAAATCATTTCTATAGAGGCAAGGTAATCATGTAGAATGAAGTGTAGCTAACCATTACCAGGGAAAGATAGTAGAGTTACTGAATTTAAAGAGTTACAGTGACATAAGATGATGGAGAGATTGGCTAATAGGGCCTATTCATCAGTGGTCTGCTGCCAGGTAGAGAGTTACTGTGTTTTATGAACTTATAAGAGAGCAAACACAGCATGGAGAACATAGAGGTCAATGGAAGTGCCTCATGTAGGAGTACTGGCTTTGTCAATTAGGGCAGCACCTGCAGCTACCACACACAGGCATGGGGCATGCCTGATGTCACGGGTCTCATTGACATGATAAATATGATACAGAACATGTATGAGAGGCAAAAGTTTGTCTCTGCAGCAATTACATGATTTTTATGACAATGTAAGTGAAAAGGTTTGCCAACATTAGGTAAACCACGATGCAGGCAATGCTAATTTTAAGGATTCAATGGATGTAATATTACCCCAAAGACCAGGGAATGGAATGCCAAGTAGGAGGAAGGCATATAGGCATTTAGCAAAGGCTGAAAACTTACTTAATCCACTAGTAATAATAGCTGGGTGCACCTAGAAATTTTGTAACTGCTTTTTTTGTTGTTTTGGAGAGACAGATGGACAAAATTTACTCAAAGAATATTGTGAGGAGGTTTCAAGTTCTTGCAGATATCTCATATTCTATGTAGGTTATAATTATCTGTACCATTGGATTTTATATTAGGAGGGTGTTTATGGTTTTTTCAGCTAGATCTTTGGAAGAATGAGGGAGCCAAAAAGAGCATCCTGCTTAGTTTGGTTATAAAATAAGAGGTCAATAATATGCTGAACAAGAATGAAACTTTGGGTAAAGGTTACAGAGTCTACTTTAGCTTTAAGGATGCAGAGAAATATTGAAAAGGACTTGCAGCATACCTGAAGTATTCAAGTTCATGTTAATTATCTTTTTCTAAACACAAATACAAAAAGGAATCACTAGTCAGGTGCAGTAGACTTGAAAAGACACCTGAGCAGAGGTCAACTACTGTAAAGAAGACTGAGTTTGCAGAAACCAAGGTAAGAATAGTGGTTGGAGTAGGCACTATGAAGAATTAGAAGAGAGTTTGTGACTCCTGGATGTTGTGCAGTCAATAAATTTGAATTTCTTCCAAATCAAACCTTTTATTTTTCTCTACTGACAGGATTAGGGCATTGCAAAGTGAATAAGTAAAGAACAGCCTACAGTGAAACAGTCTACTATACATTCACTTCCTCATTATGTGTCTAAATAAAGGGAGTATTGAGTTATTAATGGGGAAGGCTTATTGCATATATTTACTGTGACCCACTTATAAAATATCACAAGAAATTTGTGATGTCATGTTCTCAAGTTTTAAAATATCATTTAAAACTCTCTTAATGAAATGTCAAAAACCGTATTTATAACAATGTGTTTTCTAAATTTTAAAAGATATATTTAATAACATTTAGAATTATAAAGTGAGGTCCAAATTTGTAGACATTCTCATTCACAGGAAATATACAAATGGTAGATCATTATCCATATGGCCACAGTGTATTTAATTAAGACTATTATACATATTCCTGTGAGCATGTGTGTTTAATACAAATACTTGATGCTTTCAAGTTGTTTATTATAGTGGTTATGCCAGTGCCTAAGTTTTGGTTTCTCAACATCCTTGCCAAAAATTGCTTTTTATTAGTTTGCTAATTTTATGTATACAAAATGACCATTAGTTTCAATATGAATTATCCTGGTGATTTGTAAAATTGAGCAGCTTTCCCCACATTTATTCACCAGGCATGAATCAGATTCTCAGGATTGTTGTTCTATTGATTGATAGTATAAACTCTGTAGTCATACAGACAAGGTATAGACCCCAGTAGCACATTAGCTTCATAAACTTCAAGATATCACTTAAATCCTCTGTTCTTAAGTTTCCTCATCTGTAAAATGGGGATAGTAATAATGTCTATATCACAGGGTCATTCAGAGGGCAAAAAGCATTTAGAATAGAGTCTAGCACAAAACCACCACTTAAAATGTTAGGTATGATTATATTTCTGTACGTTTGGAGAGCCTTTTCTTATCAGTTAGTAATATTTCCTATACAAATTAATATACAAGTCAATAAAGCATTATTAGTTCTAGAAAGTGTAAATATTTTGTCATATTTTGTGGTCTTTAAATTTATATGTTGCATAGTTTCTATTCTGTAGAAAAAAATTCTAATTTAGTCAAATACTGGCCTTTGTGCTTAATTTTAGAAATGTTTTCTCAAAATTTCAGGGTATAGTAAAAATTTCATGTTTTTCTGCTAAAAGTAAAAAAAGATTTTTTGATATAGATTATTTAAATGAGATAAGACATTTATAAATAAGTGGCAAAGTATTCTTGAATTATTATAGAAACTCAAACTTTACTCAATATTATGAAATGTGTTTTCTGAAATATAGCTAATTGGTATGTATAAGCTTGGATATGTGTTCTGCCCATTCTGTCTACTAGTCAATTTATCTCTTATGCTGTCATTACCATGCTGTTGACTTGACAATTTCTTTCTAGTTAAGAGTCACCCACTCTGATCACATCATTGCTTTTCTTCAATACTGTCTTCAGAATTGCTGGACCTTTGATGTGTCATGTCAATTTTATAATTGTCTTCCAATTCCTACTGCCAAATATATATAGTATTACTAATTTTATTAGCTTAGAGGTTATAGATTTTAAGGGAAAAATGCTATTATGATATAATCTTCCCTTCCATAATGAAAGAATTTTCTTATTGTATTCAGTTATTTATTCCCCAATAATATTTAGTAATCTCCATAGAATTTATGTGCTGTATTTTTTTGGTTAAATTTACTCATAGTTTATTTCTAATTTTGTTGCTAACACAAGTGGATTTTTTAAATGTTGTTCTTGTGCCTGATAGCCTTATGTATAACTGTAGACTGCAAGGAAATCATATCATATGTAAGAAAATAATTTTTACTTTTGCCCCCACATTTTATGCCCTTTCCCCCTCTTTTTCTTGATGTATTACAATGCACTATAAGTCTTGTATAATTTCAGGTGGAGACAGTGATAGAAAGCCCAGGTCAGGTCTGAAGAACATACAAAACTCCAGATAGAATTTAATATATGTACTTTGTGAGGCGTGAAAATTATCATTTTGTACAGTGTTCACTACTTGGCTGATGGATATACTAAAAGCCCAGACTTCACCACTAAGTATAATATGTATGGACAATATCTGCACATATACCCTCTAAATAAATTTAAAAAATAAAAATAGAAAAGATTTTTAAAACATATAGGAAATTCTCAAGTAAAGAAGTAAAAGAAGCCTGTCTAGAGGTTTAAAAAATAATTAGATAACGCCCAGATATCAGAACCTTGTACTGGTCCAGGGCTGAAATTCAAGAGACTGTACCTGCAGTTGCTCTGTTAGAGGCAGTTATAGTCTGTTCTGGATTTACCACGAAACTATTGTCTTAACTAAGGCTTGAATTAATACCTGTGTTCAAAATGCTAGGGTCTGAAATCACCTTCCCTTGCTCTAGTAACAATAACCACAAACAATTGCTAGTAGCCATCAGGAGGAGAAAGTTCCTCTTTTCTTCCTGCCTTCTCATTTCCAATGACTGTTTCCAGTAGGCAGAACTTAGAAAGTTTATTGGCAAGAGATTCTCGGAACAATAATTTTTAGGTTTGAAACCCCAGTAATACAGAGAAAAGAATATGGGTAAGCTCCTTAAGCTGAATGACAAAAGATAATTTATTTATGACTTTTTTCAGGGTAAGGATATTCACTTCTCTTCTTAGTTTATTATAAACATCTTTAAGTCATTGATTAGTCATTGATACATGTTGAATTGTAATAAATGTTGACTTAATTTTTCTATAAATCTTCAGATAACCACTTTTATTCTCAATGAATGTCCATATGACACGCTACTTGAACAGATATTCTGATGTTGTGACATCCTTTAACTCCTTAAATAAATCCACTTGGTAATTATGTGTGTGCGTATATATATATACGCACACACATAATATATGTTTTTATTATATCTATATAACTATATACGTACTATATACATATATATGTACTATATACATATATATATACTTATGTATATATATGTATATGTATATATATACTTATAAATATATATATATGTATATATATACTTATAAATATATATATGTATGTATATACTTATAAATATATAATGTATATATATATATATATATATATATATATATATATATATATATTAGAAGGAATCTTGCTCTATCGCCAGGCTAGAGTGCAGTGGTGAGATCTTGGCTCACCACAACCTCTACTTCCCAGGTTCAAGTGATACTCCTGCCTCAGCCTTCTGAGTACCTGGGACTGCAGGCACGTGCCACCAGCTTGGCTAATTTTTGTATTATTAGTACAGAAGGTGTTTCACCATGTTGGCCAGAATGGTCTCGATCTCTTGACTTTCTGATGCACTCACCTCAGACTCCCAAAGTACTGGGAATATAAGCGTGAGCCACCACACCTGGCCTATGTATAATTTTTATACAGTACTTTATTTGATTTCTCAATATTTTAATTTGTAATTTCCATATGGTTCGCAAGTGAGAATAGTCTATAAGTTATTTTCCTTTTGCCAATCTTCTCCCATGTGCGGATTAAAAATTTGCTTGGATGTGAAAGTATATTGGGAATCTTCCACTATTTTATGATTCTCTGAAGTAGTTTTATCATACAGAGATACTTATTAAATTTTATAAATGATACTTAGATTCTATGATCTCCATTATAGTCAGTGAAATATTTGATGAGCAATTTAATTTCTCTAATATTTTTGTTGTTTTACATATATATGTGTGTATATATGTGTGTATATATATGTGTGTATATATATGTGATATGTGCATATATGTGATATGTGAGTATATGTAATGTCATATCACATATAGGTACTATATGTGTGCACATAGCGATATATAATTTCCTCTGTAAAAATGTTTTCTAGGTCCGGCATGGTGCCTCACTTCTGTAATCCCAGCACTTTGGGAGGCCAAGTAGAGCAGATCACGAGGTCAGGAGATTGAGATCATCCTGGCTAACACAGTGAAACCTCATCTGTACTAAAAATTAGCGGAGCTTGATGACATGCACCTGTAGTCCCAGCTATTCAGAAGCCTAAGGCAGGAGAATTGCTTGAACTCGGAAGGCAGAGGTTGCAGTGAGCCGAGATTGCACCACTGCACTCCAGCCTGGGCATTAGAGCAAGACTCCAACTCAAAAACAAACAAACAAACAAACAAGTCTTCTAATGCCTATCATAAAGAGGTTTTGTTTATTGATCTAATCTGTTCCTTTTGTGAGGTGTTCTATATTACTTATTTACACTATACTTTTATTATTACTAACATCTATATTTAGTTTTACTTTATCTTCATTACCATTTTTGGCACATTTTTAATTACAACGCCAGGTTTCATCTGCTCCGTGTACTCCGGACATTACATCTCCCAGTTGGAGATCCATAGCAGAGGACAGTATGCCTCATCTTCTGAGCTGAGTTTATGAGCTTCAGTTCCTGTTTCTCCCAGCGGTTTGCCAAAAGCTGCAGCTTTGCCTCTCTGTAATCAGGTAAGAGTTGTCCATTATAAGACACTGAGACCTCAGCGTGGCTTTAGGTTACTCATCTTGCATGAAACACATTTTGGTCCCATTGCTTATCTCTGAACCTATAATCCCCTCTAGTTCCAATGCCATTGTCCTCATGGTTTATCTGTCTGTTTTGTTCTATTTGTTCATGTTTGTGATTTTGTTTCCTTTTTTTTCTAGTCCACATTGATGTTTAAGTTATTTGCTCATCGTGCATCGTTATTCATGTAGATATCGAGCAAACAGGTGATTAGTGATTGAGTTTACTTGTTTTTTGCACCAGAATTTTTTTGTATCATTTTTACAGTATCATTTTTCTGCCACCGTTTAGTATACTGGATATTATGTCATGATCACATCATTTGTGAGAGCTTCTTCCACATATAAAAAATTTTGGATTTAGTTAAAGTTTGAATGATAAACCTGGAATGTAAATAATGGCATAATGAAATCAAAATTCTTTTTTGTTTTTTTGAGATAGGGTCTCTGGTTGCTCAGTGATTCTCCCACCTCAGCGTCCCCATTATGTGGGACTACAGGTGTTCACTACCACACCCAAATAGTTGTTTGTATTTTTCTTTAGTAGAGACGGGGTTTCACCATGTTTCCCAGGCTGGTCTCGAACTTCTGGAATCAAGCAACCTGTCTTTCTCAGCCTCCCGAAGTGCTGAGGTTACAGGTGCAAGCCATCGTGCCCGGCCCTAAAAATCTAAATTCTAAGATACTACATTATTTTAGATTGCTTTGAACATAGGGTTTCTTTGTTATAATTTTCAACTTACATCTTAGAGAGATCCTTAAATAATGTCTAACTGTATTTTTGCTCTGCTGATTTTGATATTTTGAAAGTTGTCTGTATTATTTTCTTCTTATCAACCATATGTAATTTTGAAACTTGTGGTAACATCCTAGGAAAATTTAGTGAGAATGTGAATGTATTCCTCACATTCTCATACACTTTTTTATGTCTCTAATTTTCCAAATGTAGTTAACACCACATTCTCTCATACATAATTTTAATCTTGAAGATTATAATAATTACCTTAATTCTCATGTTAAATATCATAGTTGTAAAAGCCATTGTCATAAAGTATGTAGTGACTTGAGGTCTGTTCTAAGATCCTTAGATTAGAAATTATGCTGAATGCGAACTTGGCTCATTGATTACAGGGGAAATAAAATGTGTGAATTTAAACATATGGTATTAAAGACATATGTGGAATTTTGAATTTTCTTAAGTTAAATCATCAACTGACCGATAGAATTTATTGCACAAAAATTAATATATTACTTTTTGAAGTTCTACTTTGATTACCTTGGATATTAGTCTACAACTTATATTATCAGCTTTATTGCTATGTATCAAAAACACAATGTCACAAGTTCTATCGTAGTTTTGAAAATGGAAGTGAAATCTTTAAATTAAAAAAAATTGATGATACAGTTTTAACTATATTTTTTCCAGTAATTCAGCATTTCCTTTAGTAAACGAGAATATATTCCTATTCTGCAAATCTTAGTGAATGTGTATTTTAATTAGATTTAAAAATCAGAGCAGTATATAAACAAATGATGCTATAATTACATAAATGATTATATAAGTAGTGTTATTATGCCGGCTTAGAATCATAAATTCTTCCTTTCATTTTGCTTGTATGTGAAAGTGTGACAAGTTTTAAAGAGCACTACATCAGAGGGAAAGACTTTAACATCTTCAGTTTTACCTTAAATTAACAAATAATGTGGACTAGAGCAAGTCTCTATTTTCTCATCTATAAAACAAACAACTACATTACATATTATTAGTTTCTTTCTGCTCTCTATATGTCCTATGTGTCTCTAAGTCAACATAGCACTTCTGAAAAAGAAAAAAAAAAAAACTATTTAAAAGTATTCAGAACAATGACATATTGGTGAATCCAATATATTTTCATGGAAGGCCAGAATAGAGAAGTATGAAATAATGACATAAAGTGGGGAATCAATTTTTAAATCTCTCTTTCAATTAGCAGTAAGACTCTAAATATAAGAATGCCTTTAGAAATCAGAGTAACATTTTCAGAATGCAGTTCTGACTGGAAGCCACATGGCAGTAACGATTGTGAATAAAATTCCTACACAGTCTACTGCATTACAAAAGAATTAAAAAAATATTGCTAGAATGGTAAGCAAAATCTGTCTGCTCTAGTTAGAATTACAACCTAATTTAAATTAGTCCATTGAACCCTTCTCTAGAAGAAAGAATCCGTTTTCCTCAAAGTGCATCAGCCTGTGGCATGCTGTGTGCGGTTGTGGCCCAAGTCAGAGCCCGCTGGGACTGGCAGCCCCTGCCATCAGTGTCTGTCATGGAGCAGACATTTCTCTCTTTGTATTATCAACCAGCTCCAGGCTCCTGGGCTGGTCAGACCGCAGTGAAATGCTGACAGTGAACCGTTGCACAGAGAGGCCGCTAAGAGGCTCTCACTCTGTATTTAAAGGGCCAAGGAGCTTGCAGGAAGACCGTGTTCATGCCTCTTCTAAGTGGCAGGTATGAAGAGACACCTGATTTAGCAGCTCTGACAGCCCACAGGAAACTTGATCGAGACAGAAGCAGAATGCGAAATAACAGGAGCTCTCACCCTTGAATTTAAAAAAGAGGAGTGGGGGACTAAGAATTCTGAGTGTCCCTGGTAGCAAGACATTATGTTTGGTGAGTTAAATGCACACTTTCATTTAATTTACCAAAACACCGTGTACGCTTATAGAATTCGAATAAGGTATCATTAATCGTGTAGTAAATAGGTAGTTGTGGAGAAAAAAAAAAACCTTTTAACATAGGAACAGAAGCAGCAATTAAAACACAGCAATAAAAGTTGTAACTTAGAAACTGCGACTTTGTTTCAAATTTTGTTTTAAACACTTAGCAGTGATGAGAACTTTGACAAGTTTTTAAAATGTTCTATTTCTCAGTTTTATTCATCTGAAAAGATGAAGGCTATGCTCATATCTTTTTGTGAGATTCACGTGAAATTCTCTCCTAATTGCATAGTCAAGTATCGAAGGTTTAGTATGCTTCAGAATATATTTAGTTTTATTTTCCGTTAGTCATCGAAATGTATGCTCCTTCTAAAATGTCATTTTCCCTCCTGTATTTGAATGTGATAGTCATAATAGCCATTAAAATATGCTTTTCAATGCTTTTGTAATCTGCATGTTTATGTTTTTGTGGAAACCCAACTTTACCTCTATTGATTAAGAGATACTATTTGATGAGTTTTAAGTTATTCACTATAAAAATGGAAAAGTTAATATGTAGCTTCATAGCATAAGGTTTTGTCACTAAAGTGCAACAAAGACACAGAAAAAATAAAATATTTTTAAAAGTAAGAAAGATGCAACCTTTAAAAATACAGAAACAGATTAAATGCTTCTTTAAAAAGGTATATTTGTGTGTCAATAGCTGGGATGACTCACAGGTATCTTGAACTTAACATATTGAAAAAAGAAGAACCTATGTATTTCCCCATTTATACTGCAATGTGGCTCTTCAGTCTATTTTGTAATGGACTAATAGCCTACTAATATTAATCCAGCTGTTCTTATTTGAACCAAATCTTTGTAAATTAAGTAGCATTAGAAAAATATGTTTGAAAAATGTATTTAAATATATTCATACATTAGATGTTTTTATTCAACAGTATTTAATTTTTACCATGAACATTCACTTTTTTTTTACATTGTAAATAATGTTGAACAAAAAGCAATTATTCTTCCCATAGGGAATTTACAGTCATTGCAGACAAAAGACAGATCTACACATAATACAATGAACAATTCTAAACACAATAACAATACAAAACAAAGCCAAAAAATGCAGCATTGGAGATAATTGGAGATTCAAGGAAAACATCCAAGCTTTATTCCTGCAGTCTGTAACACAGCTTCCCAAGAAAATTGCACTGAGATCATTGACATCTCCCCCAGTTCTTCAAACCTCTGTTCCAATGTTGCTTTCTCGAGTAATCCGTGTAAAATTTTAATGGTCCTTCAATAAGAAGAGGGTTGGGCTTACCTTATTACCTTTTAATACTCATAAAATAAATTTTTACTAATTATTGTTATATAACATGTTACAAATTTTAATAAATAACCTGTTTATTATTACTTATAAATAATTAAAATTAATATTAATACATATCAACAGCTGCTCTACTGCATGTTAACATATATGTTTATTTTTTGCTATTATACACTAGAATAACGATCTGAAAAGGCAGAGATCATCTCCTCTTTAATGCCGTGTCCCAAGGCCTAGAAAAACCAGAGACTTACCAGCTATCCGGTAAATATTGTTGAGTAAATAAATGACAGACATTTGTATGCGGGTCACAGAAATAAGGAGCAGCTGAAGTGGTAAAGGTAAAATGAGGTGGTAAATTATTAGGAAAGAAAGTGTAGTATTTACAGGCAGTGATATACTAATGAACCTGAAAATTTTGAGAATATTTGGAAAAATAAAAGAGCATGTATGCCTGGAATGCAATGAAAATTTTTCAAAAGGCGATAATGTACTACACAGTGTCAATTTGTTCAGGTCTTTTTTGAAATGTTTGAAATTTACTGTAAGGAGATCGTGAATCCACTAGAGTGACTAAGTGTTTTAAGAGTGTAGTTCTATAATCCCATTCACTTAGCTTTTATTTAATGGGTACCATCTGGTTGGTGGACATTTGAACTGCACAGTTATTAAGAATAAGGCTGGCTATAAACAGGTATCAAATAGTCTATGTGTGCACCTATACTGTATGACTCTTGGGTAAGAAAGTTGTAAAATAGTTGAATCATACAATAAATGTACTGTATTTCTAAATTTGTAAGAAATTTCCATAAAATTCTCTAACATAGTCTCATTTCACATTTCTAGCAGCATTATGCTAGGATTCTACCTTTTTCACATGTTCAGCAAACTTGGTAATGTTAAAATTTCTAGTTGGCATGTAGTTACACATCACTGTGGTTTTAATATGCATTTTCTTAATGAGTAATGATGTGTTTATGCTCATTGGCTATTCATATATTTTCTTTTGTGAACTTTCCACACAATTTTTGCATATTTTTTGCAAATATTAAGAGGAATACATGTCTTCTATTATTGAGTTTTAAATGTTCTTCATGCTTCCTAAATAGAGGTTTCTTTCTTTTTTCTTTTCTTTTTGTTTTTTTTGAGACGGAGTTTCGCTCTTGTTACCCAGGCTGGATTGCAATGGCGCGATCTCAGCTCACCGCAACCTCCGCCTCCTGGGTTCAGGCAATTCTCCTGCCTCAGCCTCTTGAGTAGCTGGGATTACAGGCACGTGCCACCATGCCCAGCTAATTTTTTATATTTTTAGTAGAGACGGGGTTTCACCATGTTGACGAGGATGGTCTTGATCTCATGACCTCGTGATCCACCCACCTCGGCCTCCGGAAGTGCTGGGATTACAGGCTTGAGCCACCGCGCCCGGCCAGAGGTTTCTTTCTATCATTGGCAATAAATCTTCAAGTGAATTTGAAGTTTGGGACATTTTCACCTCTTGCTTCACAATTAATTCCCCCTGGGCTCTCTTGAGTTGGCCTTGCACATGTTCGTAGTTTTTCAGATAATCAGGGATGCATGAGGAGCTACATAGCTTTCTATGCCTCTCCAATTCCAAAGATCTCACTAATTTTCCAGCAGGATTATCACTGACTCAACCGATATGCTAATTTCAGGGCAGCAGAGTCATGAGTTTCCCCATCGTTTCTTACAGACTGTGCTTTATTTACCGACAATGTCACCAAGAATGGATATTTACCTTCTGCTGAAAATAAAATCTGCCCTCTTAAGAGTGAAGCTGCTTTTTATCCTTTTCCAGCCCCACTATAGTAATATTAGCAAATCAAACTTGGCAGGGCAGAGGTTTCAGGTTAAGGGAACAGTACATGGCTGCAGGCAGGAAGCCTACACATTGCCACTGTTTTCCCCATTATTCAACAGTGTTTCTTGAATAAAATATTATCAGTTTATAACTTGTCTTTGTACAATTTCCAGGGATCTAAAACTGTGGATGTTTTCTTGGTAGTATTTTCTACTTTTTAACTTGTATTCTTATATTTGGCTTGTATTTTCTTATATTTGGCTTATATTTAACTTGTATTCTTATATTATTATATCTGCCAATATCTGCAGTTTACTATAACTAGAAATTAAAAGTCTATTTGATGTGTTTGATGTTATTTAAAATGTTATTTTAAATTTTCATTTTTGTTATTGGTACTTTTATTGATGCTAGAAATGTCATTGATTTAGAAATGTCATTGATTCTTAATAATCTAATATCAACTAAAGTTCTTTAATTTGGTTTTTCACTCTGATAATTCTTTTGTAGGCTCTTCTAGATTGTGTACATGCACAATAACATGACGAGGAGTAATGACAAATTTATTTCACTTTATTCAATCTCATTCATTCCCTTTTCTTGCATTTTAGACATTTAATTTTTCAGGTATGACTTTGAATTGAATTAGTAATAACAAGTATCTTTGTCACATTCCTGTTCTTAGAGGGAACTAATTATACACATTTTATTAAATTAAGAATGCCTTTACTAGGGGAGTCTGAGAAAGATGGTGGATGGGGGCAGGGCTAATATACAGTTTCCACTGGAACAGAAAGAACAATGTGTGGAGACTCACACCATAAACTTTTGCTCAAAAAACCACTGCAAGGATGTACCAGGAAAACTAAAAGAATTCAAAAATCCTCTGAAAAAGTAAAGTTTCAGGATACAAAATGAATGTACACAAATCAGCAGCACTGCTATACACCAACAACAATCAAGCTGAGAATCAAATCAAGAACTGAATCCCTTTACAACAGCTGCAGAAATACAATAAAATACTTAGGAATTTGCCTAAGCAAGGAAGTAAAAGATATCTACAAGGAAAACTACAAAACACTGCTGAGAGAAATAGCTGATGACACAAACAAATGGAAACACATCCCATGCTCATGGGTTGGTAGAATCAATATTGTGAAAATCACCATGCTGCCAAAACCAATCCAAAGATTCAGTGCAATTCCCATCCAAATATCATCATAATCCTTCACCAACATAGAAAAAACAGTCCTAAAGTTCATATGGAACCAAAAAAGAGCCCTCATAGCCAAAGCTAGACTAAACCAAAAAAAAGAAAAAATCCAGAGAAATTGCATTACTCAACCTCAAACTTTGGGTACCAGTACCTTTTGTATACCAGTACCACCCTTTGGAAGGGTATAGTGTCCAAAACAGCCTGGTACTGGTATACAAATAGGCACACAGACCAATGAAACAGAATAGAGAATCCAGAAATAAAGTCAAAAATAGCTAAGGATCCTCAACAAAGGAAACAATACCGTAAAGTGGGTGCTGAGATAATTGGCAAGCGTTGTGTGAAAGAATGAAACTAGATCCTCATCTGTCACCTCACCAAAAATTTACTCAAGATAGGTCAAAAACTTAAATATAAGATCTGAAACCATAAAAATTCTAGACGATAATGTCAGAAAAATCCTTCCAGACATTGGCTTCGACAAAGCTGTCATGACCAAGAACCCAAAAGCAAGTACAACAAAAACAAAGATAAATAGTGTACATCCTCATTGTCTTCATGTTAAGTAGTCTGAACAGAGGAGGAACAGAAGGGAGTTTGGTTCTGCTATCTCGGGGTGACAGAGGTGGAAGAAACCTTACGTATAATTGGACCTGTGCAGTTCAAGCTTATGTTGTTCAAGGATCCACTAAATAGTATTTGGTAATTAAATTTGTATTGAGTTTTATTGAATGATTCTCTTACATCAGATAGCCATATTTTTTCTTTTTTATAATAATGTGTAGATTTATTTGGTCATTTTATTGAAATAAGACTACATTACTCAATTGAGTCCTACTTGTTTATGTTTAGATTGCTTTAACACTGGAAACTGAGTCTCGAAGATTCTAACAGAATGGAGGGGCTATTAACCAAGATATGTTATTAAAAACTCTGAGAATATCCAAAATCATTATCCCCATGTAATGTATATTTCATAATTAATAGAGGCTAAAAGAGTGGTTTGAGATAGTGATACACCCTGTGGGATAGGCTTATTCTCTTCCTATGTGGTTTTCTCTTGTACACCAGCTTTAAAACACAAGCAATTAATTTTTTTAAATCTCTCTTCAGCAATGTCACAAACTAGTATGAAAAGTTGGAAATTTTCTGTGTTACCCAAAGACAGCTAAAACTATAATTGTGTAATCTTTGAATGACAACACCACATTCCAAATTTTATCTTTTTTCAGTATAATAAGCAAACAAAAGTTTAATGCCATTAATAATTATTTTCATCTCAATATATTAGTGAATAAGCAGACTACTGGATTATTCATATGATATTAACAACTTTATCATATTTTATTCAAAAATAACAAAGAAATCAAAATATTCACTGATATTTTTTTCTTTTTTTTTCTAAATTTACCTATGTCAGGGCATTAAATTATGTTTTTAAAATTTGTGCATCTGTGCTTGTATCCATGTATTAATATTTTTGGATGCTTCTCTGAAAAGAAGCATTGGTCATTGTCTTACTCGGAATATAAATCTTTCTCTCTCTTTATGTTGATCAGAAGCCAAATTACATTGACAGGAAAAAAAAAAACTAGTATGCATAGCTCTTTAAGAGTATCACATCAAATTATCTGGGCTGTACTTTCAGTTGCTTATTAAATATATAACATTTTTTCCAGTGAACTTGATATGCCCTCTTGTGTACTAGAAGGCAAAATTGCTTTTATAAATTGAAAAGGTATTTCTAATTTCAAACCTCAATCAAAAATCTTCATCTTTACTTGAAACACTCCCAACACTACGAATCCTGCTATGAGTTTTTCTTTTAAATGTTAATATTAATAATATAGATAGCATCTAGCAGTTAACTAGAGAAAACTGTAATTATCTGCTACTGTGTGTACTGCCATTGATCCTAGAATATTTCACATTGCTGTTTTATACTCACTTTAATTTCATCTTCACCAAAATCTTATGTAGCTGGCTCTGACTTGTGAAGCCCCAATTTACTAATCCCTTCACTCATAAATCATAGCTGGTGCTGCTTCTTTTCCTTCTACTCACTCCTCGTTATCATAATACCCTTTATCACAATTATGGAGGTCAAAACAAGCAAAAAAAAATCTAGACACAAATAAATAAAATGCTTTTAAAGAATTGGTGGTAAGAAGTGAAACAAACAATAAATAAGGAAAGAACATTGACAGTATTTCGTAAATGGTGGTCACTAGTTCCACTTTAATCAGAATTCTCTCTTTTGATTGTTAAAATGCAGATTTCCAGGTGTTATCTCAGTTGTATGGAGTCAGATTCTCTAAGCTACACTACCAGAATATATTACCATTTAAGTTAAAACTCCACTGATGTCGATACAAAAAATTTAATAACTCAACTTGATGGATTCAGATGGGAGCCCATGAACCTGAATTTAAACATAATTTATTTTAATAAAGTTATTTATTCTTCAAACATTTTTTTCTAATACTCTCCAGTAGACTCAGAGGACTGACAGACTCAGAATCTTAACTTTTGAAATGAGAAAGTAACTTTGGAAAATAGTTTTTAGGGGGTGATAATACTAGCCTGGCTGCAATATTATGTATGACATTAGTCTGAGGTTACTTTGTCACCAAAAAGATGGATATTCAGACTTGGAATACTTGCATTAACCAAGGGCTGATGCATAAAGAGTTTTAATCTTCTTCTTAACTTTGACTTGATGAGAAAATTAAGATTCCTGTAATATTCTGATAAACAATAGCCTCCTTTCTCAAGATGCTAGAATATTACTTTGCACATAAATGAAACATTACTGTTTTCCACATGTATAAATGGAACCATGCAAGTGCACATCACTACGAGTTCTTGACCATAGGAATCAGGTTTTTAAAGCCCATGCAGATATGGCGCTTGAGAATATAGGCTTTATGTGAGGGAAGGAGTTAGAGATGGTTATTTGCATAAAGGAGGGAGCTAAAAATACAGTACTCTCTCATCCATAAATGGAAATCCATCTTTGGGTGGACAATCTTAAGAGTGCTATGGATAAGATTAGAAATTGTCTTTTTTTTACAGCTCTATAATAAATTACTCAAAAATTATCAGCTTAAAATAGCAGCAATAAACATTTCAGTTTCTGAGGGTCAGGGACACACAAGTGTCTTGGCTGAGTGGTCCTGGCCTTTGGTTTCTTAAGTGGTAACAATTCAAAGTACACTCATCCGATGGCTTGCCTGGGGTAAGAAATTCAATTTCTTTCTTTCTTTTTTTCTCTTTTGAGACAGAATCTTGCTCTGTTGCCCTTGTTGGAGTGCACGATCTTGGCTTACTGCAACCTCTGTCCCTTGGGCTCAAGCAATTCTGCCTCAAGCCTCTTGAATAACTGAGACTACACATGTGTGTCACCATGCTTGGCTAATTTTTGTATTTTTTAGTAGAGATGGGGTTTCACCAAGTTGACTAGGCTGGTCTTAGAATTCCAACCTCAATTAATCTGCCCACCTCAGCCTCCCAAAGTGCTGGGATTATAGACATAAGCCACTGCACCTGGCCAGAAATTCACGTCTAATCCACACATGGCTGGCAAGTTCAGCTGCTTATTGGCAAAAAGCCTCAGTTCCTCACTATGCAAATGTCTCCATAGGCCTGTTGACAGTGGCTGCTTTCCCCTCGAGCAAGTGATCCAAGAGGTGACACAGTGGAAGTTGCAATGTCTTATGACCTATGATTGGAAGTCACATGTAATCATTCCTACAATAGCCTTTTGGGTAATATTTACTGTAATTCCTATTTTGGTTTGGAAGAATGCACAGGGTGCCAAGTGAATACAATGAGGCGATGATTATCAGGGATCATTTTAGGAGCTCACCAGTCCAGAACCCAAGCTGTTTTACTATTCTTGGCAGGTGTAAGACCCAACCTGAAGTTATCTATGTGGTACAGAAATTTCAGCCCACAGACTTTACTTATGGCGATACTAGTTCTAAGCCATTCATCCTGAAATAATCAAACATGCACTTTGCAAAGTACACACAAATACAACTCGTAAAGGGAATGAGCACAACCTATGGGCTCTAGCCAAATAGGACCATTCTTATTTGTTTGTTTCCTACTAATCCTTTAAAATTTATTCAATAGAAAGTGCATTAACCTTCCCGTGGCTAAACATTTGGTCACTCTCCATGAGATTTCTGATAAAGCATAAGTAACAGAAAATTTTACATCAGGCTTAAATAGCAAACATAATATTTTCCCCTTTTTAATGGCCAATGCAGTTTACCAGCTTTTGGCATTTGCGATGGGGGCACAGGGGAGACAGATGTGGACAGACAAACTTTCTTTCCTCTTATTTCCTGTCCTTGTTATTAATTGCTATTGTTCATTTATTGAAACACAGTAAGGATAAGTGGTACAAGGAAAGGGATATTGTTCCTTAACCAACATTCTTGCAAGCTGGGGAAATGTTTAAATCTCTTTTTCAAACCTATATGATCTCTTCACAGTAGTCCAATTACCTCTTTAATGAAAGTTTCTTGGATTGGATTTAAAAGAACTCAGACAAGCTTGCTGTTTTCTGTGGTCTACATCTGTTCTACATTAAAAACTCAGATATCCTCTAGAACATTATCTTGTAATATGAAGGTAGTTATTTCCTTAATGGAAAAGCAATTCAACTATTCTCTGCTGTGCTGCCGACATCATGGATTGAACTTTTACTCCAGAGAACATTCTGAAGACCTCTGAGTAAGCTTTGTGAAGCACCCTTAGCTAGACTTGAGGTAAAGCATAGAAAATCCCCACCCCTTTGGAAGCTGAACCATATTCAGATTCATAGCAATTTGAAGACCCGTCCCAAAGTCTTCTCAAAATGTCCTCTCCAATTTCATATTCTAGACTCTTTTACCCTCTATCTGTTACCGTGTATATGGACCAACAGTTATAAAATTGTGTGTTAAAGCTTAAGCATGCAATATCTGTTTAATTTCGAAACTCAGATCGAAATGCTCATGTTAAGGAATTTATCATAATATATTTTTCTGGTCTGGAAGCCATTAACTGCCTTACTCTCATGATGTAAGAGATATCCAAAATATCAAATGTTTTTCCCCCTATTTTTATTCCATGTTAGAATCTAGATTCCAAAGATGGGCCTTATTTGACTCCAAGCTTGTGATCTCTGGTTACCAACTTTACTTCAATTCTGGTTATTTCTGTTACTCTTTTTTTTTCCTTTTATTTCAAGCTCTAATATATCCTTTTCAGGATAATTAATGATTCAGAATGTAACTAATTGTGAAAAATGTGTCAAAGAGGGTGCGTTCAAGATGATGAGGGAGAGGCATTGTAATTATTTCAAATATATTATAAACATCAAGTATCAGCCCATATTAAGCACTTAACATTGGCTATTCAATATGCTTAGGGCTGTCTTCCGTCAGATCTTTGCTTGGCTAATTCTTTCATCCTTTTCAAGTTTTTACTGAAATCTCATCTTCTAAATGAACTTGCTCTTAACAATTTAATAATGTAATCTTTCTCATGCCTTTCCCCATTTTGTCCTCCTAGTATTTTATATATTATTCTAGAATTTCTATGCAGTATTGATCATCTTCTTATACACTATGTAGTTCATTTATTAGATTGTTCATTATCTAAATTGGGAGACTGAATATTCACATAAACAATGGACAGACAAAATATAAAAATAGAACGCTGACTGACAACTGGAAGCAACCTGTCCAGGAAAGCATCTCCTTATAGTAATCACCCCAGAAAGCCAGTCTGCTGTGAGTCAGACCTGTAACACATCAGACTCCTATCTCAGGTAATGATCCAGGAAACAAAAGAATAATTTTCAGAACAAAGAGCCCCAAAAGTCAGGACTTAATAACTGACAGTTCATATAATATTTATTCAGCTTCCAACTTAAGACCAAAAAGAAAAGCCAAACATCCATTCCTAAGCAATCACAGAATGCTGGCTTCTCATTAGCCTGCCTAGACTGCCCCAAGCCAACAGCCTCCAATCAGCTAATACTTGAACCCTTGCATTTTTCTACTATAAATCTTTCCCCATCTTCTGTTTGCCTTTGATTCTTTGGCAGAATGTAAGCGACAGAGGCTGACTCTTTTACTATAGCAAGGTGTGAATAAATAACCTTTTTTTCTAATTTAGTTGACTGGTCATTATTTATATTTACACACCCTTACCCTAAATCTTTCTTTCTGAATGTGATGGTTACTTTTGTGTGCCAATTAGGCTGGGTCATAGTGCCCAGATATTTATTTGGTCAAGCATAATTCTGGATGTTACTGTAAAGGGTTTTTGTTTTGTTTTGGATGAGATTAACTTTAAATCAGTGGACTCTGAGTAAAGCAGTTTGTCCTCCATAATGTTAATGAAACTCATCCAACAAGTTAATGACCTTAATAGGACCGATGACTGGCCTATCCCAGAGTAGAAAAGAATTCAGACTTGAATTACTACTTCAGCTCTTCTTTGAGTCTCCAGTTTATCAAATTATCTGGCCAATTTTAGACTTGTCAACCTCCATGAGCCTCCATTATTATTTCTGTTTCTTTGAAGAACCATGATTAATACACCAAATACTGCAAATCAACCACCCACAATATCCATGTTGGAATATAAGCTCCATGAAGGAAGGCTCTTGGTCGCTTTTGTCCACTGAGTGCCTTAGTCAATTTGAGCTATTCTAACAAAATGTCATAAACTAGATAGCTTCTCAACAACAAAAATATTATCTCTCACAGTTTTTGAGGCTATGAAGTCCACTATTAAGGCACTAGCAAATCTGGTGTTTGGTGAGTGCCCACTTTTTCGTAGATTGCCCCTTCTCCCTGTGTCCTCACATGATGTGTCCTCACACTATTGAAGAGGAAAACAAGCTCCCTCAGGTCTCTTTTATAAAAGCACTAATGGCATTCATGAGAGTGGAGCCCTCATCATCTAATCACCTCCCACAAACCTCATCTCTTACTACCTCAGATATTAGGATTTCATCATATAAATTTCAGGGAACACATTCAGACCCTAGCACTAACATATCCCAAGTGATAAATATTGTGCCTGGTTTATCATAGATACATAATATATAATGGTTGAATAAATGAATATCAATCTTTCTGGAATATATAGTTCAGTATTTTAGATTCCCCTCTGCCAAAGGTGTTGAAGGAGAAAAATAAAAAGAGAGAAAGAGGAGAGAGATTACACCAGTCTCTAAACTCTCTTTAATAGTTAAGGTCTCATGAGTCCAAGAAATAATCTAATAAAAGCCACTGCATATTGCCTAGGCTTACCTCTGCTTTCTGTTAAGCTATAAGCAAAATAAAAAGGAAACCAACATCATACTTCTTATTAATGGAATTTCATGAACACATTTCATCTCAATTTATATTTCATGGCTTCCAGGTGCTAAGTGCAGTTTCAAGCATACTCCACACTCCCATAAATTATACAGTAAATCATCACTTGGTAATGGGCACTTTATTTTTCACGCTGATTTCCTTAAGTGCTCACTCTGAAGTCTCTCAGTCATGACCATATGCTTTTCTTTACTTTCATATATTTGAATATAGAGCCATAGTGATAGTTCCAAGATTTTTTTTCACCATTTTCTATGAACCCTGGGTTACTCAAAATTGTTTTTTCAGATTAAAAACAGAGTAGAAATTGTTTGCAGAAAACTAACATGAAGCAAACTTTTTAAAAATTTTTTTATCATCCCTTCTGAGATTCATTTGAATATTTTCCTGAAAAAGATGAAAAGAAAGTATGACAACTTTCGATTCAAAAATTCCTTGAAAGGTAGAAACATAGTTCGGGAAAAGTTTATTTCAAATACTAAGAGTTTGACATATTAAAATACGTGTCATTTTATGTGTTTGTTTTGCTTGGCGTGGCTTTTGTTTTCGGTTACTTTTTTATTTGAGTGTAAACAGACTTGATGTCAGTAGATATGGGATGAATCATAAATTACTGCTGAAAAATACAGATTATTTAAAATTTCAGTGCTATAGACTAATAAACTATTCTATTCACTCATCTTCTTTACAAATATTCATCAAAATTGGTTCATTTCATTGTCACAACCAAATCCCTAGGCAATCCTGGGTGGCTGTCTGGGCAAATGCTTCTCCGTGTTGCTAATTCCTTCTATTGTTTTGTGGCCTATTCCCAACTATTCAATTTTCCTTGCCTCAAACTCTTAGTTATACTCATTCACTTTTCTAATGTTCCTCAAAACAACTTTTGAGTAGAATATATTTTTTGCTTTAAAATTTTGTTACTTAATTCTCAAATCTCGCATACACCTGTTATGCCCAGTTATTATGGATTGTCGTGATTTAGAATGTGAGAAGATGGAATGAAGGAATTATTAAAACCATGCTCTCTGGCTTTCTATAAAATGTAATTTCTGCCTATATTTTATTTTTTGTATACTTTTAATATTAAGCCTAAAATTAAAATAAATCTTAAGAGTAATTAATAAGAATTTATAAGAAAGGTTATTCTGTGCCCTTGGAGATGAAGAATGTAAAAACAGGGTCTTAGGCAACCAGAAAAGAATGAAAGAAAGCGTCTTTATTAGAAATATTTACACTTTCACAAGAGATGTATTCACTTGCTCACATGACAGAAGCTTGAGTAAATAGGTAAAACAGATATTAATCAACATGTTTTAGCTTCATGGCATAATGTTTTTCTTTTCTTTTTTTTTTTTGTATAGACAGGATTTCACAATGTTCCCCAGACTGGTCTTCAAACACTTTGGTTTAGCATAATGTTTTAAAATAAAATGGGAATGTGTTTTTAAAAAGTTTTAAAGCATATTATTGGCAACAAAATTGAAATTTAATAGTAACATTACATCATCATTTTTAAGCACATAGATTTCCTAATGTTTTACAAATAAGGCGATTTTGAATATTGGATGCATTATGAAAAGTAGAGCGATTTATCTGAAATCTTGGGGAAGGAGGGACTTTAGCTAAGTATATCTTACAAGTAATCCTTCAAACTTTCAAAACAATTTTATCTGCTGATTTTATGGAAATATTTTTCAAACATAAGATCCAATACATTGCCTCCTTAATCAGAATGTTTGTATACCGTATATCTCTGCCCTCCTGGATTCTGAGGTCATTTTGAGTATTCTTTTGATGAAACATAAAGAGTTAATAACATCAAAAATAATGCAGTGTTCTAAACTGCTTGGTGATACTTGATAGTCTTGATTAGGTTTCATTTTTCTACTTGTTCAGTGTTAGAGGAATATGTTTTAATGTCTGTAATATTCTCATTCTGTCATTACCTTTGAAGGTCCCAAAATGTGCTTGATCATCAAATCTCCATGAAGTTTAAAAACTGAATATGCGTGTACCCCAGAATCAAAATTTTTCTTTAGCAAAATTGATATGGGCTAATTATTCTTTAACATTTTTTTCTGAATCACTCAGAAGATTGTCTTGTTTAGCCAGCTCAAGAACAATTATTTTTACCATCTTCTCTTTACATGTGAACTTGGAATTAGGATGAATTTATATCATATATACTTTTAATCAATAGTCTGAAAAGAGACAATGGGATTCCAGAACAAATATATTTCTCCTGAACACATAAATTGGAATTTATCTCTTGTGGACACAACATTGAGTTATAATGATTATAGATTAAACAATTCAACAGGTCTCTAAATTAGTCTAAGTGTAGGTAAGTTAGAGGGTAGGGTTTTGGAAAATTATTCATCGGTCCCAAAGTTCTTGCCTTGCCTTTTTTGTTTGTTTTGTTTTTAGACTGTTAACAGTACTACAACGTTATTTGGTTAGAATCCAACTTTAACATACATTAAAACACTACAGATTGTTAGCAGAGACTTATTTCACACTGTTCCTACTCTAAAATAGTGTACATTTTTAACATGTATGCTGTAATACAATTTGTTTTTATATATTTGTATTTATGAGCTCCTAAATTGCCTCATGAAGTCTACTTTGTATATGTCTTCATAATCCACAATTTTGTTTCAGAATACACACTATTTGGTTGTTAGATAAATCTACTAAATCCATTTGTTTTTATTTATACATTTAATATGTGATACATTGTTATTAGATAAGATAAAAAGAAGATATCCTTTTAATGTAAAAACAAGCATTATAAAGTTGTTGCATCATGTATTCTTGTTGGTAATATATTATTAAATAAGATTGTTCATTTTCTCATAGAGCTTTCATTCAATGAGGAATAAGAAAATTAATGTATAATCAAATAAAAAATAGATAGTTATACTTTGATAACAAAAAAAAATAACAGAATGGGGATGAATAATAAGGATACTCTTTTAACCTTGAAGGAAGAGAGAAAATATTAATATAAAAATATCTGAAGGAAAAAAAAATATTACAGGAAAAGAAACAGGAAAAGCAGTCCAAAAAGGAAGGTGGGGAGAGGGCAAAAGGAATGAATAAGAATTAAAAAAGACTGTAGCAGAAATGAACACGAGGTAAAGGGGCAGCATGAGGTTAGAGAATGAACCATGATCACATACAACTTTACAGGTCCTATAAGTGTATTTGATATCATTCTAAGAAATAGGATTGTGCCTGGGAGAATAAATGTAGATACATGAGGTTTTCCCATTTTATTATTTTAATATAAGAAACATATTAAATACGCTTAGGAAAGAGCTGACAAAAAGAGTCTCTTACAAAAAGAGACATAGAAAAACCTGGAAGTGCTAAATTGGTGAAAAGAATATTTAGCCTAGGAAAGGAGATCTCTCCTGTGTAATGGGAAGAAACAGAAGTCTGATATATATGTAACTGCATATTTGTTACTGTGCTCATGAAATTATACCACCCAGATTACCCTTCAAGAAAGCTTTAATTGCCACAGCTGCCCTCTAATTCAGCATTGGTCTCAGCTATCAACAGTCACTTTGCTCAAAGGAATGGCCTTCTTCCCAGGACATTGCACATCAATGACTGCTTGAAGCTGGGGTATATATGTTCCAGAGTTCTCCAGGGGATATTCCAGGGTCACATTGCTACTTCTCTCTTTGCCCAATTCTGCTTCCTTCCCTGTCCTCCAACAGAGGTTGTACTTGAATAAATACCCGGCAAGGCAAACTCTGTTACACAGAACCTAATCAGCCCCAGTTAAGAAACTGAAAAATGCTTCTTCCAATAAAGTTTTTATTTCTTGTGTGTAAGTTAGAAAACAAAGCCTTATCTGAGAATGAGTTATGGGATGCATGTGGCTGTAGGCATGGTAAGTTCAAAGTAAATGTAAATGTTTGAGATAGTTGCTAGGAAAAATGGAGCTAAGAATAGTTTAAGGAAACAGAAGCTCTGCTAGGCTGTCTTGGTAGCCAAAGTGAAGTCATAGACGAAGATAACTGTGAACACTTCTTCCGTTTTAAAAACATACCATCTCTTGGCTATTTTGAAGAGACACATTTGTGGCTTTCCTTCTATATGTCTTCCACTTTTTCTCAATTTCCTCTCATTTTCTTTCTTTACTTATCCTGTTAAATTTAATGTTTGTCAGGGTCTGCCCTGGACTCACTTCACATGATGAGAGTTTTTCTGAGACTCTTTTATTCCTTTGCTTCATTTTCCCTCCATATGTTGATGAATCCACAAACTCTTTTCAAAGCCCACATCCCTTTCTTAAATATATGGCCATATATCCAGTAGTCTATTGATCATCTCTAACTAATAATCAATCAGTGATGAAGGTGGAAATCTCACACTTGCCGCAAAACCATTTAAATACAATTTAGCTAATTATCTCATAGCTTTTTTTAAAAATCCATTCTTCTCATCCTTAATGTTGCATTCCATTGATTAAACTTAAAAAATAAAGATACATATCTGTAGTTTTTCCTTCCTAATCATCACATGTGGTTAAAACTATAGCTAAATAACACTTATATCTATCTAATATACCCTTCATTATAGCCTCCAGTATGCCTCACCTACGCTATTGCAGTATCCTGCAAATTGATCTGCTCACTTTGTCCGTTTTCTCCAATCTGTTTTATTTTTCCTAAAATATAATGTAGCATTTTTTTTAGATCTTCACAAAACTGTTGGAATTGAGAACCAGACATCCGTTTTAAAAACTGCAAAAGTAAATTCCGAAAGATCCTTTTTATTTAGGGCAAGCGGTCCTGGACTACGCATGTAAGCTAGCCGGCTTCTCAGGTATACACCGTGATGTCTATGACATTACAAGAGCACCAAGTGCCTGTTCTTCTAGAGCTTGCAGTTGATGAGTTTTGGCTAGTATTGAGTCCAATCATAGTTTTAGAAGGAAATCTGAGAAAACGTTTCTTCTGCTTAAAATGCCTCAATATTTTTCCATTGCTATTGTAATAATTACACATTTTAAATGCCTTAATATGGCCCAAATAGCCCTTTAAAACCTAACTCCTGCTTACTTTCCTGGGTTTTATTTTGCCATCCCCAAGAGTTCTGTTCCCATCCCTATCCTATAAATTCTAGGTTTTAACTCTGCTGAATTTCTTCAAGTTCCTAGCACACAATGTGTTCTTGCTAAGTTCTAAGTCTTTTCTTTTGCATATCAAATATCAGTAGTAATGCTGTGCCACACTAAACCTTTCTTTAGTGCTTGAGGCTGTGGGTCTATAATTTAGGTGGTGTCAGTTGCATGCACTTACTGATCTATAGTGGCCTTGGCTGGGAAGATTATATGTGGGAAACTGAAAAATAGTCCCCCCAAAATATTAGGTCCTAGTCTCTGGAACCTACAGATCACCTTATTTGTAAACAGAGTCTTTGCAGATATAATTAAGGATAGGATCTTGAGATGGATGGATCACTCTGAATTTACTAGGGGGACTTAAATGTAATTATATATGGCCTCAGAAAAAGAGAAGCCCAAGCTATGGGCCCAGAGGGCAGAGTCATGAGCCTGGAGGTTGGAGCCTTCACCCTTGAAGAATCATTCCTAGACCTTGAAACTTAAGGCAATTTGCTCTGTTGGATTGTGAAATTGCTTGAAATTGGTGACTTTTTCTTCCTTCCATTTTCAACCTTTTGAAATAATGTCTACAGCTTGTCCTACAGTAGTTCCACTCTTGTACTTTGGAAGCAGATAACCAGTCTTCTATTTTCAGAAGTCCACAAAATGGAAATAAATTTTGGAAAGGAATTTTGCCCCCATATGAATCAGACATAGCTGCACACACATCTTATTTACTTGATTTAGATCATGATATTTATAACTTCTGAACTGGTGACATTTTGAACTTGAGTTGATGCTGTTATTGATTAAAACATTTAGGAATATTGCAATGAGGTGAATGCATTTTTCATGTGTTATAATTCTGAACCTTTTAAGCCAAGGGAAGACTGTGGGAAACTGAAAAAAATATGCATCACAGAGATATCAGATACTAATTCCCGAGAACTTGTAAGTGTTGCCTTATTTGGAAAGTGGGTTATTTCAGATATGATTAAGTTAAATACTTTAAGATGGAGAGATTATTCTAGATTTCTAAGTTGGCCCTAAATGCAATCACAAGTGTCCCTATAGGAGAGAGGCAGTGGTAGATTATAGATAGCAGAAGAGAAGAGAGTATGACTATGGAGGTGGAAATTGAAGTGACATGGACACAAGCCAAGGAAGGCTGGCAGGCACCAGAAGCTGGAAGAGGCAAGGAATAGATTGTCCTCTAGAGGATTTGCAGGGAGTGTGGCCCTGCCAACCCCTAGATTTTGGTCCAGTGATACTGATTTCAGATTTCTGGCTCCAAGAACTGTGAAAGAATACATTTTTTTTTCTGTTTTAAAAGACCCAGTTTGTGGTGATTTATTACAGCATCCACAGGAAACTACATTAATACCCTGGAATCAATATTCTCTATCCTACATTTCTCGCTTGTTTTCATGGCCATTTCAGAGGCAAATCCAGAATCAGAAATGATCAGAGCCTTAGCAAATCTCTGTTTGCCTCTAGTTTACTGAGAGCCTGCTGGAAAAAGTAATGCACCTGCCTGGCTGGCCCAGAGTCAAAGTGAGAAAGAATTGCATTTGCACAACAAAAGATGTCCACACAGGGTAACATCAAGAATAAGGGCCATTTCTGCAATCTACCATTCATTCTTAGGTTTAAATTTTTTAAATTATCTCTATCTCTAGAAAAATAACATTCATTCTCAGATTTAGCCCTTTCTTAACGGCTTGGGTATTTAATATAAGTCAAAGTTGATTAATTTTAACTACCATTTAAAAAGTATTCAGTATGATAGCACTAATTGCCATATAATTATTTTCTAACTTGCTGGACAGAGATCATTAATGAATTTTTCAGCTTATTTTTTTTTTGTCATCTCCTACTTACTGTCTTAAGAAGATTTGGGGAACAGATTGAAATGCTAAGAAGGCATTTTGCCCCACACACCCATTTAAAGATTTGCCTATTGCTGAAAGAGCATGTTTAAAATATCCGATGTTCCAGTTTATAAATTATAATATTTGTAACTACTTTAGTTTTCCAACCTTTTAAATAACTGTAGAATGTTGAGTAAAGAACAGACATTATGTTGTTCATTTTTTCCTTTGGTTCCATTTAAAGTGATTAGGAGTATTCTAAGCATGACCTTGATTTGAGTCAGAAACATGAGATAAAAAATTTGGTTAAAACATTTAAAGTATCAAACATACACACACACATGTTTCTATTTATATTACATTATTTTATTGATAGTGCCATCTATCCTTTTTATTACAGATATTCATAATGTTCTTTTTAAATTGTAATGATAATGAAATATTACCACTTCCTACAATATCACACTTTCTCTATATTTCATGTTTATTTCTCATTTGATAAATATTCATGAAAAAGAAAAAGTAGTGGTTAATGTTGGATGGAAAAATATTTTAGACACATGCTCCATCAGGTCCCCCAAACAGCTGTGCCACTACACCTTCGTCCAAAACCACTCGTCAAGTTCTGGGCCTTTGCAGAGCAAAAGGTGCCAACTCTTGGAGGCTTTGCCAAACTGTGTGGAAGTTGCCTGATGCTGATTCAGATCCAGTTGGAATTATGTTTAAAACTCTAAATTCAGTACATTTTTATTTCGGAAATAAAACCACACACTCCTTTCTTCTTCTTCTTCTTCTTCTTTTTTTTTCATAGTATTGCTTTTGAAAGGATATTAACTGTATAGAATAAAAATCGCAAAGTGATTGTCCTTACTGAGATCATGTTTGCCATTTTGCAGCTCCTGCAAGAATCTCATAATCTTCAGAAAATTGGATCTGATTCTTTCTAACATAATTATCTATCAAACTTTTTCTGGCAAAAAATATTGTACATAGTAGCTTAATTTGCACACATGCAAGCAGTACAAACATTGGAGCTACTGGACAATTTTTAGCTCAGTGGTAATATGGGAATGTAGTCACACTGGTCAAATTAGTGGTCTAGATACATGCAGTTTCTATGGGACTAACTTCCTATTAGTTTAATAAAGTGTGATATAGCTGGCCTAGAGTTAGAACCTGTACAACGCCATTTTATAAAGATAGAAAACTGTTTCCATTCTCCTCACAATGACTGCTAACCTTGGCTTCTGTAGACTGCTAGGTTAATTGCAGGATGCAAATTAAGGTAAAGCTGCATACCTTCTCTTATCTGCCAGAATTGCTAGCCTTTGTTTACCAGAGTAAGGACCCCCAGATAATTCCATCCTGGCTCCAAGCAACTGAAAAATCTATGGACCCCAACACCTGTCCAAATGATATATAAACTAATGTTTATCTTGACCTCTGTAAACCACTTAAAGTGGCAATTGGAATGACAAAAGTCCCCTGGCCCTTGGAATGTCCAGAGCCCCCTCACCCTCGTCTCAGCCTAGGAGGAGGTGATTGACAGTTTTCATTCCCATCTCCACTCCTCATCCCCACTCCCAAGGTGGTTTTGCTGGTATAAAAAGGTCTTGTCACCCTTCTTTCTCGGCCACGGGTTGGAGAGACATGAGTCCTCCGTGGTCGCCGGCAATAAACCCTGCAATTTGGCATACTTTTGTTCTGGTGTTGACTTTCCGTGCTCAGTTCGATGCAACAAAAGTAAGTTTAATAAATTAAAGCATGTGTGCTATAATATGTCTTTTGTTTTACTAAATAAACTTTAAACGATCACAACGAAAATAAAAAAAAAGAATGCTGCTGATGCCTTATAAAATATGTCTTACCTTCAGTTAAATATGACAAAGGTAACAAGTCATTGTCAGCCATGCTATACTAGCTATCTTAGGAAAATGAGTAAATTATGAATATAGAACTGCCATTTATTACAAAACTGTATTAAATGTACCTTAATCTTATCACCTACAGAAAGATTAAATAGAAAACATTAATTGAAGTGGTAATATATCAAAAATTTAAAACATTATGAAGAAAATGGAAAATCACAAAATTGATTTGTTTCTCCAGTAAGCATGAAATATTTCAGAATTGAAAAATGCAAATTATTACACTAGTTACATCATAACCTTTTGGCTACTTGTGTATTCTTATAATAAAATAAAGAAATTTCTACAGAAAGGATGCAACCATATCCATTGCCCTCAGTGAAGACTTCATTGAGGTATTTTCCACTTTCTGAAGTTTCAGTGGAGCTTTTCAGGCAAACATTATGAAATTATTTTTAAAAATATTTTTGTATTTAAAAATTATGTACAATAATTAATTCATAGGAATAGGTAAAGAATGTTGGCATGGTTTATATTACAGAATAAATTTTGAATAAATATAATTATTGTTCATTATTTTAAAAGTTATCATTGAATTTCACTAAAGATAAATATTTTATTACTGAAATTGTTTTCAGTGGGGATATTAACTTTTGATTATTAATACGGGGTCACTGGCATAAAACCTTATCCAGTTCACTTTAACCATCTTAAAATTCACAAATAAAGTGACAATGAGAGATTCCCTGTATGTTAAATGGAAATTGAAAAATATTCATAAATATCTGGCTAAAATATTTGATGATTCTCTAGCTTTATGTCCCATAAGCATATATTCCTTTTGATTTCTCATTTGCTATTGTTATGATCATCAGTGACATGATGATTTGTAATTAATAAAATTTCATTATTAGAAGGACATTTGGAAGATAATTTTTGAGTCAATATTTTTAATAATTAGATATAAATTGATTAATACTCCTTTTAGACATTCAGTTGATGAAATTTAATACTGATTGATGATAAACACAGGACCCATAAATTGATCTTTTTAAATTAATATTAATAAGGTTAAAAAATATTATTTTCTTTCAATAAATGTAATAATTTATAAAATATTTATAAATAACCTTATAAATAACTATGTATATATAAAATACAAATTTTTTTTTTGCAAAGAGACATATTAATCTCTTTGCAAAAAGATGTATTACTCTCTTTGCAAATAAATTTTTTTATATTCTCTGGTATTTTATATAGGTATATATATATATATATATATATATGTAAACTTATTTAATTAAAAGGAGTAGAGTTACAAAAATCTTACAGCAGCTCTTTTTAAATTACCATGGCCAATTTTAAAATAATTTATTTTGAATCCATGTTTAGACAACATATGAGATAAAAGGAAAACTATAATTACAAATTGAATAAATTTATAAATAGGTTTTCCTTTATAACTATGTTTCAACACGATGGATCCTTCTACAATAAGGAGTGAAAGTGCATTGATGTAGCTACAACAGTACTTCTTTGCTGACTACATTGCTAATCTCCCTTAGATGTTCCTTATATGGCCAGTAGATTCTACTAATATTAAAAAGGAACTGAGTTTTCTACACATCAAACATTTACAAAATTTAGAGCTTGTTAGGGGCCTATAATGTTATCATTTTTTAGCCAGTAACATACTGAAAATTAAATGCTAACTAAGGGGAAAATTGCATAATATAAATATATAATAGGCAGAATAAGAGAGGCATGCAGAGAGTCACTCTAAAATCATCTTCTGATTTTGTGTCTCCAGAGACACTTTACATTCTCAATGGTCCTAAAGGAGAGATCCTTCAACTCTCGCTTTAGTTCTCCCTCAGCTCGAAATATGGAGTTGAATTATGCTGTGCAATGGCAATCATATCCTATGAATATCCTAAATCAGAAGGTAAAGAATATAGAAAAAGAAATTTACTAAACCCTTTATTTTTAGAAAGAAATAAAGAATTGTTTAAATGCAACTGGCAAAACTAAAACTCAAGTCACCTTCTAAGAAAAAAAGTTCACTGCCACGAATGTTTGCTATGTGAACGAAACAGGGAAGGGAGCTAGAAATAAAACTAGAGGGATTTTCTATTCAACAGAACATCTGCTGTCATCCTTACAAATCTAACTATTTGGGGACATGAAATAGTTAAGGAATTACTCAAATGTATTAATACCAAGTTAAAAAAAATACCAAAAGGTGCTAGCAATTGAGAGAGATAATGGAAAAAAGAAATGTGTTTCTTTAAGTCAAAAGGGAAGTTTTGACTTTGTGATTATAATCACAAAGAAGCTGGGAGTAGTTCTTAAAACTGTGATCACTAGAGAAAGAAAATATTATTAGACAATAGATGAACTCCACTAACAATTTATTATGTATTATTTGCATATTGACCTATTTAGCAAGTATAACTGCTTCAAAATACAGTATCTTAAGTACAGTGACATGCATATGTTTGTAGAAAAGCTTATGCTTACATGGCTTGATATTTTATAATAATTAAACTCCATCTCTTCTCAGTAACAGATATACAATACAACCAAACAAATACATTTTCAAATATAGCTTTAGAAATTGGGAGAAATTCAAAATTAATAATTATTAATTAAATAAACTAATACTGATATTTAATATATTTAATAGTGTTCAAATAGGAAATTTCCGTAATGCCCATATGTTTCCATGTGCAGTTGCCTATTTTTCTGACAGTCTTTAAAAAGACACTTATCTTGCCATGTTGAATCTCAGTATTTCATTCATATTAGCTAATCCTAACAGACACTATCTAATTAGAATCACAAAAGAGTTTGTCAAAAATCATATCACTGTTGATATTTTATCAGTATGAAATGGTTTTACTGTTTCATTAATTGGCATGCAAATATTTGATATCAAAGCCTCTTTTGCTAGTGCTTGTTACTTAGTTCCCATATATTATGCAAGGAAGAAGTGTTTTTTTTCTTTCTCTTCTCCTAGGCACATAGGATGATTATACTTCTCTGCCACCTCAAAGTTAAGCATAGCTATACCATTTACTTTTGTCAATGGAAAATAATCCAATAAAAAATGCATCAATTACTCACAAAAATACATACAGATTAATAGGAGATTCTCCATTCTCTCTTATCTTGTCATGTTGACTGTGAAAACAAAAAATTCTACTTAGTGGAAACTCCATCAATATGGATTGCTGAGATGTCACACAGAGGAGAGTTGCCCTCAAAAGACACTCATATTCACAGCTGATGTGACAAATGAAAAGGAAACATTCATTTTTTTTTTTTTTTTTTTTTTGAGACGGAGTTTCGCTCTTGTTACCCAGGTTGGAGTGCAATGGTGCGATCTCAGCTCACCGCAACCTCCACCTCCTGGGTTCAGGCAATTCTCCTGCCTCAGCCTCCTGAGTAGCTGGGATTACAGGTACGCGCCACCGGGCCCAGCTAATTTTTTGTATCTTTAGTAGAGACGGGGTTTCACCATGTTGACCAGGATGGTCTCGATCTCTTGACCTCGTGATCCACCCGCCTCCGCCTCCCAAAGTGCTGGGATTACAGGCTTGAGCCACCGCGCCCGGCCAGGAAACATTCATTTTTAAACTATGGAGTTGGGGACAGGAGAGGTTGTTTTTTAGCACAGTGCAATACAGCTTATCCAGATTAATGGAGCTTTCTTTTCCTTAATTCCCACAACTGGATGATATGACTTTCTGCCCATTCCACTGCCTAACGTCACATGTTTGAAATTATTTATGAAGAGAGGAGTTATTAGGGAAACTACTTTTAAACTCTCAGAAACATCCAGCAATCCTTACTACCCTGACAGACATCACTCAAGTGACTGGCGTAATGCTGTTATTTATCCATAATAATTATAAGATCAGTACTTGTTCTCAAGAAGCCTATGTTGTAGAGGCAAGACCAACAAAAATAATGGTTTAGTAAAAGGTAGCTATTTCTTTAACGGAAATACATACAAAAAGAGTGAAAACAAACAGAAGAGAAATTGAGTCTCTCCATAAGGTAAGACTTTATGTAGTTAAAAAAACCTTTGCAGAGAAGGAGTATAGTTAGAGGCTGAACACAAAAGTCTGAGAACATTCCAAGCAAGGGAAGTAACATATGCAAAGGCTGGATGATGTATGAGCTCAGGACAAATTTGAGGTCAAATATTTCTCAGTATAACATACAGGAAGTATTGGAATAGATAAAATTGAACAGTTGAACCTGGTTATATAGGAATAAATTATATATTCGATGTGAAGGGCTTTCTATTTTTATATTTAAAAACACACATATACCTTGAAATGCTATGCAGCCATAAAAAATGATGAGTTCATGTCCTTTGCAGGGACATGGATGAAGCAGGAAACCATCATTCTCAGTAAACTGACAAGAGAACAGATAACCAAACACCGCATATTCTCACTCGTAAGTGGATGTTGAACAATGAGAGCATATGGACACATGGAGGGAACATCACACACTGAGGCATGTTGGAGGGTGGGGGAGGCTAAGTCAGGGATAACACTAAGGGTTCTCAGGGGGTGGGGAGATTGGGGAGGGATAACACTAGGAGAAGTATCTAATGTAGATGACAAGGGGGATGGATGCAACAAACCACCATAGGAGTTGTACACCTATGTAACAATCCTGCATGATCTGCACATATACCCTAGAACTTAAAACATATAAAAAATAAAAATAAAAATAAAGCTTTGGAAGAACAAAGAGCAAAGGTTGAAATGATCAGTTTATATTTTAGGAAAAACACACCACAGTTTAGCATTGATTGGAATAAAATTAACTAAAATAAAATGTTATGAAACAACTAGAAAAGTATAGTTATAGAAATGCAAAACATTAGAGACATAAAAAAGGAATGATTTGAATAATGTTTTGAATAGGAAAAATAGATGTGGGTGACTAGATTTGGGAAGGAGGAAGCTCAAGGAAACTAGAGAGTCTCCGGGGTTTCAAGTTGGCAGAATAACATGTGAAACTACTGACAGAGATGGGATTTAAAAACGAAACCTGTTTTGAGACATGATGAGTTCAGTTTGGGACAGACTGAACTTCTATTTATGTTGCATTTGGGTGTAGATGTCTAGCAAGAGCTCAAAATAGAATTTTAGATTACTGACTTATTCTGCTTCGATTCAATTGTATGAATCAAATTAGTAAAGAAAATGTATAGATTGTTTAAAAGCAAGTGAGGATTAAATAGACGGTGATAAAGCCGCTAGGTGGGAATAACTCTAAATCTTATGTTTCTATTTCTCTCTGCTTCAATCTCTGGCTTGTTTTCCTATTTTTACTCTAACAAACGCCTATTTTATCTTTCACTAGCACCTACATTTTGTAAAATCAAGGACGTGTCTTTCTTTATATTTTATAGTATACAGAAGTTATAATAATGTTTATAGTTAGGAATATCAATACATTTACCACAGAAATCAGCGTTTAGTGGAGGTAGCTAAATGTGTCGGCACCAGAATTGCTAGTATAACAATTTAACTTAACCAGGCACTGGTACCTTAAGTTTCTTAGCTGTTGAATGTAAAAACTTGAGACTTAGTCATGTGATCATGATTCTGTAGGAAGTGGGCATATCCAGATATAGCCAGTGGAAGGGGCTGACCACTGGCACTACTGTGTTCTGATATGCTTCTCTATCATCTTGGCAAAGCTGAGACAATTTGAAAAAGAAAGTGTACTTTTTCGTGTTCCCTTTTGGAAAAGAATTTCTAAGCCCGAGATAGCTTGGTTTAACATCACATTTGGCCTCACAAACAAGAAAGATAATTTGTTTGTTTCCTCTGTGGTGATAAGATCAAAGAACTTATTAAGACATCAATGCCCATAGCCAAGCTTCAGAGTCTTTATAGAATCTGTCACATCTCAGTCAACAAAGTACCCCAGAAGGTCTCTGTGAAGTAAAATCACATATTTTCATGGAGACACAAGCCTATGCTTCACATTGCTAAGCAATACGTGAATATGTCATAAGTCAGACTGTAACTGAGTTCCGTCTGTGCACTCATATTCTGATAAATATTTATCTGTCCTTCAGTTTTACTGTTTAAGATTCTCCATTGAAGTTCCATTCTTTCTTTATTTGTGCCACCGTATCAAATACATGGTTTCAGTGATGCTAGCTGCCAGTATAGTATCACTACTCAATCTTTTGAACTTTCCTGCTTGCCTTCCACGGCTCTGTTCATATAGCTATTGAATTTTGATTAGTACCTTTCACTCGTGGCACTAATGACAGTTCTCATATTTGTGCCTGTAAAACAGTTTTTAGTCTCAGAGCTCTATGTGGAAGTACACTCCTCCGTTCTACCCGTAAAGCCTTGGCCTTATTCTCAAATCGGACCCCTGGATATGTTTTTATTCTGGTTTTCGTCTATCTATCAACTGCCATAAAATGTTATCCTATATATTCAGGTGGATCTGGTGTATAGTCTCCTGATGTTTATTAATTCGAGAGGCTTTTTCCAAGTGAAGAGACAAATATTTTTTTAAAAAAATCAAGAATCTGTAGAAAACTAGGCAGGTAAATAAGTTAATATGACTTTGCTTCAAAATACATTTATTGAGAGAACTACTTACTCATGTATGATGAAATAATAATAGCACCACAAATTACATAACATTAAACTGACAAGTTTTTTTTTAAATTATGGACCAATAAGTCTGTATTGTAAAGATTACCAGATTAATAAAATGACTTTTGTAATCTAAAGAAAGGACAACTAGAAGGATGGCTGATTTAATTCAGTATGAAGGATGACATTTATTTATAACTATTCCAAACCACAGCATGCTTACTGTTTCCAGCTTAAGACCTCAAACATACAGAGCTAATTTCAACTTATTTTCATTGATTCTTTTCAATTTGGCTTTAAGCACTTCTCATTTAGTCTTGCTTGTATTTATGTTTAAGCAGTTTGTAATTTGCTGACTTACTAGGAAATTTATATTTTATAGGAATGCAGCAAGGATGAGGTTTTATCTTATATGATCACTTTTAAAATAAATTATACTTTCTTTACTTGCTTTCTACTATGTACTTATTCTCATATTGTAAATCTAAGGCAAACTCTACCTGTTTTATAAATATGCTGGTAAAATATACACTTATATATATATTTTACCTATCTAGACACATGTAGCCATATTCTGATGTAAAGTATTTAGAATAAATGCAGAGTTTGTTGGCAAGGCACAGGAATCTTGAGATATGATGAAATATATAATATTTACTGAACGCCAATATTTTAACTTCTTCACAAGTATCATGATTTGTGATATCAAACCTCCATATAAAATAGACATTTACAAAGTTGACAATAATGTTAAATCAATAATAACTAACATAATAATAATGTTAAAGCAATAGTAAATATTATAACCGAATGATAATGATTAACAAAGATTACATAATAGAACAGGAAACTAGAAAACACTTAGGATGCCAAGCATGTGAAGCAATTTGAAAAAGTAGTAGAAAAATAGTAAACAAATATAATTTTCTTTCATTATGGTAAAATTGATCACGTTGATATACTTTATGAATAAAAGAATAAACCCTTCTTAATGATTTTAAGCAAACTACATTTTGTTAAAGGATTGTTTCAATGCAATAAGTTGGTTTATTTTCTTGACATGGTATGTCTTGTAAGTATATTTCTTTTGAGTGCATCCCAAAGTCATGTATCTTAATTATATTGCTATAATTACCTCAATATTATCTCAACTAAGAGGTTTAAGTCTTTGAGTAGAAGTAGTGCCCCTTTAGGGAATCTGACTTGTTTGCTCAGTATGGTATATCCGGCTTGTAACCGTGTGATCGTGTTTCACAGGACATCGTTTGCCTAATAATACAGATGAGCTCATGGAAAAGCAATCCATGTTATTACTGGATTCTATAGAGGCATTTATGAGTCAACACACATAATCCTGATTTTACATTCCTATTTTTATTATATGATTTATATTCCTATGTTATTATATCACCTATATAATTTTTTCTTAATACAAAGTATTACATGCTCTTATGAGATATTTGGAAGTACAGATACGAAAAGAATTAAATCAACCATAATCCTACCACATAACCCCCCTACCCAAGAATCACCACTAGGGATTTTTTTTGCATAACGCCTTTCTGTCTGTTTATATATTCTTTATATGTTATAAAGTACATATTCATATAGAATGCCAACCATGTATAGGCACGTTAGGTGCACCTTACTAATTCACAGTAGTTCATCTGATAAAAGCATAGAAGAAAAGTAGTGAAACAGAAAAGACCATGAAATGGATCTGCAGGGAGAGGGATTCTCTGTTGATCTCTCTGCCACTAACAATCTAAATGAACTTGAGCAAGTCACTTAATCTCATAAGCTTTGTAAAATATATACCTTAAGTTCTGAGGTACATGTGCAGATTCTGCAGGATTGTTACATAGCAATACACATGCCATGGTGGTTTACTGCATCCATCTCCCCATAATCTACATTAGGTATTTCTCCTTACGTTATCACTCCCCAATCACTCCACATGCTACTATCCCTCCCCTAGCTCCCCCACCCCCCAACAGGCCCTGGTGTGTGGTGTTCCCCTCCCTCTGTCCATATGTTCTCATTGTTCAACACCCATTTATGAGTGAGAACATGTCGTGTTTGGTTTTCTATTCTTGTGTCAGTTTGCTGAGAATGATGGTTTCCAGCTTCATCCATGTCCCTGAAAAGGACATGAACTCATCCTTTTTTATGGCTGCATAGTATTCCATGGCATATATGTGCCACATTTTCTTTATCCAGTCTATCATTGATGGGCATTTGGGTTTCTCTTTTCATCTTCTTCGAGGTTTTTTTTTTTTTTTTGCTTTCAAGTCAAATTGTGACAATGGATAATATCTATGTAATTGACTCTCGTGGCTCAGAGGTAGACTGGATTCATAGAAATGAGTGTAACTCTACAGACTGTTTCCCTCTGGGTTAATAGAGTTCCACAGCTGTTTCTCTAGAGATACCCAAGAAAATTTGCTTCAAAATATTCTCACAATAACACCATTCACTTTTGTCACCACTGAGCTAGGAGGTAGTAATGTAAATTATTTCTTTACACATTATTTTGAAGAAAAGTGAGGTGGGAGATTGGGCATATGTAATCTATAATTAATCAATGTTGAAATAATTTAACTTTTTGCTAGTGGCTACTATTATTACAATCAGGTGCATATTAAAAAAAACAACTCTTAAAAGGTAACTGTACCATTATAAGCAATAACTGAAAATTAAGGTCTTAGAAATTTAATATTACTATTCTTCTACATCATAATGTTGATTGATTTTATCTTAATGAACTAAGTAATATTTGCTTTTCTAACAGAACTTATTATTTGCCTTTGCATTTTAATCTTTTATATTGAAAATTAGTATACAGTAAACCATATTACTGAAAATAACTTAACGATGTAGTCTACTTTATACATGCTCTGGGAAATAAAATGGGAAGATTTGTTATTTAAGAAAATTTGTTAAGTTACTACTATTTAAAGAAAAATGTTTATGCATCCATTTTTTATATTCAGTTTTGAAGAACTCCAAACATTTTATAGTTCTAGCAGGACACACAATTTGGTTTAATGGTGAAGAAGACAGAGAAACTTCAATCTGAATTCTGACTCAACTATATGGTTTTATTACCTTTTATATTATATTCCTGAGCCTCAGTTTAATAATAATTTTAAACCATTTAGAGATCACTAATAAGAGTTAAACTAACAGATAATTGTTATTGAGTAATAACTCGATGCAATTTGTGGTTTTAAGCAATTTATATAATATTTTAAATGAAATTTTTATTTTGGAATATTTTTTTTATTTTTTTGAGATGGAGTTTCGCTCTTGTTACCCAGGCTGGGGTGTAATGGCACAATCTCGGCTCACCACAACCTCCGCCTACTGGGTTCAGGCAATTCTCCTGCCTCAGCCTCCTGAGCAGCTGGGATTACAGGCATACACCACCATGCCCAGCTAATTTTTTTGTATTTTTAGTAGAGACGGGGTTTCACTATGTTGACCAGGATGGTCTTGATCTCTTGACCTCATGATCCTCCCGCCTCGGCCTCCCAAAGTGCTGGGATTACAGGCATGAGCCACTGCGCCTGGCCTTGGAATATTTTTAAGTTTACAGAAATGTTGCAAAGACAATGCAAAGAATTTCTGATATATGCCACACCTAATGTATTATTATTCTACCTTAGTGTAGTCTGATTCTAGTATCACACATTAGAATGATACAATAAATGAGCCAATATTGATACATGATTATTTACTAACATTCATAATTTACTTGTTTTGTTTTATTTTTACCTACACTTTTTTCTTCCGGAATCCCACCCAGGACACATTACATACAGTAAAATTGTCTTCTTTGTTGTGAAGATTTCTCAGGGTCTTTCCTTTTTGATGAACCAAACAGTTTTAAGAGTTACCAGTCAGGCATTTGTACATAATCCTCAACTGGAATTTGTCTGACATTTTTCTCATGACTAGATGAAGCTTATGGATTCAGGGGAGGAAGACCACAAAGTGGGATTCTCATCATATTATATCGGGGTGTATATTATCAACATGACTTATCTCTGTTTAGGTTAACTTCAATCATGTGGTTATGATAGTGTCTGTCAGTTTTCTCCAATGTAAAATGACTTTCCCAAATTTTTCATGCTTCTTTTTCCCATGCTTTGGAAGAAAGTCATTATATACATCTCACTCTTAGGAGTGAGGAGTGTTGGTTCACCTTATATAACTAGTTGATTTTATTTTTATTTTTCATTTTGTTAGAGGTATGTTCACCGAACAAGGTCAATTGGTTACCTCAGTGTTACAGCCAATATAGTCCAAGGGACCATTTCTCCCTGAGTCTCTTACACTTTATTGTGCAATGTCCACATTTCTGTGACTCTTCAAGCTGTTGGTGAGGTGGGACGAGTGCACTTGCTTCCTGTGGCAATAAAGCTTTTCTGTGCCTCATAAATAAATAAATAAATAAATAAATAAATAAATAATAAAGATAAGAGTATTCATGTAAATTACTTGGAATTTTTCATATTTATTTATTCTCCCCATCTGTTTATTTATTGAATCATGTATTTATAGTGGTATGCATTCATGTTGGTTTATTTTTTCTTTACATTTTTCCATCTAATTCAAAATTAAATACACTGTTGCTCAAAGTGTTTTAGCTACAGCTACTAGAAATATTTTACATAAGCTTCTGTGTCCCTTTTATATAACCTGATAATGATAGGTTATTCATTTATTATTTTCAGCAATTTCTTACTTTCTGCACTACTAGATGCTCCAGAGTCATCATGTATATTTCTTGTTCAGTAGAATAAGCCCTTTCTTCAAGGAGCACTTGTGTCTTTAATTGCAGAATATTATTAGAAAACAAGAACTGTGTAGGTTTATGTAAAATTTAATCAGAGTTACTTTTAATAAATTTTTGAAATGTAAGGAATCATATATGTAAATAAAGTTATTTAACTTAGTGTCTTTATGGCATACTGTCCATTTTAGTTAATTACAAAAACAACAAACAAATTATAAAACTCCCAAACATGTATTTGTGTATCCCAATTGTGCATATAGTTTATAATTTTAAAAATATAAATTTGTAATATATCATTATTTTACATAGAATACAAATATATTATAATTTATATTAATTATATGTATTATATCATGTGATTATACATATAAACAAAATGACCAATTTTAATATACTTAAATATAATGAAACTATCTTCACTAATTTTATTAAGCAGAAAAGTTTACAAAAATTATAATAAGCATAAACTATGCTCTGAATGATTGTGTTGTTCCAAAATTCTTTTGTTTAAATCAGTGAGAACAAAGACAGAACAGACCAGAATCTCTGGGGTAGATTTAAAGCAGTGTGTAGAGGGAAATTTATAGCTCTAAATGCCCACAAGAGAAAGCAGGAAATATCTGAAATTGACACACTTGCCACAATTAAAAGAACTGGAGAAGCAAGAACAAACAAATTCAAAAGCCCCCTGAAGACAGGAAATAGCAAAGAACAGAGCAGAACTTAAGGAGAGAGAGACATGAAAACTCCTTCAAATAATCAATGAATCTACAATCTGGTTTATAGAAAAGATCAACTAAATAGATAGACCACTAGCCAGACTAATAAAGAAGAAAAAAGGAAATAATCAAATAGATGCAATAAAAAATGACAAAGGGGATATCACCACTGATTCCATAGAACTACAAACTACCATCAGAGAATACTATAAACACCTCTATGCAAATAAACCAGAAAATCTAGAAGAAGTTGATAAATCCCAAGACACTTACCCCCTCCCAAGAATAAACCAGGAAGAAGTTGAATCCCTCAAAGACCAACAATAAGTTCCGAAATTGAGGCAGCAATAAACAGCCTATCAACCAAAAAAAGCCCAGGACCATTCGGTTTCACAGCTGAATTCTCCCAGAGGTACAAAAAGGAGCTGGTACCATTCCTTCTGAAACTATTACAAACAATAGAGAAAGAGGGAATTCCTCCTAACTCATTTTATGAGGTCAACATCAACCCAATACCAAAATGTGGCAGAGATACAATTAAAAAAGAAAATTTCAGGCCAATATCAGTTATGAGCATCAGTGCAAAAATCCTTAAGAAAATATGGGCAAACCAGATCGAACAGCACATCAAAAAGTTCATCCATCATGATCAAGTCAGCTTCATCCCTGAGATGCAAGGCTGGTTCAACATACACAAATCTGTAAGGGTAATCCACCGCATGAACAGAACCAAAAACAAAAAACACATGATTATCTCAACAGATACAGAGATGCCTTTAACAAAATTCAATAGCCCTTTATGCTAAAAACTCTAAGTAAAATAGGTATTGATGAAATGTATCTCAAAATAATGCAAGCTATTTATAACAAACCCACAGCCAATATCATACTGAATCAGTAAAAACTGGAAGCATTCCCTATGAAAACTGGCACAAGACAAGGATGCCCTCTTTCATCACTCCTATTCAACATAGTATTGGATGTTTTGGCTAGGATAATCAGTCAAGAAAAAGAAATAAAGGGTATTCAATTAGGAAAAGAGGAAGTCAAATTGTCTCTGTTTGCAGATGACACGATTGTATATTTAGAAGACCTCATCATCTCAACCCAAAATCTCCTTAAGGTAATAAGCAAATTCAGCAAAGTCTCACGGCAAAATTAATGTGCAAAAATCACAAACTTTCCTATACATCAATAACAGACAAATAGAGAGTCAAATCATAAGTGAACTCCCATCTACAATTGCCACAAAAAAATACCTAGAAATACAACTAAGAAGGGATGTGAAGGACTTCTTCAAGGAGTACTACAAAACACTGCTCAGGGAAATAAGAGAGGTCACAAACAGAGGGAAAAACATTCCATGCTCATGGTTAGGAAGAATTAATATTGTGAAAATGGCCATACTGCCCAAAGTAATTTATAGATTCAATGCTATCCCCATAAATCTACCATTAACTTTGATCACAGAATGGGAAAAAACTACTTTGAATTTCATATGACCAGAAAAGAGCCCACATAGCCAAGAAAATCTTGAGATCAAAAAACAAAGCTGGAGGCATCACACTACCTGACTTCAAACTGTACTTCAAGGCTGCAGTAATCAAAACAACATTGTACTGGTACCAAAACAGAGATATAGACCAATGGAATAGAACAGAGGCCTCAGAAGTAATGCCGCACGTCTACAACCATCTGATCTTTGACAAACTTGACAAAAACAAGCAATGGAGAAAGGATTATAACAAGTAAATGGTGTTGGGAAAATTGGGTAGCTGTAGGCAAAAAGCTGAAACTAGATTCCTTCCATACACCTTGTATAAAACTTAAGTCAAGATGGATTAATTATTTAAATATAAGACCTAAAACCATAAAAAACCCTAGAAGAAATCCTAGGAAATACCATTCAGGATATAGGTAAGGTCAAAGACTTCATGACTAAAACACCCAAAAGCAATGGCAACAAAACCAAAATAGACAAATGACATCTAATTAAACTTAAAAGCTTTTGAACAGCAAAGAAAACTATCATCAGAGTTAACAGGCAACATACAAAATGGGAGAAATTTTTTGCAATCTACCCATCTGACAAGGAACTAATAGCCAGAATCTAAAAAGAACTTAAGCAAATTTACAAGAAGAAAACAACCACATCAAAAAGTTGGCAAAGTATATGAAGAGACAATTCTGAAAGGACACATTTATCAGCCAACAAACATATGGAAAAAAAAACAAAAAACTTCATCATCACTGGTCATTAGAGAAATGCAAATCAAAACCACATTGAGATATCATCTCATACCAGTTATAATGGTGATTATTAAAAATCAGGAATCAATAGATGCTGGAGAGGATGTGGAGAAATAGGAATGCTTTTGCAGTATTGATGGGAGTGTAAATTAGTTCAACCATTGTGGAAGACAGTGTGGCGATTCCTCAAAGATCTAGTACCAGAAATACCATTTGCCCCAGTATTATGATTACTGTGCATACACGCAAAGGATTGTAACTCATTCTAGTATAAAGACACATGCACATGTATGTTGTGTCACTGTTCACAATAGTAAAGACTTGGAACCAACTCAAATGCCCATTTTTGATAGACTGGATAAAGAAAATGTGGCACATATACACCATGGAATACTGTGCAGCTATAAAAAAGATGAGTTCATGTCCTTTGCAGGGACATGGATGAAGCTGGAAACTATTATTCTCATATAGTAACACAAGAACAGAAAAACAAACATTGCACGTTATCTGTCATAAGTGGGGGTTGAACAATGAAAACACATGGACACAGGGAAGGGAACATCACACACTGAGACCTGTTCGGGGGTCAGGTGCTAGGGAAGGGATACCATCAGGAGAAATACCTACTGTAGATGACTGGGTGATGGATGCATCAAATCACCATAGCACTTGTATAACTAGGTAACAAACCTGCAGGTTCTGCACATCTACCCCAGAACTTGAAGTATAATAACAAAATATGTATAATATATTCATAATTTTACATACAATACAAATATATTATAAATTATATTAAGCATATAAGTATTATATCATATGATTATACACATATGCAAAATGGACAATTTTAATATATGTATATATAATGTAACTATCTCCACTAATTTATTAAGCAGAGAAGTTTAGAAAAAATATAATAAACATAAGCTACTGTCTGAATGTTTTTGTTGCTCCAAAATTCTTATGCTTAAACCTAACCTCTAAAGCAATGTTATTGAGAGGTGATGCTTTAAGAGCAGATTTGGTAATGAGTGCATTATCTTCATTAATGGGATTAGTGGCCTTATAAGAGAGGCCTGAGGGAGCTTATTCACTTCTTCCACCAGGCGAGGGCACATAGAAGGCACCATCCATGAAGTACAGACCCTCACCAGACATAGGATCTCCTAGGTCCTTGACCTTGCACTTCTCAGCCTCCAGAACTGTGAGCAATGCATTTATGTTGTGTGTGTGTGTGTGTGTGTACATATATATATATATATATATATATATATATACACATATATATATAGTGGGTGTGTGTAAATATTATATATAATATATATTATCCAATCTTTAGTAAATTTTAATAGCAGCCAAAACATACTAAGACAACATATAGTAAATTGCTAAAAACAAACTTGCTTAAATGAAAATGTCCATTGCCATGTTTGTTTAAATTACTGCTAAATAAATACATCAAATTGATCAATAGAATTAATTATCTTACTAGAGAAAAGTTAGAATCTCAGGTCCTCTTTAGGAATAAATGCTATTTTTAAAATTTATTCTTGTGATCTATTTTTCAAAGTGTGTTAGTATTATGAATGACATAAAATTGCACCAAGACAATAAATGCACGAAAAAAAATAGTTCAAAGAAACATCTGTACTGATATAATCACAGAACTGAAGGTCATTAAAAAATATTGCATGTCATCCCAAGTTAACCATTTCTTATAACAGTCAGAATACTTGACTGTCACATACACAGGCAATACCTGCGTATATAGCATAAACATATTTTATTTTAAAAATATATTTTATTTTAAAAAATGTTTAAAGTATAAACATATTTTATTTTATTCTATTGTTTTATTCTGCCACAGTTACATTCCAAAAAACAAGATGTTGCATACTTGTCCCAGAGTAGAATAAGTTTAGTTATGTTTTTTAAGATGTTAAGAATTATCTAGTATATTTCACTACTTATAAAAATGTAAAATACATTATTTCAGTGATGAAATTTCTGTGTTTGAAATGTATCACTAATTCCGACAGTGAAAGTCACAATACTCTTTCTTGAGTTAGGTTAGGTGGTCCAGGGAGTAATTATGTCCTCAAGACACAATAACCTTGGGCTTGGGACTATACAGTCAACACAATAAGCCCCAGTATTTGCAATGTAGTCAAGCTCATTCAGGCAAAACTGTCCCATAGAGAATTTTTCCTGTAAAGGGCCTGTGCATTTTGATTTTACCTGTGCTCAGACTGACTCTCTGCTCATTATAAGAGTAAACAAACACACCCTTAGGTGGAGATTTAAGATGCTAATGAGACATGTGTTATATGAACAAGCATGTACAGTTACTGCACGTGTGCCCAAAGCACCACCCAGAACTTCCCTACTATAACACCTCTCCTCGCCCCCTTATAAATGATCATGTAAGACTGCATAAAGGGAGTCTCCCTAGTGCTAATTTTTCTGTCTCATCCTTATGAACAGCCCACACTAAATTCTCTCTCTCTCAGGGTGCACTGTCTATTCTATTGTTAACTTTCAAAATACTCTTTTCCGTCTGCAACAAATTGCTCTATGCTGCTCTCCTTTGCTGTGTATCTTTTGTTTAAATTTTGTAAACTAAGAAGTCAAGAACCAAGGTGTTGCAACAGCTGTCAACCCTCTGAGATACTGATATTCCTGATTGCAAGACCCACAAAACGTCTCTGAAATTGAAATAAAAATATTCATGTAATTCCTGCTAGCTACATGATGTGGTTTGGCTCTGTGTCCCCACCCAAATATCATATTTTAGTTCCCATTACTCCTATGCTGTGTGGGAAGATCTCAGTGGGAGATGATTTAATTATAGGGGTGGTTTTTCCCATGCTGTTCTTATAATAGTTAATAGATCTCACTAGATCTGATGGTTTAAAAAAAAATGGGGGTTTCACTGAACAAGTTCTCTTTTTGCCTATTTTTATCCACGTAATACGTGACTTACTTCTCCTTGCCTTCCACCATGATTATGAAGCCTTCCCAGCCATGTGAAACTGTAAGTCCAATTAAACCTCTTTCTTTTATAAATTTCCCAGTTTGGGGCATTTCTTTATCACTATTATGAAAACAGACTAACACACTACATAATGTGGTACAGGTATCCACAAATGTAGAGGAAAGTAGGTTTTCCATAATTTCTACAAATTAATTGTATAAGCATAATAAAAGTTGCCACCATTGTTAATAATGCCCAAAATTTAACCATATGGCTATAAATGCTATTATATAATATTTATTAGAAAGTAAATGTACAATCTCTTATTTTGCTTTGTGTCCTCCAGGTCCACATGTAGTAGCAAATGGCAGGATTTTTTTTAATGGCTGAATAATATCCCATTATGTATATATACTTGATTGAATTTTCTTTTTCTGTTCAAATTTATGTATTTGGTAGATGATACTTAAGCAAAAATGTTTTCATCCTGAATAAAATTTAAATGTCAAAATGTATCTCCTAAAATATGTGTATTATTATTTTTTAATTATACCTAAGTATTCCATGTGACTTGATTATATAATAAGATACTTTCTAGATTCATAAATTCAGTATTCATAGTTTAAATATTTTTGAATTCTAGTTCCTGATACATTTCCAAACCCATCCAAGGACTGATTTAACAACCAAAGTTTATGCTTTTGTGTGTGTGTGATTATGCTTTTGTGTGTGTGTGAGACTAGTAGATATTTCCATGTAACACTAGAAATCATTATGAATTTTGATGTTAATGCATTACTAATAAGTATTACAAAGTAATTATGAAATGTTATGTATTGGCTTTCATTATAATTATAAGTATTTTCTAAATTCTATAATATAAATTTGGAAGTAGAAAATTATATTTTATTTTTTACACACACATTTCTCACTATCAATTTGTCATTCTTTTCTTTTGAATTAGTTTGGACTAAAAGTAAAATTTCATTTTCCTTATCCACCTCCAATTCTCTGAGGTGGATTCTCTGAGGTGACTTTTGGTTTAAAATCAAAACTGGATTAAAAGCACAGATATCATAAGAGGCAGACTCGAGCCATTTCTTGCTGTTCTTAAATCTGTGCTTTATTGTCTAACACTTCCTGGATGGAGAATAATGTGTTTTTAATTTCCTCATTGCCATTTTCTCGATTGCCTTAAGTAGAGCACCAGCAAACTGACAGTTGTAAGTTAGGGAAGGTCTCATGAAAGCAAATGGTAAAATAGAGTTCTTTAGAGCATCCTTTTTCTCCTCCATTTCTTTTGCTAAATGGAAGTTGTGGCCATCACACTTGTTCATATTAGTGTTAGCATTTTATAAAGACTATATCCAGCATATTACTAATGTTTTTTAGTGATAATTTAGATTAAATTATAATTTTCTATAATTTTTGAATTACATTTACCTGCATATCTATTTTTCATTGGTTATTGTTATACTATGTTATGTACAAATAATGAAATAGGGGCATTGACTGTAAATTTCTGTATGACAGCTAGAATATTAAAATACCAAGTCGGGTAAAACTTTGTTGAACACTAGTTATATATTAATATAAGTTATTTCAGTGGTAAGCATGGCATAGTTCCTTCCCAATGAACCATAACATATTTTTTAGACAGTATAAAAGCAAGTTAGTGGGCAATTACTCTAAGTGTAAGTTCTTAGGAAGTAGAAACCATATAGGAGAGTCATGTAATAATGTCCTCTTGACTTATGTACGGAAGGGAGCCAGTCAGTGGAGAACTAAAGAGATTCACAAAATAAATTACAGATAAACTGAACCATTAAGATAAAAAGTTAGCCAATCAAGAAGGTGAAGGCTAGAAAACAGTACATTCAAGCTTTCAGTTGCTAGGGAAAGACTATCACCATTATGAAAAGACGTTTAAGTGGGGACATACGGAAAAGCAATTACATGAAAAGAGGGTAAACAGGCATGCAACAATGAAGCATAACTTATTTTGGAAGCCATGTAAATAAAGTTTGAATTTTATTATCAGATTGCTAGTTTACAGTCCTTTCCTTATTTAGGAAAAAACAGTGAATGATGCTAATTGGTAAGGGAGATTTGGTTTTGAATATTTTAAGTCATTCAAGAAAGAAATTACACACATAGAGTGTGTTGTTTTCAGATAAACATAGATAACTGGTATTTATTAAAAAATTGTTAGGTTACATTCAAAACTTATTTTGTTAGGGAATTTGGTATAAAATACTTAGATTTTAGAAGAAAATCTTTATGAAATAAACGATTTCTAGCCAAAAAAAAAGAAAAAAGAAGTTCCTTGAGACCTAAATAAATCTCTGGAACTAATGTCAAGAAAAAGAAGAGCTAGCAAGGCCATAGTCACTGGGGAGTATCTCCCCTGACCTCAATGGTTGCTGATTTTAGGTAGAGAACATTGTGTGGTCAGTTATTTACAAAGGAAGTATGGTAAATTAGAATACTCTCTGTGTAGACTCACTAGTAAAGTGCCGAGGATCAAACCCTGGTTTTGCAAATGACTGTGTATATTACCTAAAGTATTTCAATTCTCAGTATCCTTTTTTTATAGAGTAGAAATAATAATAGCATGTATTTTATCAAAGGATTATTGTGAGAAGTTAGTTAGCATCTGTAAGACAATATGTGGAGTACAGAGATCACAGGTTCTGCTTGAATTTTAGCTGCTACTGTTATTTCTGAATCTGGAGGTGGAGTAGGGTAGAATAGGTGGTTTACTTCCAAATATTATTTATCATATGTCATCTGTAGCTAAGAAATTTAAGTATAAATTTCTTAAATAGATGTATATTAAACACTTCTGAGATGAACAATTGGCCATATAAATAAGGTCACCATATGCTTTATTACAAAAACAGGAAACTTTTGAGATTGTAAATGGATGTTGTTAATAATTAATGGCTGAAAGATAAGTGACACTGTGATTATCTTCAGTCATCAGAGAACTTGTGTCCTGAATACCAGGTTCGATGTTACAATGTGTGCTCTCAGAAATAAAAATTATTTGATCATGTATTTTTAAGTAAACTTGTATTTGGAATTTTCAACAAAGATAATAATGTTATGTAGGTCTTTAATGCTTTAAATCCTATTTCATGTTTTATTTCCCACCATACACACATCAAGTAGGTCATAGTTTTAATTATCACTGTTTCACAGGTGAGGAAATGATATGTGGTAAATAATAAACATATTACTTGAAAACAAAGTTCACTCAGCTAATTAAGATTAAAGTGCAGGCATTTTGGTGTCATACCAATATTCTTAAATAATACACTATAAGCTCTTGCAGAATCTTATCAGGAGGGTGACATAATTGTATTTCTATTTTAGAGAGTCAATATAGCTCTAATGTAGGAAAAACTTTAGGGGCAAAATACTGATACAGGGAGAGCAGTTACAAAAATGCAGAAGCACATAAAGTCTAGAGTGAATAGAGACATACTGAACAAATAGAGTTCATATGGGTTAAGATTTTGATTTCACATTGCTGAACAGGCAGAGAGAAGAAAGTCGATGTGGCCTTTGAAATCCCTTGGGAAACTATGTGCATAATTATACCCTTTATTCATTTTCAATAAGTAGGTGCTTTCTCTGTTTCTCACAAAATGCGGAAACTTTGATTTAGTAAGGTATTGGCTAGGTGACTGTCCTGATTATCCTAGTTATTGTAGAAAAATACATTTTAGAGTAATCAATTTGAAAGTTTTAGATTAAAATGACATGCTAAAATATTATTAGAAAAACTAAAATTTAAAAAATAATGTTAACAATTGCTTTGCATTCACTTGATTGTATGTTCTTTTACTTACATAGACAAAGACATTTTAAGGATGAGACATGTTTTTATAAGGTTTTACAATAATCATTTTCTTAGTATATTTTTAAACAGGAATGAAAGGTATTTGTTTCCAAAATATTTTCAAGATTTCATTTTACTTTAGCAGTCACTGATAATAATTTCAAATTTTTAAGGGCAGTAACTGGTCCTCTTTTTTTCTTAGAGTGATTTAAAGCCTGTTGTTATATATTGAATTATGTCATTCCCCAAAATTCATTTGTTGAAGTCCTTATCCCCAGTACTGAAAAATGTGACCCTATTTGAAAACAGGTGCAAATGTAATTAGTTAAGTGAAAAGGAGGTCATTGGAATGGGCCCTAATCCTATATGAGTGGTGTTCACGTCATAGGGGGAAATTTGAGGCAAATGCATTCATAGAATGCCACGTGAAGACGAAGGTAGAGATCAGTGAAATGTTCTCCAAGCCAAGGAACAATGTAGATTGCCAGCAAGCCACCAGACTCAGGGTAAGAGGCACAAAACACATTCTTTCTCACAGCCCTCAGAAAGAACCAACCCCGCTGACACCTGCTGCTGGTCCCTGGATTACAACTGTGCAACAAAGATTTTTATCTACCATGTTGTTTTCAGATGAAAACAATCTACACCTTTCCAGAGGCTGTCTCTATTAATGACATGAATATCAAGATTTTTCGATTTTAAAATTATAAAATAAAAATTCTTTAATCAAATTCTCTATAATTAGACAGACAATGAAATAATAATACTAACAGAAGCAGAAAGTTTTAGTCATGTATTGACTGTTTATCATGTTCTAAGCAGATTAAGCTGAGTAAGGTTAGAACTACTGCTGCTTAAAATTTCTGTGCTGGTGTTTGAGCCCATTCTAATTCCAGACCTTACTCCATAAATCACCACATTGACTCCACCCTGCATTTGTGTATTAGTGTACATATGTGCGTATGCATGTATATATCCATGAATACACATATGTATATATGCATCTAAAAATGTATGTATTCTTTATTTGAAACCATTTTAGATAACATGGCTAATTTCAAAATTTAGAAGCTATTCTTTCTCATTTCCCATCACTAGCTTCAATTATTTCACTATGTGCATTCTTTATTTTTCATTTATTCCGTTATGATTCCACCTCCTGATTGCTTCCTGCTTTCTAGTTATCTAATAATTTCAGGTTTATCAACCAAGCATCACAGTCATTTAAATTCTGCCTATTCTAGCAATCTTAAATTGCTAAATCCTTAGCTTCCTCCATGGCTAATGGCTAATTCATGATTTGTAGTCTGTCTTCCATAATCCCCCATCTATTGTGTTCATTCTTTTACAGCAACCATTTTTTAAATGTCATAAAATACAGGTTCACTGGATCTATTTCAGATACAAGTATTTTACTCATAAAAGTATACTAATTATTTTATCTCTTGTTTACTTTAAAAAATTTATACTTGCTTATTTTTTAAAAATGCAGTTTTAAAGTAAAATATATAGCAGAAATCAATCAATAACACAGAACCTAACAGTTACATGAAATATAAAGAGATAGGTCTAGAATCTTATATTTGTTTTTTTAAATGAGTTACATATATATGCTACTGGATAACAGTTTATGCTTTTCCTTTATTGAACCATATCTGGGGTACCAGATTCAGTCAATTTTACCACAGTTATAGAAATTTCAACAAGACAATCTAATTTTAATACAGCAATGAAAACGAGTAAACTTTTAAAATGCTCAACAACAATGGTGACTGTTTCAAACATAATTTTCAGCTAAGCAAGCTAGAATTGGCTTATGAATATTAAATAGATTATTTATGAATATTAAATAAATGTAACTATAAATTATAGATAATAATATATTTTATATAATATAGACAATTTTCATAGTTACATTTATTTAATATTCATAAGCAGTTTAAACAAACCTGGGTTTTTAAAAATTGGGTTAGTTCTTACCTTTGGGAGCATAGTGGATGGAAGTGGGCATAGGTGCTATTCAACTTCGTAAAACAGTATTGAGCTGCATTCTTATGTCTTGTGTACTTTAATAATGCAATAATTAAATTAAAAGTGGATAAAAACAGAAAAGGTTTATGTATTACAAAATGTTCGTGTTTGGTAAGTTTAAGTATCAGCATATTTTCTACAACTTTTGATATACTTAATATTACATAGTAAAATAATTAATAGAATTATATAATATTTACTTTGTTTTGTCTTATGCTTCATTTGACAACATCATATTAAGGTAGATGGAGAGAATATGTAACATAAGATTGAATTATCAGCTGGCCATTATGGTAATTTGCATAGGAAATGATTCCTAATCTCCTGGCTGAACATCACTAGACAAAGTCCAGCCAGCAGGATAGGCTTGAACTCTTACTGAGTGTTTAGGCTCCAGGAACTGCGGCTGCCTCTCTCACCCCTCTTCTCCTGGGATTGAGAGGATGAGTTCTGGGTTATTTGAGAATGCAATATCGTGCCCTTATCCTCAGGCTGAGAAACTGTTTGATTATTGTCTTCTCATCCTGAGCTATAGAAATTCTGTCATTGCGTCTGCTCTTTCCCCTCTGTAGTCAACGACAATCATTGCTTCTATCAGCACCACAGCTCCTTTATATTTTTTATTCCTGTCTTGTTCATTATCTGCACCTTTCCTCTTGCTTTATACAAAAAGTCACTTCTCTTTTTCTTCTACCCAGTTCTCTTCCTCTTGTTCTCTCTCTCTTCCCCGCTGATATTTTGTTTGTTAGCTTTGGTATAATACCATTCACCAAAGACTGCTCTAGGTTAAATGATTAGGTACAATATAGGGGATGTGTTTCATCACAACGAATTATTTTGCCATTTTTTTCTCCCAGAGTTATAGTTAATATGTTAAGTTTTCTCTTTCCTTACTTGATTTGGTTTTGATTCCAGGTATATACATTTTTCTTTTCCACCTGAAAACTGAATAAAATTTTAAACATTTGTGTATGTGTGTATGACTATTAAGCTAAAGTTACCAATAGTAGCTAATATTTTAAAACATATAAAAGATATACAGGAAAATTTAATAATTTCATTGATGAAGTGATGATAATTTAGTTAGGGTGTGTTCTGTAGACCTTCAAAGGGAAATTTGTTGTTATAATATCAACCTCGAATTGATTTTGAGCCTCAAATGAATCAGCTTCTCAAATCCTGTACAGACATAAAACCAATGCAAACTTTTAAATTTATTTTTTAAAGGGTATTTAAGATAGAAACATGTAATTGCTAACTTGAGCTCTTCTTAAAGTGTTAGGAATATCAGAAACACTGCTCAATAAATATTGTGATTTTTTTTTCATTATTTAGCTTGGATTTTTTTTTTTCCAACCAGTTCCTGAACTCCTTTTCCTACCTATTTCATTGATCGTTTTGAGATTTAAATGTTGTAAAAGCAATTCAAAGGCCAGTCACGATGACTCACTCCTGTTATTCAGCAATTTGGGTCAGAGGTTTGAGACCAGCATGGCCAACATGGTGAAATCCCATATCTACTAAAAATGCAAAACTTAGTTGGGCATGGTGATGCATGCCTATAATCCCAGCTACTCTGGAAGCTGAGACACAAGAATTGCTTGAACCTGGGAGATGGAGGTGGCAATGAGAACAATTCAGATAGTACATAATATAAAAGAACACTAAGAAGAAATAACTTCCGTATGTTTTCTGCCTATGACTATTATTATTACTTAAATTGGCAAGCATTAATTTGCTCTTAGTATAAGGTAGGAATACAATAATTTTAAAAACAATTGTACCATGTGAATTTGTATATGGTTAAGGCTAATCTTTGAAGAGCATTTTTGTAACTTGAGGCATAAATGAAATTAGATGTATCTGGGATATTTTGTTGTATCCTTGCAAGAACTTCAATATACTAAATGATTGAAAGCATACTTAAATATATCTATATATTTTAGTCTTTGCAAACAGAGAAGATAAATTGTGTAAAATATGAGTAAACCTGGCAATCCCTTTAATAAAAATATGCTAAGACCTGCAGTGTTCATTTGGCCTTGGTGGCCACATATTATTATCTATCCAGGTAGAAAGAGGCTAATAGTGACAATAGTCATACAATAATACAATAAATGGTCCAATATTTATTTCAAAAAGTGATGAAAAATTGAATCCCTGGAAGAAAGTGAACTCTACGCCCTAGGAGAGTCTAGATGACACTTCTAATTATATCAAAGAATAAAAAAGGAACAGATCAGTTCAATAAATCATAAATACAGCACACCAGGTCAGGCGCTGTTCTGGGAAAGACTCATGTGTCAGAAATTAAACTCCATAATAAATTCTGAGATATCAGTCCCATTCTATATAATTGAAACTATATTACAAAAAACTTGTCTAATAATTACTCACTTGGCAAAAAAATAACTCATAGTATTAATGCATTTATCAATAAAAAATGCAAAAATAATTATGATTATACTATTTTATGCACAAAAGTCATTTAAATATGTAATAATCTATTAAAAACATAGCCAGATTAGTCACAAAATTCTGCTTTGAAAAGAAGTGTTATGATTTTTCATTTGTTTTCTTTCTACTCATGAAGAGTCTTCCCTGCTTTACCCTCAAGCAATAATTACTAATAAAGTAATGTTTAGCAATAAGAAAAAATTCTGGATTTCAATATTCTTCATTATTAAACTTCTGCTGAGTACATTGTTAATTATCAACCTGGCACAATGTCTAATTGTTGCACTACAATTTTCAATCACTTTCTTCCACTTGCACAGCTCCACTTATGGGTACTTCCACACCTGCAAACCGTGCTGTGCAGGGAAACTTAGGAAAATCTATGTTCCGTTAAGTTATTCTTCCCCTTTGCCCATTGTTTATTGGTTAAAAGTGAGAAAAAATGAATTCAAGTGTGGCTGTAAATTTTGTAGGAGATATTTTGTTTTTGGATTAAAAGAATTACACATAAGAAAAGGAAGGAATAAGCCGGGCGCGGTGGCCAAGCCTGTAATTCCAGCACTTTGGGAGGCCGAGGCGGGTGAATCACGAGGTCAAAAGATCGAGACCATCCTGGTCAACGTGGTGAAACCCTGTCTCTACTAAAAATACAAAAAATTAGCTGGGCATGGTGGCGCGTGCCTGTAATCCCGGCTACTCAGGAGGCTGAGGCAGGAGAATTGCCTGAACCCAGGAGGTGGAGGTTGCAGTGAGCCGAGATAGCGCCATTGCACTCCAGCCTGGGTAACAAGAGTGAAACTCTGTCTCAGAAAAAAAAAAAAAAAAAAGGAAGGAAAAACAGAGTGATAAACTTAAATTGTGATGAAAATTGGAAGCATAAATGAGTTTATGTCAAAGAAACCCAGAGCCCAGATCTGAGCTAAGAATAAACTCAATTACATGCAGATGATTACAGTGGTAGAAGTAGATTTTGGATTCTTAAAATTTTGAAAAATACAGAGAAAATGCTATTGTGCATGGAGTATCTGATGATGCAGAAAAAAAGGGAAAGCATAATTGTAAGGACAAGATTATTAATGCAGAAGCAGAAGTTAAGTGTAGAATGAAAACCATGGAGGTAGATGTCTTAGTCAGGAGAGTAATTGGCATTTTGTAGACAGAGATTATGAAAGAAGAATGACAGTGAGAATACACAGAACGTTTTCATGCATTTATCTGAAGTTAAAGTTTCAACGTTTTCTACTAATAGTGACTTCTTCTAAACCTACTTTTTAATACTTAGCAAGCTTAGATATTTGTTAGTTTCACGTTTTAGATTGCAAGATTTCTTCACTTTTTCCTTGTATACATTATTTACAGCTTATATTGAATAACACTACATTCATGAATGTTTGTGAAAACCCAGGCTGTCCACCTTCATTACATACTATTATTTAGAGTTTTTGATGGGTATTCTAAAATGTAAGCTCATCAAAAGAAAGGGTTTTTTTTCATCATGTTGCATCTAATCCTACAAACAAAAAAATCATATGTTATATATATTTTATTTTTTAATTCTCATTCAATGATCAAATAAACAATAAATGATAAAATATTTATTAAAATTAAATTGACTATAGCAATAATTAAAATTACATACCTATCTAGATTACTATTTTAACAAAACTCAAACTCAATATGAAATTGTTTAACAATGAAATTAATTATTGAAAAGCAGATATAAACAATTTTTCTGGGATTCATATTACCAATGTAAGTAGAATAAGAAATTTGGCACAATAGTTAAGATTCTGCATGGTTACAAAAAAAATCACTCTACTCAAGAGAAAGATATAAAGGACATCCATATTGGTTAAGAGGAAGTAAAACTGTCACTGTTTGCTGATAATATGATCAGCCCTAAAGACTCGATAGCCCTAAAGACTCTTCCAGAAAGCTCCAGGAACTGATAATATTTCAGCAAAGTTTCCAGATAAAAGATTAATGTTCACCAATCAGTAGCTCTTCTATACACTAATAACAACCAAGTGAAGAATTAAGAAAGAAATCAACCCCTTTTTCAATAGCTGCAAAAATATAAAATATACTTAGTAATATACCTAATCAAGGAGGCAAAAGACCTCTAAAAGGAAAACTACAAAACACTACTGAAATAAATCATAGATGACCAAGCAAATGGAAAAACATTCCATGCTCATGAATGGGTAAATCAATATTGTGAAATTGACCATACTACCAAAAGCAGCCTACAAATTCAACACAATCCCTATCAAAATACCACCATAATTCTTCACAGAATCAGAAAAAAAATAAAATAAAACTCATATACAACCAAAAAAAATGCCCGGATAGCCAAAAGAAAGCTTGATGTCCTTGAAAGCCTTGGGAGACCGTAAGCTATGTCCAGATGACCCCTCTTAACCTCTGGCCTAGAAAAAGATGAGAAACAAAATGGATGCTGCTCTAAGCCCTAAGTATGAGGTAACTGGTTATAGTGACAACAGAAAACTAATATGGTAGCTTTTACATTTAGATCCAAATATTTGTAAAGACTTTAAAAATATAGTTTTAATATTCTTCATCTCTGTCTTAATATGATAAATTTTAAACTTCACAGCTTGAAGATAGATATGTTTGACCACCTTCAGGCAGCACACCTGATTGTAGGCTTTGAAAAATGGCACAGAGGTATTTTAAACGTGGAAAATAGGAATCTAAATAGAATTAATACAAAGCACTGACAGGATTGTGGAATATTATATCAAAATGCTGATCATTTGTTATTTTAGTTTACAGAATTTCTAAGAATATTAATATAGTTGCAGACTGCCTAAGATTATAAATATAGTTGCTCTTGGCTAAACTCCTAAATTGTGGGCTAAAATAACACATATTGTAGAACAAAAGCAATGTGTATTCTTTTTTTTTTTTTGGAGGTGGAGTCTGGCTGTCTCTCTCCCAGGCTGGAGTGTAGTGGCACCATCTTGGCTCACTGCAGCCTCTGCCTCCTGGGTTCAAGCCATTCTCCTGCCCCAGCTTCCCGAGCAGCAGGGGGATTACAGGCACCATGTGTGTTCTTTTCTTCAAGATTACTTTTTTTTTTAATCTTGTTTTTCCTCCATGTTTTTTTCTCAGTACATGTTCTCTTCATATTAATTTTCCCAGCTTTGTTTTTCATTTGTTGTGTTGGTATTGCATATTTTTGAAAATATACATAAAATTATAAATGTTTAAGTTTATGAATCAATTATGTATAATTAAGAATATATAATTGATACTTAAACATTTAGAGTTACATATATAAATATTTAAATGTTTAAGTTTTTCCTGGGAAAGTAGCATCAAAATAAATAATGCATACAGTGGACCTTTTAAAAATAATACTTTTATAGTATGATGAAATCAGAAAATGTTCAATAAATGCTGACTTCTGCTGTTTAAGCATAGTTTGAGATCAAGTCAGGAAGAACCACACACTTCAGACTAAGCTGAGTATAAAAGGAAAGAGAATTATTTAAGGCACAGCTGTTGGAACAGCTACTTTTTCCAGTATAGGAAGATAGCAAATAGGAGCGAGTCAATGGGTTTTGTAAAATGAATAAATTGTTCAGAGGAATAGGACTTGTCGGTGTTGGTATTCTCAAGTCACAACCGTCAATGAATCTTGTTAACATTTATAATCTCCACAGTTGGTATGCTATTACTGTGAAAAAAATTCATCCCAAATTAAATTTGACAGTATAATTCTGGGAAGATAGTACATGATTGAAGAATATTTGTGAAATGAAGGAGAGATAAATTTTTAAATACTTTTTTTAAAAAGAAAAATACAATCTCACAGAAAAGATACGGATTGAATTATTCTATCTGCAACTGTCTAAAAATGATATAATTTTAAGGATGCAAGTTTACTGTGCTAGAAGCAAACCAAATTATTGTAGTATGTGTTTTATAGTTCCTGAGATTAATATTCTTGTCATATGTTAAAACTCCTGCAAATATTTGGAATGATGTATGTAAGGGTTTTTTCTGGAGACATGCCTATATTAATGGCCACATTAAATGGATTGTGAAACATTTATGTGTTTGAATCGTCATCAGAACTCTTTGGAAGTTTACGTCTTCTAAATCTCTCAGTGATTTTAGATGTACATTTCACTTTTTAAAAGCACTATCCATCCATATCATTACTTGGTACTTAATAATTAATAAATAATTATTTATTTATAATAAATAATAAATCATACTTTGATACTTAATTTCTTCAAACCCTTGCCTCTGTTCTTTGTTTTTAAGCTTCTCCACTGACTTCCTCATGATCTGTGGTATGTGATAAGATACAAATTTTACAAAGCAAAACATCATATAGAGAAATCATAAAAATATATTATTCAATAAGAGCTAAAATAGGGGATTTGCCCCAGCCGTAGGAATCATAAAAGTTATCTATGAGAAAGGAATGGTTGGTCATAAAGTTATAAATAATGAGTAAAAGTTTATTAGGCAAAGTGTAGAGAACCAAATTCCAGATGTTAGAAATGTGAAACCTCATGAAGAGGTGAGTATGATTTCTTTTATCACAATTAAAAGCAGAGTAACTAAAACACAAAGGGTGCTTGATAAAGCAGGGTGAAGATTCCATGCAAGATTTCTTGAAATTTTTTATTTTATTGTAGGAGTCAAATGAAAACAATTTAGGAATGTGAAGGACAGAATTAAGTTTATATTGATGAGACATTGCAACCTAGGCATACAACTGGCCTCAAGAGTAGGACTTTATTGATTTTTATTAAGACTAATTATTTTATATTTCAGATCACAATGCATAAAATAGGCCTTGTGTATTCTCTCCTTTCTTTCTTTTTTTTTTTAACCTAATGAAGTGAGAACTCAAAGATCATCACACATGTAGTATTAGTCTTATTTACTGTGTAATATATCAGCACACAATTAACAGACTAAATTAGCGTACGTCAACTAGTTTACACTTCCTGGGAATCACAGGTTCAGGTATTGCTTAGCTGTATTCCTGCAGAAGGTCTGATATGACTGCAATCCAGATGTTGGCAATATCTGGCTTCTCATCTGCAAGGCTGGATGGGAAAGCAGCTGCTCTCCCCTTTCTGTGGCTGTGGCAGCATTCAATTATTGTTATAGTAGGATTCACCGCAGCCGGCTTTTTGACAATAAGTAAAGACAGGGAGACTGGAAAGAGTCTGCTAACAAGATGAAATTGTGTATGAGGTAACTTCATCATAGAAGTTGCATCTCATCACTTGTGTCATATTATTGGTTAGAAGTAAGTCACATTTCCAACCACATTCAGGAAGGGGAAGCAGGATGAAGCTGGTGATTATATAAAAGCATTAATTATAAACATCAAAACACAGAGATTAAAACTTTTTCTTTCATAGGCCTTCTTTCTGCCTTTGTCTTGTAGATGTTTTTCCTACCACCAGCAACATTTGTGTCTGAATTTACTGTCCTGGCTGCATACTCGATACACAAATGAATTTTCATTACCACCTGATATTTTCTGGTTTCATTCTCCTGGATCATTGTAGTATGATATAATTTCATGATTCATAGTGGTAAGATCAGATACTTGGATTGCAATGTTTGGGTAAGCAGGGATTGAAAATACAGAACTTCCCTACTGCTGGTATTAGATTATTTTTTTCTATAAATCACATAATAAAGTATTTGTTTTATTAATAAACCAACAAAACAAAATAAGGTTTTTCTTAAAGCAAACACAAAATGATTGTATTTTGTTTATTTTTGTTCACAAATACATTTCCACATCTACACTAGTGTCCAAATCATAGTGGTATGCAAACAATTGCTGGAAAAATGCTTGCATACATGCATGCATAAATAATAAAAGAATAAGTGGATGAATCATTCCGGTTAATATGCTTCCCAGTAAGAGAGCATAATATCAACATCCTTCTGCTCTAAAGAGTGATCATTTCAGGTTCCCAGGCTAAAGGTCATGCCATTAGAAGTGTAGCACCCTTGAAAGATAATCAATGTTTCCTTTCAAACATGTGTTGCATTAAAAAATTACTAAATGTATTTTCTTTTTAGAAACAAATGCAGATGTTGCATCTCTTTTGTTCTTTTCAGAGATAGCTTTTTAAAAATTACAAATTTTTTCTTAGCATAAAGTTGGAAATACCTTACCTAGATTGAGAGTACTTCAGAAGACCACTGTTGACAAGTTTTATGTTAATTCGATAAGCATTGAATATAATTCTACTTTTCCGTAGTGTTGCAAAGTACTTTGGGCACCACTGTAGAAATCTAGTTCCTATAGCCATTAAAATTCCCGTAATTTGTTAAAAATTGATTTAATAAGTGTACTTCAAAATAAAACTAAATATTTAGAAACCTCAAAAAGTCATGTTCAGGCATAGTGAATAGCCCCTTATTCATTATAAATGCCTTTCCAGTTCAACCAATAATGCTGTCTTGAGCTTTCCTTTCTCATTAATAATGTTGTGACAGAACAGATATAAAAGTAATTTCACATTTACCTTTTATATATTGTAGGTAAAAAAATCAAACAGCAAAAGAGGAGTGTGGATGGGGTAATCTACAGCCCTCTGGATACTGCTCTAGCTGTAACTGACATTACTATTGTTTCCCTAACCAGCCCATTTTAGATCCCCAGCTCATACTTCTGCTGGTTTAAGTAATTTGACTGTTGGGTTGACCAAAACTTTTATCAGTGAAATATCAAGGACTCTGTATCACATGTTATAATATTTGAGGTCCAGGATTTATATTAAAGATCAGTACTGTTAAGAGCAAGCAGGATTAGACAGAAGAATATAATGTGGGCCTGGTCATCCATGGCCAATGCAGCAGTGAGTTCTGGAGCTGACATTATCTGTCAGAGTTGCCTATCTTCCAGACAAAATGGCCAGGCCTGTATACCTGTGCCTCAGCCACTAGATAAAGTCTTCCTAGAAAAAGTGTGACCTCAGGAGAAGCAACTCTATGCAGCTGAGGTCATAGACTTAGTATGACCTCTATGCGGCTGAGGTCAACTCTTAGTAATAGTTGACAGTTAGAGACTGTCTTCTGAATATATTTCCTATGGATGGACAGAATATTCTCATGAGGGGGACTGCGTGATACATCTCCATATGTGCCTATCAGGTTCTATCTGAGGTCTAAGGGGAGTTGATGGGTGAGTGTCAGGTAGCTGGAAAAACACTCAAGGAATTGTAGACAATTTTGACATGGCTTTACTCTCTCTCTAGGCATGAGTGAGCTATATGGACAGTGCTAACAGGAAAATTATACCTTTACAGACAATAGTGGCTCTGAGCCAAGTACAAGCACATGTGGGTGATCACCTAATGCACCTCACATGGCATGGTTACATAATTGTAACCATGAGTTGTGCACCTGCTCTCCAAACCCACTAAGTCATTTTGAGCTGGAAGAGCTCCTCAGCCTACTCCAGACTAAAGTGAGTCATCTCCCTTACACTCCACCTCCAAGGCTGAGGACATCCTCTAGGTGGGGACTCATAATCATAGAGCAGAGCTGTGAATCCATAACCTATACAGAGAACAACAGCTCACTACAAGGATCCTAGCTATGCTAGTCATAACTATTAGGGCTGAGCATAGGCCAGAGCTTAGGGATGTCCACCATCTCTGCAGTGGATTGTCAGTAAGGCTCTTGGCCTCCTGAATCTCTCATGAGACCCCTTTCAGTGCTGCTGTTATGTTCTGCTAAGTGTTACAGATAAAGGTACCACATTGTGTTACTAAAGGGCACAGGTGCCTCCTTGAGCAGCAGTTATTATGCCGAAGGCCATTTGGTGTTGCAACATTACCTTTCTGATCTGATCAACCTCATCCATCAACAGGAGGAGGGCTACTCTGGTCTAATTCAGAGCCTGAGCAGTATGCTTTGCAAGAGCAGTAACTTGTACCTCTACAGTTAGGACACTCACTCCAGGGATAGTTATTGCCAAGAGGTAGAACCACCAGGGGGCTCATTGTACTAGCAAAAAAAAGAGCAAAGAGTGTAGCACCTCCCCATTACGTAGGCGTCTGGGCAATTCTGGGCAATGTGGGGAGAACAGTGGCAAGTTCATAAGGCCACCCCAAGTTACAACTTACAGTCCAGTCTGCTGGTAGGTAAGGCCACCCTGTGTCCCCACAGACCCATAAACTCCAAAGAAGGGTCAAAAATTCACTGGGGCCTGATCTTGGTGGGGACATTTGTTCCGCCATACTTTCAGTGTGGTAACGTGTTATGTTTACACAGGCCATGACACCTATACATCCCACAGTGTTGTTATACCAGTGTTGCTCTACGCATCGTGGCACCTGATCTGAGCATCCTACATGTTTTCCCATTCGCCAGCTCCACACATCATAAATGCTGTGAGCCAGCTAGGGGGCACATGTGCCATGGGTCTTGAGGCATCTTTGGTCCAGAGCTTGCTGCATTACGTTCCAGGCATTGGCCATGGGACGCCAAGTCCCCTGACATGTCTTCTCTGCAGATGCTGAATGTATGTGCCAAGGCAAGTCATCTACAGCTGCTGCTGGAAATGCAGCACAGATACAACAGTTGAAAACATTGGTCACCTCAGTGTAGGGGTGGGCCCAGTCCACAACGCAGTTAGAGCACGTTCACCTACAGTTGAAATGGCAGAGAAGCACAGGTACTAATCTGGGTAACTCATGTTCCTCAGGCAAAATTCAGGCTAATTTTTCATCTCTGTATTACAATGCAGCCTCTGGCGATGGTACCACAACTTCTCAGCTCCCCATGGTTCCTTTGGTTTCTGTATCCATTCCAGGGGAACTCAAAATACACGCACAGAGTGTACACATGTCCTCTGAGGGAGGATTCCTTCCCTGGGAATTCGTTATGAACAGTTAACTGCAGGAGCCGTGTATTGAACATCCAAGGAGTGATATGCAAGTCATACTGCAGGCCCTCCCCTACGGAGCTATGATGGCCAACCACTGTCAGTGGGGGCCCTGGAGGGTCCATGGCCATAGCCAGATTTTCTGTTCCCCTGCCTTTAGGGATGTTGGGGCACGCAACAGCAGTTTATCATTTGTCCACATACCTGTTTGGAGGAGGTCATCCTTAGTGTGTATCTGCAACTGAATGGGAGTGCTTGCCTGGTGTAACACTCAAGCAGGGTCATTCTGCTTTTCTGTGGCTGTTCATTCAGGATTTGGAGCATCAGGTGCAGCCTGGAACTCCAGCCCCACAAAGACAGGTGTGACTTGCAAGTGTAACTCATTCTTCAAGAGCCCATTATATTGCTCAATCTGACCCACACCTTGCAGGTTGTTTGGCACATGGAATCCCCAATCTATGTCAATTTGTTGTGCCCATTGTTGTACCTTTTGTCAGTGAAATGTGTTCCCCTGTCACTCTCAATGACCATCCAGGGCACATAGGTGTGCAGGGCTGGATCGTGTGCTGTTGGTGGGCCACCCTGCAAGGGTAGATGAACATAGCCTGTGATTGTGTCCATAACTGTTAACCCATGCGTATACTGTTGTGACTTCAGCAGTGACCCGATGTACTCTTCTTGCCATCTAGTCGAAGGCATACACCATATCATTACTTGTTGGGCAGCTCCCTCCATTTAGGGTATACCTGAACACATGCTGGGCATTTCTGACAAGCCTCCAAAACGCCTTGCATGGGCAGGGACAGTCCCCACCGCTTATTGACCTGTTGCATCAGTTTACTCTCTGCATGTCCCAGTTTCTGATGTAGCCACAAGGCCACATCTTGTGTAGTGCAGACTCTAACCATCGCACCTTGACCAGGGCGTCTGCCTCATCTTTGCGGGAATGGCCAAAAGCATATGGCATGACACATGATAAATAGTTACCTTTTTCTGATAACACATTTCCCAGAGGTCTTGCCACATGGCTTGGCCCCAAATGGGTTGGTGGCTGACTAGCTACTTCTGTATTTTCCAGACAGTTAACCACAAGGTTAAGCCCTGAAAAACTGCCTAGCTATTGGTACAGATTACCACAGTGTCATCTCCTTGGTGATCACCATCCACAGTGCTCTAAGGTCAGCCCATTGGCTACTTCTCCATAACCAGTTTCCAAACCATATGGTGTCAGCACTAGGTCGGACAACCCCAGTGGTTCCAGGCAGCAGTAGCACCTTGGCTAGACCCATCTTTGTACCATGCCACATCAGGAATGGGGAAATGTGCCCTTCCTTAAACAGTGAAGGCTCAAGGTCTAAGTGTGACTCACGCCCCATGGCCTCATCTTGCATTAGGACTACAGGTCCCAAGACCTCTTGCAACTTGGCTGCTAACAGGGTTGTACTCAGAATACTCCACTGCTACAAGCAGGTGCCCCCCTTTGCCAAAGTGAATGTCTATGCCATCCCAGTCCAGGGGGTCATTACCCATGAATACGCACATCCTGCTATCGAGTAAGTGACTGCAGCCCATCCTGCTATGCTCTCACAAGCCTGAAGGGCAACATATACAGCTGATAGCTGCTTCTCTATCAAGGAATGCCAGAGCTTAACTCCCTTTCTTAGTTAAGACCAAAAGCCTACTGGCATTCTCAAGTGCTCTGTGCGCTGCCACAGGCCCCACCCAAACCATCTGTGGTCACATGCACCTTCAGCTCAAACGGGTGCCCCTGGTCAAGTGCTGGTTTGGCTTGTGCCTGCTGAACAGCCCGCTTGGCTGCCAGGAAGGTGGTCTCAGTCTCACCATTGCAATCTCAGGCAGCTCCCTTCTTTGTTAATCAATGCAATGGTTTTATCATTTGATAAATGATAAATGCTGGCCTGTATCCCAGGAGGCCCACAAAAGTTTGTAGCTGGTTTACCATGGTGGGCTAGGGATATGCTTGAATCATATCAATGACAGCCAGTGGGATAGCCTTTGTGTCGACCTACCAGATGCCTCGAAATTTGGCGGATAATACAGGCCTTTGGACTTTGGATTCATTGATGACTCAACCACATGCTGCCTAATGTTGCCAGGAGAGGTGCACTGTCGCTTCTAAATCTACAAGATAATCAGAGGCTAACATAATATTTATTATCCCTATAATGGAATAGTGGACCCTTTCTGGGTATTGCCAGATGGCCAAATCCGTGACAACCACACTATGACATACGGTGCCGCTATGTGCATAGTCCTGCTGCAACACTGTAAAAGTCCATTGTCACCCACATGTTCACATGTGAAGGTGAACTCTTCCTGGCTCTCTGAAGCCACGTCTATGGAAAAAAATGCATTGGCCAAATCCACTATGTCTGTCTTAGTTTTGTCATCAAATGGTCCATCAAATCCGTGATTGATGATATAGCTGCATGCAAAGTGGGTGTTACGTTATTCAATTCCTGAGAGTCCACCATCATCCGCTAAGTTCCATCAGGCTTTTTAACTGGACGCAAGGAAGAACTGTACAAGCTGTGGGTGCCACACACTTACCTCCTCCAGCTCTTCAATTATCTCAGTTATCTCCTTATGTCCACCCGGCCAACAGTACTGACAGGTGGAAGTAACCCATTGGGGTTGCCACAGGATCTGATCTGAACTCAGTTGTTTAGTTTTGTTTTGTTGTTTTGTTTTGTTTTTAACACATTTAATGACTGCAATAAAGTTTCCAGATTTAGAATTAGAGCCAGATTTTACTGTTTTGTCTAATTAAAAAATCTTATCGAAATCCAGGAACGGAAGAATTGCAGCAAAGAGCTTTCTCTCTCTCTCTCTCTCTCTCTCTCTCTCTCTCTCTCTCTCTCTCTCTTTCTGTGTGTGTGTGTGTGTATACATATTTATAAATATATCAGCAAAATTCTAGGAAATATATGTAGGAATAAATACTAATTTCATTAACCCAGGAAAAAAGAACTTATGAACCAGGCTGAATCTTAACCTTGTTTACAAGGCTTTTGCAACCAACTAAATGTGTTTTTAATTATCTGCTTGGTGGGTCACAAAAACATGAACTTAATAATTGGTGTATTGCATATCAACAGAATGAAGAAAAAAACACATATGACTAATTCAACTGATGCTGAAAAAGCATTTGACAAAGTTCAGCATCTATTCATGATAAAGAATATATATATATATAATATATATATAATATAAATATATATTATAATATATATATTAGTATATATAATATACAGTATATATAGTATATATAATATACTAATATAAATAATATATAAATATAATATATAATATATAAATATTATATATAAATATATATAATAATATAAATATATAATATATATAATAATTATATATTATATATAAATATATATAATATAAATAAATATAAAAAATATATAATATAAATATAATATATATAATATATTATATTATATATTATATATTATTAATATTATATATGATATTAAATATAATGTATTAATCATATTAATTAATATATCAATATATTAATTAATATATTAATAAGTAATTAATAAATCAATTCATTAATAAATGATTCGTTAATTAATTAATTTAATGTACTTATTTATTATTAATATTTATTATTATATTTATTATATATCATATATATTATATATAATAAAATATATAATATATATAATATATATTATATTTATTGTAATAATAATATTTCTTATTAATTAATTTATTATTAATAAAATAATTCATTAATAAATATTAATTAATAAATATTAATATATTATATATTAATATATAATATAAATATTAATAATATATTAATATTAATAATATATATATTAATAATATATATGTAATAATAATATATAATAATATATAATATACATTATATATAAAGAATATATATTATATATATTCTACTTTATCATTAATAGATGCTGAACTTTGTCAAATCACACACACACACACACACACATATATACTGAGAGCATACCACAGCATACTAAAGCCATCTATGATGGACCCACAGCTAATAGCACACTGAATATGAAAAAAATTGAAAGCCTTTCCCCTTAGATCTGGAACATGACAAGGTTGCCACTTTCACTGTTATGTGACATAATGCTAGAAGTCCTAGCTAGAGTAGTCATGCAAGATAAAGAAGGAAACGGCATCCAAATTGGAAAGGAAGTTAAATTATCCTTGTTTGTAGATGATATAATCTTATATTTTGAAAAAACTAAAGATTAAAAGAAAAACTATTAGAATTAATAAACAAATTCAGTAAAATTGTAGGATACAAAATTAACATAAAAATTAGTAGTATTTCTATATTCCAACAGTGAACATAACCTGAACAAAAACCAAAAAAGTAATCTTATTTACAGTAAGACACAAGTAAGATAAATAAGACCCAAACAAAGTAAAAACACAAATAAGATAAAACACTGTGGAATCAACTAAGAAGTGAAAGATCTTTATAATGAAAACTACAAAACATTGATTCAAGAAATTGAAGGGGACACAAAAGCAAAGATAATTCACATTCATGAATTAGAAGAAACAATATTTTTAAAATATCCATACTACCCAAAACAATCTATAGACTCACTGCAATCCCTATCAGGATACAAAATACATTCTTTACAAAATTAGAAAAACAATATTAAAATATATAGACAAAATCACGAAAAACTCAGAATAGCCAAAACTATCCTTGACAAAAAGAACAAAACTGGAAGAATCACTTAGCCTGATTTACAGAATTTTAGTTACCAAATCAGCATGGTACTAGCATAAAAACAGACACATAGATAAGTGAAACAGAATAGAGAACCCAGAAACAAATCCATACATGGAGTGAACTCATTTTCAAAAAAGTGCCAAGAACATATATTGGGTAAAAAAAAGTCTCTTCAATAAATGGTGCTAGGAACCTGGATATCCAAATGCAGAATGATGAAACCAGACCACTATCTCTCACCATATAAAATAACAAAATCAAAATAGATTAAAGACTTTAAGACCTCAAACTATGAAACTATTTAACAAAAAATTGGTGATACTCTCCAGGACATTGGTCTGGGTAGAGCTATCTTGAGTAAGACCTCATAAACACAGGAAAACAAAGCAAAAATGACAAAGGGGAAAACATCAAATTAAAAAGCTTCTGCCCAACAAAGGAATAATCAAAAAAATAAAGAGACAAACCCCAGATTGAAAGAACATATTTGCAAACTCTCCTGACAAAAGATTAATAACCAGAATATATAGGAAGCTCAAACAACTTTAAAGGAAAAAAAAATCTAATAATCTAATCTTAACACGAGCAAAATATTTAAACAGATATCAAATTTCTCTTAGTCTGCACAAGAAACGAAAACATAAAAATAAAACGTAAGTCCAGGTGTGGTGGCTCATGCTTGCAATCTCAGCACTTTGGGAGGCCAAGGCAGGTGGAACACTTGAAGTCAGGAGTTTAAGACCAGGCTGGCCAACATGGTGAAACCCCATTTCTACTAAAAATATAAAAACTAGCCAGGTATAGTGGTGCATACCTGTAATCCAAGCTACTTGGTTAGTCTGCATCAGGATACTCGCTTGAACCTGGGGGCAAAGGTCGCACTTAGCGGACATTGCGCCATTGCATTCTAACCTGGTAGACAAAGGCAAAACTCCATCTAAAAAAAACAAGAACAAAAAAGAAAATGTATAAAAAAAAAAGTAAATGTGGTAAACAGACATATGAAAATGTTCTTAACTAATCATCAGAAAAATGCAAATTGAAACTGCAATATCATCGCACCCCAGATAAAATGGCTTTTATGAAAAGTCAGGCAATAACAAATGCTGTCAAGGATATTGAGAAAAGGAAACCCATGTCTAGTTCGGAGAAAATGTTAATTAGTACAACCACTATGGAGAACAGTTTGGAGGTTCCTCTAAACCCTAAAAGTAGAGCTACTATATAATTCAGCAATCCCACTACTGGATATATATCCGAAAGAAAGGAATATTGAAGTGATATCTGCATTCTCACATTTATTACAGCACTGTTCAAAATGGCTAAGATTTGGAAGCAATGTGTCTATCAACAGACAAATGGATAAAGATAATGTGGTATGTATATACTATGAAGTATGATTCAGCCATAAAAATGATATTTTGTCATTAGCAAAAACAGGAGTGGAACTGGAGATTATTATGTTAAATAAGACAACCAGACACAGAAAGAGAAACATTGCATGCTGTTCCTTATTTGTGAAATCTAAAAATTAAAACAACTGGACTCATGGAGATAGAGAATAAAAGAATTGTTACCAGAGGCTTGCAAGAATGCGGGAGAATAAAGGGTATTGAGGAGACGGGATAGTGAATGTGTACAAAAAAATAAATAGAAAGGAGGAATAAGACCTAGTATTTGATAGACCAACAGGAGGACTATAGTCAATACTCATTCAATTGTACATTTACAAATAACTAAAGGAGTATAATTGGATTGTTTGCGACACGAAGGATAAATGCTTTGGGGAGGTGGATAGCCAGGTTTCCATGATGTGATTATCACACATCGTGTACCTATACCAAATATTTCATGTATACAATAAACACACCTACTAAATACAAAAATTAAAAATAAAAAACAAAACTTAACAAAAGAAATGTGTCCTACTGAACTAGAAATGCAAGAAATACTTTGGTGCACGGTCTGCTACATAATTTTTGAGGACCAGTGTGAAATGATATCCTTGTTCAAAACTGTGCTTTTCAAGATACTAAAATATAAAACTGTTTCCTTTTTTTATGTGGCCTCTGTCTTCAATCTACACTTTCTGTTTTTGCTATTTGAAATTTTAAATTATGAGCATGAATTTTACTGCTTATATTGTGAAGTGCCAGCTTTAAATGCAAATATAAGAGCACTTAACTCATGCAGAATAATTGAAATTTATATTTGATAGCACATCATGTGTATGCAGGTTATTTTTATCAGAACAGTGAAAACACTGCACAAGACTAACTCAACTACTTTTATTTCTTTTCTGGAGACGTGAACCTTCTACCAACACTCTCTACCTTGGAATACTGATGACACAATATTCTGTGTTACGGGGAAATAACAAAATTAAGAAATAAAAAGGATAGGGTTACTTATTTATTCTTATTTCTTAGAATGTCATTGCCTTCTTTCTAGATTAGAATTTAGCTCTAATTTATTTTATTTATTTATTTATTATTTATTTTGTTTTCTTAGACGGAGTTTCACTCTTGTTACCCAGGCTGAAGTGCAATGGCATGATCTCGGCTCACCGCAACCACCTCCTCCTGGGTTCAGGGAATTCTCCTGCCTCAACCTCCTGAGTAGCTGGGATTACGGGCACGCGCCTCCGTGCCCAGATAATTTTTTTTGTATTTTTAGTAGAGACGGGGTTTCAACATGTTGACCTGGATGGTCTCGATGTCTTGACCTCGTGATTCACCTGCCTTGGCCTCCCAAAGTGCTGGGATTACAGGCGTGAGAATTTAACTGTAATTTTAACAAAAGCATAGCTTCACAGAGCTGTCACCACTCCTGCTTGCTTAATCATACCTGTAACAAACTTACTTAGCACTTACATTGAGTCTTGTTGAAACCCCATGAACTGTGTGTCCTCTGCAATCTTGTGCTCTGCAATGACATGTGCCATAAGTATAGAGAGGGAAGCAAGGGGTAGAGAGCATGTACACTGCACACATTGCTTATGTGCAGGCTGCATTGTCCCATTGGGTGGCAGAACATTCAGCCAAGCTTGGGGCCATTCTGAGTTCATGGCCCTGTGAAACAACATAGATCACATGTCCATGAAGCTGACATTGTCTTGGCTTTACACAGTAAAAGCGGTTTAAAAACAGGATGATGGGTCGGGCGTGGTGTCTCACGCCTATAATCCCAGCACTTGGGAGGCCGAGGCAGGTGGATCACGAGGTCGAGAGATTGAGACCATCCTGGTCTCAACATGGTGAAACCCCGTCTCTACTAAAAATACAAAAATTAGCTGGGCATGGTGGCACACGCCTGTTGTCCCAGCTACTCGGGAGGCTGAGGCAGGAGAATTGCTTGAACCCAGGAGGCGGAGGTTGCGGTGAGCCGAGATCTCGCCATTGCACTCCAGTCTGGGTATCAAGAGTGAAACTCCACCTAAAAAAAAAACAACAAAAAAAAAAACCGGATGATGGAAAAATTGTCATGGGCATATTACATAAAATGCATAATATCATACAGGTACTCAAATGAAGACTCCAGAAAATATTTCATTGAAGTGTAGAATTGCATATTGGTGAGGACTGCATAAGCACTTCTGAAAAATCACTGGAGTGGATCTCTTCCATATACTACTTATGAAACTGGGAGATGCTGCCATAAGAATTGGCTTTCACAGTGGCAGAGGTTAATTAGAAGCGTTTAACAAGAAAAGCGAGAAAGGCAGACTTACTCTAATAGTTAACATGGTAGAAAGGTATTCATAATGATCTAATATGATTTCATATTGATCATCAATTTTATAGCAGTGAATTAGATGTGTCCTTAATCTATACAACCAATGTAAATAGTGAGTGTGAAAAAATCTGAATAAGAAAATTACAGAAATTTTCCCTAAAGATCTAGACCAAAGACTTTTTTTTTATGCCAAATAAATATTTGCTGATTACTTTTCCTTATTAGAGACCAATGAAAACAAAAACCACCTGTTCCAATGGTTTTTTACATATAGAACCTCTGAAAGTTCATTCATGGTATAAAAATATGGGGCATACAAGAGAATCCCTTGAAGAAAAGATTCACAATAATCAAATATGCAATTTGACTTCACACCTGGATATCTGTTACCTCTTTCCTCAGCATCATTTGCAAGGTATGGCTGTGTGACTTAAACAACGAAAATTTTTAATCTCACGTTCTGGAGTCTAGAAGTCCAGGATGAACGTATGGGTAGAATTTGTTTTGCTGAGACTTAAACATGGCAGCCGTCTCCCTCTGTATCTTCCTTCCATGCTTGTCTGTATCTTAATCTCCTCTTCTTACACCAGTCATATCAGATTAGAACCTGCCTGTGTGAACTTATTTTACCTCTATTGCCTTTTTATCTACCATATCTCTAAATAAAGTTTCATTCTGGGATACCGTAGGTTAGGACTTCAACATGTGAATTTTAGGGGGACACAATTCCATGATACCCATTTATGAATTCATGGGCAAAGAAGCCATGGTGTTAGGAGTGTAAATTAAGCTGGAGTTCAAGAACAGGGTTTCCCTTTGCCAAATCTGATAGGTGCTGAAAGCCTTTCCCGCAAGCATTACTGACTAATGTTGTGCATTAGAAATCATGTCTTAACTTTGGACTTCAGGGTTACAGTTACGTTTAGCCACATAGTGATTTCACTGGCCCCTTTTCAAAGCAATGACTTCCCTTGTAAAGTTATTCAATAGCCATTCAATATTCAGTTGCTGTACCTACTGTGAGCATAATCTTAAGAGTTAGGCTTTCAGACCTCTATGCTCTGAGCCACTGAATGATATGTGATGTAATTTTTTTTTCCATAGCTAGAATATATGGGTCCAGAAAGCAAGGAACAGAAGTGGAGCTGATATTTATTACTATTATACCCTGAAAACTACTTGTAAAATGCTGATTCTCTGACCTCCAAATCTGGACTCTTCTGGTTTAAGAGGCTCTGCTGGTTTAAGAAGTCTGACCCTAAATCTGGGCTCTGCTGATTTCAGATGTCTTATTGGTACCCAAGGGAGTAATCCTTCTACCATGGGATATAAGAAAGTTTCTATTAAATTGGAAGTTAAGAATTTCAGCTGTCATTTTGGCTCCTAATAATATAAGATAAAAAAGCAAATAGTTATTCAATATAATGTTAAAGTAGATTTCATAATCTGGAGATGTATGTTTAATTTTATATAATATGTGACCTACTCACCTTTTCTACCTAGACCCTGAGAGATACATTTCAAGGAGGAAAAGTCACAAAAATAAATCTGGTTTGGCTGATTAACTCTTCAAATTAGATTATGTGGCCAACACTTTCCACAATTTGAAAGAGCTAAATCTGAATTTCTTAGTTTAGCCAAAAATATATGGAAAGCACATAAGATTAAAATATTTTATCAAAAGTGATGTTAAAAGTGTTTTTAAGTAAACAATATGTCTATTTTCATAACCTTTAGGAGTATGACAACTTTAAAAATGTGCCCATGAATAAAAGGGTAGCAGTTACAATTTATAATCACTTGATAATCTAAGTAAAGCCTTTAATAGTTTTCAGAAAAATAAAATAGGTTAACAACTTATTGTTTCCAAAATTTTGTGATTTATTTCAGTTTTCATTTCAACATAATTAACCATAAATATATTATTAGTCAAAAATGATTAAAATTTTATTTATTTACTGATTTTATTGTATTTTTTAATAGACAGGGTCTCAGCCTGTTCCCCAGGCTGAAGTGTGGTGGTGTTACCATAGCCCACTGCATCCTGGGTTAAAGCAGTCTTCCCACTTCAACCTCCCATGTAGATGGACTACAAGACCCTGACACCACACTTGCGTGACTTATTTTTAAATTTTAATTTCTTGTAGAGTCAAGATCTTGTTAAGTTGCCCAGGCTGGTCTTGAACCCTTAGCCTAAGGCAATTTTTCTGTCTCAGCCTCCCAAAGGGGTAAGATCATAGGCATGAGCCACTGTGCCCAGCAAACAATTTATTTTTGATAATAGTCATAATGTGACTTTTGGCATAAATTCAGAAAGGAATTCAAATAATCAAATATCTTATTTAAAAATCTCCAAATTTCCCAACAATTTTTAAGTGAAATAAAATGTCTACAGGGTTTGAATCTATAAAAATGAAGCAGAGAAATAAATCTTATGTTATGACAGATAAACTTCATTAATGGATCCATGAGCAAATATATTAAAGGGCTTGATTAGTGGATTTCAAATACAATGCTAGTCCTTATGCTTTATGATTACATATCACAGTCTGTAAAATATGTAGTCGTTTGGAGGAGCTCTTATCAAATTAATTTGTCAGAAGAGTCTTTTTAATTTATAGAAACTTATGGGAGCCTGAACTTTCAAAAATGATTTTTAAATTTTATTTATATGTTTTGTGGCTGAGAATTACAATACAAGAACAAATAAAAGACTTTCGAGAGTCAGTCACATATCAGATAAGAATCAAAATTCTGTTGAGGGAGAATAGAAATATAAGTTCAGGAGAAAATCATTTGTTTATGTTTTACTTGAAAAAAAAATGTTGGTGATGCCTTTTTTTCCTGAAGATGACAATAAATGTTAAATGTTTATTATATTTAGATTCCAATGGACACATTTTTAAGAGTAATGTGGCAGTTTTATTTGTAAAGGTTCACATTTAAAACATTATGTAGTATGCAATTTAAAAATTATGACATCAAGAAATTAGGAGACAATTGGGGAAGAACTGGAGGAATGTCCGCTGGATCCCCAGGGACATCGGAGGAACATGAAGAACATGGGATTTCCTGAAAGTCCAACACAATTTGAAGCAAAAAGTCTTCAACAATCTCAAGTACAGGGAAGAAGCTAGGTAATACAACGGAAAATCATCCACTGATTTTTGGCAAAAAGTGATTTATTGTTGGTCTTTAGAGATAACTTATTTTAATGGGAGAGGAATTAAACAGCACTGGTGACCTAATTACAGTAGCATGAATAAAATTAGACAACACACCTATAATCTCAGCACTTTGGGAGGCCTAGGCGGGTGGATCACCTGAGGTTAGGAGTTCAAGACCAGCCTGGTCAACATGGTGAAACCTCGTCAAAAAAAAAAAAAAAAAACTAAAAGAAAATGAAATGGAGAAAATGAAAAGGCACAACTTTCTGAGGCTGTGGGAGGAGAAATAGAGAAAGAGAAAATGGGTGGAAACTCAATGATTATGGGAGATATGGCATTTTCTTTTGAGGGGTGAAAATCAGTAAGGAATATTTTATGATAATGGTAATTTTATGACAGTGATGATGGTAATGATGCAATAGAAAGCAAGAAGTGGTCATGAGAGAAGAAGGCTGATGCAAATGTAGCATTGGGGATTTTGTTTTATTACATTTTGCTTTTACAGGTAATATGGGATAGGAAGCAGGACACACATAGGGAGGTTTTCTTTTGATTAGAAAATGACTTATTACTCCGTTCAACTAGAAGTGAAGACACAGTGTGTGGTTTCAGATACAGGAAGTTGAATGAGGTTTTCAGCAGAGTGATGAAGGCAGTTGGCTTATTGGAGATAGATGTTATAAAACTGAGATTCAGAAAATGATGTTATTAAAGAAATGTGGTATGATTGGCAGTGATGACAACTATTTGAGATTTTTCATCATGATTTTGAAATACTTAATACCTTGTGTGATATCTCCAAGAGCATTCAGCTTTGTATAAAAGCAGATTAATGCATGGCGATGGATAATGGTGTGAACTGTATTTTTCAGTCAGTTACAGAGAATAATTAAATCAAGGCTGGACAGAGAGGAAGGGCACATAAGTCTGGTGAGGTATTGGGGGAGTCAAGGCCCTCGATCCCATAAAGTTTCACTGAAAAAAAATCACAGCTTTAAACAGATTGATCAATAGGAGAAAAAGTATAACGCACTTACTGAATGTGTATACGCCTTTAAAACAAAAGCCCAAGCTTCTAATGAGGCACAAAAGTTATATATCATTTTGACTTCACAGAAAAAATGCAGGCCAAGAGTGTGCCCAAACACAGGTAATATTGGTAAATTCGGTTTCACTGCCAGGACAGGTTATGGGCAGAAGTAAAGAAGAGGCTTGGCTAGCAAAGGTATCCCTGTTATGCATATGAAGCCACATAGGTCATAGCTGTCAGAGAGGATGGATAATAAATGTCTTTTTAGACTCTTATGGATGTCAGAGTCTCAGTTAATCTTTCCTACATCCAGGCAAGGCCTAGAAAGGAAAGGCCTGGCTCCATTAATGGAGATTCTCCACAGATGCAAATTTCCCCCAAAAAGGACTTCACAGGGCCATTTCCATCTTCTGGCCCTGTGGCAGATAGTTAAAATTCATCAAAGAAATATACTTTGGTGTAAAATATTTATGTTTTATTCAATATAATTTACAATACATAAATGCACTCATTTTAAATCTATAATTTATGATTCATATCCGGTTTATCTATTTGTGCAAGCATCACCAGCATCTAATTTTAGACTATTCCTAAATTGTTCCATTTACAGGTAATCCTCTTTCTCAGTCAACTGCTAATACTCCTCCAAACTCAGGCAACTACTAATCTATCCCCATACTCAGGCAACTATTAGTCTAGAGTTTATATCTGAAGATTTGCTTTTTCTCAACTTTCTACGTAAGTGAAACAATTCAGTATGCGGTATTTTGCAGCTGAATAAATTTTGCCCTCTTTATATTTGCATGATACTTTTAAAGTTTATCAACGTAACAGCATGCATTGGTACTTTGTGTGTGTGTGTGTGTGTGTGTATATATATATATACATATACATACATATACATATATATATACATATACATACATATACATATATATATATACATATACATATATATATACGTATACATATACATATACATATACATATACATATACATATACATATACATATACATATGTATATATGTATATATATATGTATATGTATATGTATATGTATATGTATATGTATACGTACATATATATGTATATGTATATATGTATATGTATACGTACATATATATGTATATATATACGTATATATATGTATATATATACATATATATACACACACACACACACAAAGTATATATATATATCACATTTTATTTATTCATTTAGAAGTTGATGGCCATTTGGCCTTTTTCCACTTTTGGTCCATTAAAAAAAGACAAAAAGGGCCGGGCGCGGTGGCTCACGCCTGTAATCCCAGCACTTTGGGAGGCCGAGGCGGGTGGATCATGAAGTCAAGAGATCGAGACCATCCTGGTCAACATGGTGAAACCCCGTCTCTACTAAACATACAAAAAAAAAAAATTAGCTGGGCATGGTGGCGCGTGCCTGTAATCCCAGCCACTAGGGAGGCTGAGGCAGGAGAATTGCCTGAACCCAGGAGGCGGAGGTTGTGGTGAGCCGAGATCGCGCCATTGTACTCCAGCCTGGGTAACAAGAGTGAAACTCCGTCTCAAAAAAAAAAAAAAAAAAAAAAAAAAAAAAGGAAAGGAAAAAAAAATAGTCAGGGAATGGTGGCTCACATCTATCATTTCAGCACTTTGGGAGTCCAAGTCTCTTATTCTGCCTTATCCCCCTCAGCCAAATTCTTTCTTCTGAGTAGGCAAGAATTGAGGTTGCTGCAGACCTGTGCAGATTTGCCACCAGTAACAGAAATAGAACTATAGTGGACTGAATGTGTCCTCCTAAATTTTTTATGCTGAAACCTAATCTCCAATATGATGGTATTACATAAGAGGTGAGACCTTTGGGAGGCGGAATTATGTCACAAGGCCAAAGCGCTAATGAAGGCAGTTAGTGTCATTTTAAAAGAGGACTCCCTCATTCCTTCTATCATGTGAAAACGTTGGTGCTTTTATCTTGGAATTCTTAGTCTCTAGAACTGTGATACATAAATTTTTGTTGTTTATAAACCACCCAGTTTAAGGTGCTTTCGTTATAGCAATCCAAAGAGAGCAACACAGGGACTACTAATTCAGGGCAACACTTCTCAGGACTCATATCAATATTTAAGTCCCATTTTATAATAAGTATTGTATAACACTGCTTTAATATCATCAAATGTAATTCATAAAAATATAAACAACTTACAAACACACTTAAAAGTCAATGAAATATGCTAAGTGTAATACGGGAAAATCAAAGGAAAATAATTTATATTAACCATTTATGCTACTATATAAATGCTCAGGCATTGCTATGAGATATAATAATATACTAAGAAGCTTGCATTTCTACTTAGCATCATCCTGGATGAGGTAAAAATGCAGACTGTTAGTAGCATGCTCTTCTGACAACTCAGACGTCAAGAGAGACAAATAGTGAACCAATTTTCCAGCATAATGACTACTTTGATGAAGTGTCATTTCTTTAAAAAGTGTAGTCTTATCTTGATTTACATAGTTAAAATTGTGGAAAAAAATCAGTATTGTTTTTGTATTGAAAACAAACAATATTCTTTGCATTTTCACGTAAAAGATAAAGTAGACTTCAGTAATATCTTTTTTTTTTTTTTTTTTTTTTTTTGAGACGCAGTTTCGCTCTTGTTACCCAGGCTGGAGTGCAATGGCATGATCTCGGCTCAACCGCAAGCTCTGCCTCCTGGGTTCAGGCAATTCTCCTGCCTCAGCCTCCTGAGCAGCTGGGATTACAGGCACGCGCCACCATGCCCAGCTAATTTTTTGTATTTTTAGTAGAACCGGGTTTCACCATGTTGACCAGGATGTTCTCAATCTCTTGACCTTGTGATCCACCCGCCTCGGCCTCCTAAAGTGCTGGGATTACAGGCTTGAGCCACCGCGCCCAGCCCAGTAATATCTTCAATATCCCAGAAGTCTAGAAAGTCAAATTATATGTACTATTTCTGAATCCAGACCATTAAATATCAGTAGTAACTCCCCTCAGCAATCCCTGTAAAAACAAAAATTCAGCTTCTTAGGAAAAGTCAAGCACATGTTTAGCTCTAGTAATTCAAGGGAGTATATTGAGTATGATGAGAATTAGCATGCATAAATGAGCAATTATTTTTTATTCTTTTGGTAAACATGAAAATGGTAATAAAAAGAGAACAAAGCATGTAGGGTTGGACCTGGATATCAAAGAATGAAACTACTAAGTATTACAAGCAGCTGCTGTTTTTTTCCCCCATAACCCAAGTTGTTCTGTTAAGGAGGGAGAGGGATATCTGAACACGGTTAGGATGGCCAGGCACTTAGTAGAAGGAATTGCTTCGTCTGATTGGTTTTCTATAAAGCATCAACACAGGACTGAGTCTTCCAGGTGTCTGAAGGTTTAGTGGCAACTGAAGGTACTTTAATAGACAAAAGGTAGACAAGTAGTTAAGACATTTAATAAAACTTCCATGCCTAGCAGTTTAGAGAGGGTTCCAAGAGAATCCAAATACATGCACACACCACAAGCTTAATATGCTATGTCTATCTAAATGACGTTCATTAAATATCTGTTTTATTATAGAAAGTGAATCCAAGCACCTTGGAGATAAGAAGAAAGAAAAGAAAGAGAGCTCCCAATAGAAGTATTATCCTCAAGAAATAAATTATAGCCCCAAACCTACATTCCGCATTCAACCAAATGAGTCTTACAAGTGTAAAAATCAATCCTAAAAGCAAGTGATTAAAATACTGTTGTTATTTGAGTATCCTTGTCGAAGGGTCTTAATGCTGCCCAAGTTGCTCCTCAAATTTTACATCTAGTTACATTTTTCTCTCTCTGAGAAGCATTTGATTAAAAAAATAAAGTTCTTTTTCTCATTTAGCTTCCTGTGACTTAAAATGCTCCTTTGAGATTGCTGTGCTTGTCTGCGGCATTGATCATAAAGTTGATCACTTTATGTTTTGTAAACTTATGAAAAATCCAGATAATCTAATGGAAAAGGGAAGATCTGGAGAAGCTTGCTAAATTTTCGTGGATGTAAAAGACATAATTGTTAACAAAACCAAGCCATAATGAATATTCCATGATGGAAAAAATATATAAGGAAATTAAAACCATACATTCTATTGTTTGTATCAATTTTTCTTCATTTGAAAGCATTGACTAGTGAATAGTCTAATAAGGAGAATATATTATTCCCGATTTTCCAGGTTGTATATGTATTCCAATGCATAATTACACTTCTACCTTTTAAACAATTTAGGAAAGAAGCTAGGAAAATATTGTAGTTCATGCACAATATTCAACACAAGTTTCAAAAACATAGACATTCACATAAAAATATTTATTTAAAGATGATAGTAATTATATTATTCTAGAATCTTTCTGTATAATATGTAATTTCTGATTAAAATCCTAAAGTATTGAGTAGCTTTCAGGTTAAAAATTGGCTTTTATTTGTGATTAATTTACTCTCATCTTCAATATGAAATGAGTGTCCAGGTTAACCTAATGTTTTTATAGCTTCATATACAGACAAGTTTTCTACTGCAAAATAGTCTTTAGTTAACATATTGTGGATTTAGTATGTATTAAGTTAAAGAAGACAGAACATGTTTTCCTAATTAACTTCTCGAAAGTTTATTTCAGTCATGATGTTTAAATTTCAATTACATTGTTTTATTTCCATATATAAATGTTCAGTCTATGCAGATGAATATGAATGCATGACATTATTTTAAATAGCTGGAAAAAATACACTGCAAAGCATCTGATATACAACCAATTTGAATATTGTATGGCTTTAGAGTAATTTTTCCCTGAAGAACTTGAAGTGAATACTGGTATGTTTAATAGGCTAAGGTTATTTCAAATAATTAACACAGAGGAATATTTTTATTGTTACTTTGCTTTTCTCTAAATATTGAATATCTTAAACAATCAGATCAGCTACACATATTCTATAACCGTAATTAGTATATATGATACCATGTTGTTCTCAAAAGCACACCAGGACACAAATTAAAGGCAAATCACATTATACATATTTTAAAAGTCAAACAATATATGAACTTCTTTATATTTTGATAAATATTAAGAAATAATGCATAAAGTGTTTTTAAGGTTTTTATTGGGTAAAAAATGTTTCCTTCAAAACATAAAGTTCACAACTATAGATTTGATTCTTTAATTTTGAATACAAATGTGATATCTACTAAGGTAAACTGATAATGAGAGTATGAAAATGATTTGCCAACTTGTTTCAGCCTCCGTTTTTCCCACACGTTCATTTTTCCCTTTCCCTCTAGAAACACACCATTGCATCTTCTAAATCCTTAATGTGTAATGATCTTCCATTTTTAACCTGTTGCCAATTATCCCCCAAAGAAGTTATCTGAACATGTGGTTAGTGCACAGATTAATGGCATTCCCCAACTGTTTTTCATTTCATCCAGCACTCAATCTAGGTTCCAAAAACAGAAACAGTCTTGCATTGAAATACTCATAAATTGCTTATTAAGGTGCTAACATTACACTCCTACTGCTTCTTGACATTCCACAGGCTTTAGGAGCTATCAGCCATGGCATTTTATTATTATACTTGCTCTCCATTCTGGGTCCATGGAATAGCTTCAGTGATACTTTCCTAATTGGTTTCAGCTCCTTAAATATGGTTGGCTTCACATTCTCCCCATCTGCTGCTCCTTTTTTCATCCCTTCGTGTTTAGTTCTTGACCAGTTAGTATTCATAGTGTAGAAGTTTTCAATTTTAAAATTATCAATACATTGCTGCAATCACTATAACTTTATCATTAAAATACAAAAAAAAAGCAAACTATTCATCCAGTAGACCTGGCTATATTTTGTATTTGTGTTCTAATAACTTTATATTTTAAATTTAGAGTATTTCACAGTTGCAACTCAACTCTTAAATATTCAAATAAAAACTTGTAAGCTTTCTCCAAATGCTATGCTACTTAAATGTAATGCTTACATATCTAATAAAATTTAGTTGTAATTTTATTAAAATGAATATGTTTTAACTAATGAACGTATTTTTAAATATAAGAGCATTTTAAATTTTCATACATTACTTCTCAATATAAATGTAACTTGTACTCAAAATAATTTCTTCTTGGTTATAAATTACAAAGATAATGTATTATTAATCACCGTTAGTTTATTCATTAACCACTAAAGTAAATTTACAAAAGAAAACTTTATTAGTTTCTTCAAATGTCAAAATAATACCTAGTACTTTCTAATACATTTCATAAAGTGCAGGAATCCCTATTATGTTTTAAGTTCTTATTGAATGCAATAAAAATGTATCTTAGAATATCAAAAAACATTCGTTCAACTCAACTATGACACAGAATAGCTGACAGCTTGTTAACCCTTTACTTGGTAAAACTGTATTGAAATACATGAAGTCATGTTACCTAGCAAAATAAACTAGACATGTGATTATATAGTTTAAACTTCATTTGGTATAGATGTTAAAATTGTGTAGTGCGCAATTAAAATATATTGCATGTTTCCTGGCTAAAATTATATATTATTTTTCCACATTAATTGCTTATATTTTTAGTATATTTAGATTTGTTTTTTTGTTTTGAGACAGTCTGACTCTGTGGCCCAGGCTGGAATGCAGTGGTGTGATCTTGGCTCACTACAATCTCTGCCTCCTCAGTTCAAGCAATTCTCATGCCTCAGTCACCACCCACTCACCCATCCAAGTAGCTGGGATTATGGACATGCACCACATCTTGCTAATTTTTGTATTTTTTGTAGAGATGAGGTTTTGTCATGTTGACCAAGCTGGTCTTGAACTCCTGGCCTCAAGTGATCCCCCTGCTTTGGCCTCCCAAACTGCTGGATTATAGGAGTGGGCCACCACATCCAGAAAGTATATTGGTCTTATTGAGATATGTTATTTGTATCATAGTGATGTAATACTGATGATTATCTCTCAGAAGAACAACAGTATGTTACATTTATTTTGCTCATTTTATAATATTTCATTAACAACATTTTGACATTTTGCTTTAACTTAGGATATGCCTAAGCCAAGGATCCTTGCAATACAGTTTGCAAGATTTGAAAATTAATCAGGTAAAACCCCTTTCCTAAACAAGCTTGCAATCAATTTGACATAACATTCCACTGTACTTGTCAATATGCCTGCTTCATCTCTTGCATTCTGGTGCCTCTCCTTTCTTCAGCATACTGATGATTCTATGATACCAAGTTAGTTTTCAGAAGGAGTTTTTTTCCCACAATTTTTGGATGTTTTTTACAGAATTGGACACCAGTTTAAATATTTTTTTTCTACATAAATACCATCTTCTCTGATTCTAGAATGATTTTTTTAAAACCTGCATATGGTCTCTTTCACTGCTGCTCATTTCTTTTGTGTTTTTTGACCTTTAACTTAAAAAAAAAACAAATCTAAAGGCTTGGAGTATGATCAAAATCTTTGTTTCAAACTCTGTTTATTTCACTGCTGTGATCAGCCATTTATATATACATATAAATATATATATATATATTCTTTTTTTCCTGCACTTAGATACTAAAAATACACTTTCTTGTCTTCTCAGTCATTTATTTTTTAACATATTAATAGTTTCATTGATTCATTCATATAGTCACAAATTTAAAATGATTGAACTATAGAAACATAAATTTCAAATAATAAAATAATAAAAGTAGTGTGTATTCAAATACTTTTTTCTGAAATTTTTACTCCCACATAATGGCTTTTTAACTCCAAATGGGTCTTGGCTTTCTAAGATTTGACATAGAATCATACATTTCTATATTTTTGTAACTTCTTCTATCAGTGAATCTTGGAAATTATGTCTTCAATAAATCTTCTGGATTTCTCAGCAAATCACATCTGAGTGTATAAAAATCAGCTATCTCGTTTCTCTTATTTCAGCATTTCATTTTTTAATTTGCCCAAGCCCTAACCATAACCGCTTTGTTTTTTTGGAAATGCTATGTACTCCGCTACTCTTCTTTGCGTGCCTAAATTGATTTCCTTTCTGCCTGTCAAATACAAATTTCTCCTTAACTTAGACTCAGGATAACTGTAGTGCTCTTTCTTGTACCTACATAGCATATATCCTCCCTAATTTAATTTGTACTACATGCCACTTCACTTGTTAAGTCAAATTATCTACACTACCCCAATGCACAGTTAATTCACTCTTGTTCTATTCTGGCTTCCAAACTTAAGATAAAGCTCTGAAGATATAGCTTGTAATAACTGGTTATTCTACTACATGTAAAGTCATGGCAAGTTACATTTTTGATTATTTAGTTTCTTCTTTTTGTCTTTTTTTTTTTTGAGGCGGAGTTTCGCTGTTGTTACCCAGGCTGGAGTGCAATGGCGCGATCTCGGCTCACCGCAACCTCCGCCTCCTGGGTTCAGGCAATTCTCCTGCCTTAGCGTCTGAGTAGCTGGGATTACAGGCACGTGCCACTGTGCCCAGCTATTTTTTTTTTTTTTTTTTGTATTAGAGACGGGGTTTCGCCATTTCCACCAGGATGGTCTCGATGTTTTGACCTCGTGATCCACCCGCCTCCTAAAGTGCTGGGATTACAGGCGTGAGCCACCGCGCCCGGCCTCTTTTTTTTTTTTTTTTTAACTCCTTATTTTCCAGTGAGTCGGCAGTACCTACTGTTTCTTTCAGTAGAAGTAAGTTTGTCAAATTGGTAGTGCAAAGACATGAATATTCAATATTTTGATTTGACTGGTTTTGCTGTGCTTCATTTTCCAAGTATGTCTTCGAAAAGCAAAAGAAAATCATGTGATTGGGTATGTGTGCAAGGTGAAGGTGAGGGGGTTCAAAGAGACACTGCATGAAGGTCACCAGAGCTAAGAAAGGGAAGGTGAGGAAAGCGAGGCATGAGCGCCATCTATGACCACCATTAATGAGTTGCTCTACCACCTGTCCACTGAAATCAACAGGCTTTCCATCTCAGCTGGTGAAAGCTTCTTTAGGCTTCCTGTTGAATAAGGCCCTCCATTAATAAGTACTGCATGCTGTGCATCATCCCAGAGAAGGGTCAAATTTTAGTTGGGGCCTTTCTACATGAATGATCCTGATCAATTTGCTAAACTTTTCTGTACCTTAGTTTCCCCAACTCTAATATGGTATTATAATGATAGAAATTTCTACTTTTAGAGTTATTGTGACAATTAGTGTAGTAACATATGTAAGGAACATTTTTGTTCCTTACATCCAATAATATATGTAAGGAACACCAAGAAACTTTTTTGGTGAATAGTCTTCCATGAATTAAGGTGATCCTAATTTGTTTTAGTATTAACAACATCCTTAAGGAATTTTATCAACAGTTTAGTTGTATTTATGTGATTTCTGGTTCCCATGTTCTTCAAAATGACGAACAGAATTTTCTTTAGAAAATCGTCTTTGTGCGTTACTTACTACGCATTTACCACTGCAAATCTTATAAATCTTCCCTTTTATTGCAGAATTCAGCTACTATTCTTTCAGGCATAATTTGACAGTGTCTTAACACAGGCCCATACGAGGTCAAACACTGCTTTCTTCTGTGATTCCATAGAATAAAAGGACCTTAGTAATGTGGTCAACACCCAAATGCACAACTCAGAAGTTTTAGGGTTCAATTCTTGGCCACTGAGCAATAAAAAGTATGTGAATCTATGAAAAATGTATTTCAGCAATGCCCCCGGAAATTACTGTGGGATCCACTACTGAGTCATCTACCCTATTGCTGGCATTCCCACCTTTTCTGTTTTACCACCCTCCACTCTGTTTTGCTCTTCTGCTTCCTGATACCAACTCCCAAATAAATTATATACATGCAAACCTGCCTTAAGCTTCAAGCTGATATGAGCTAAGATGAGCTGGTAATTCTCTGCCTATGTAACTGAAAGAATTTATCATGCAGATTCTAACAAATTTTAGAAATTTTAGAACACCTGTAACAAATCTTACAGGTGTTCAAAGATCCTTTGTAAGGGCTGTTTGTTTTGTTTCAGATACTGTTGTTTTCTTTTCAGGCAAAATTTTTAAATTCTTAAGTTTGGAGATTTTTTTTCAATGAATGCTAGTAATGTTTTCAAACATGTATCTTCTGTGTGTGTGTGTGTGTGTGTGTGTGTGTGTGTGTGTGTGTGTGATATTATGTTTTACCAACACATTCTTAGAAACAGAAATCCATCTCAAAATAGTTGTAATCTAACCAGGTAGCCAAGTCCAGTCCACAGCTACATGACCTCAACAATACCTCCAGATGTGCCTCTGTTCTGTGCCAGTAGACAGATCTAAAAAGGGAGCCAGCAGAGGTGACACTGAGGAGTTAGCAACCGGCCCCGAAGCTTTGAATAGAGCATACATTCAGACTTTGGCATCTGGTTCCTACTTTTGCCAAATGTGCCTTGTTTGCATCCACAGCTGTTAAATGTGTTTGTTGAAAAGGGATAGACTAGGGAGAAGAAAGAGATTGGCAAGAGATATGCCAGCTTCTGTGGGAGGCAGTGTCACACCAACATGCAATTTACTTACTGTTAATTATTTGCTTTAGAAATCCCATGTCATTTATTAGAATAGCTGTAGTATATAGTGACCGTGAACCTCATACTAAAGCAGTCATCTTTATATTTTATTGTAAATGAAGCATTTGTAACTGTGCTCACCTAATTAACACCTAAAGAGTAATATATCTTCATTTGCTTCAAATAATATACCCTGGCAGTTAAGACTGAATTAGTAAAGGGAGACTTTTATGTATTTCTAACTGTCACATATTTATTTTTTAGAAATTACTTGGCCATTAGAATTAGAACTTTGTGAAGAATGTCACAGTTGAAAAAGCAATTTTAGATATTCAAAACATTTTTCTAACTTAGAAAATAGACCTAGGAATTCTAAATATTTTCAGAATCATCGTCTTCCTTCTAAAACCTATGACCCTCATATTCCAAAACTTGTTTTAAAAGGGGAAATGAGGAGGAAGAAAAGATTTACTTTCTTATGATAAAGGGAGAATATCCTGCTGCTCTTGTGATAAGGGGGCGGGGGAGGCTTCTCCTGTCATAACTTTTCTCTTCCTTTGTGATTAAAGAAACTCTTATGATCTTAAGCAAGTTTCCCCTACACTTAAGACAACAAAAATGAATAGTAAGGACCCTGATAATACAAAGATAATTATTTTTATTCTCTTATATACTTTTTTATTTTTTAAGAAATTACACATAATTGAGAAGTCTAACAGTGGCTATTCATTTTCAGTATGTTTTAAAAAAATGATCAGTCCCATGGCTAATGCTTATTTTGACGAACTGGGTTTGTCAAAATGGGTTGTATCAACTGGGTTGATACTGACCACCTTTAATAATTTAGAAAAAAATAGCAAAGTTTTGATTTGCTATTTCCACTAGCTGTTGTTAAGGTCACTCCGCTGGAAGGCATATTACCAGGCTGTCTGTAGACAGTACACCATGTTTGTTGATTCCATCACCATCTACCTCCTTTTGAGTGTGCATAAGGTGTGTGTGTGTGTTTGTGTGCGTGATGCGTGCACATATGTGTAAATATGCATGTATTTAGACCAGCCTGGCCAACATGGTGAAACCCCATCTCTACTAAAAATACAAAAATTAGCTGGGCATGGTGATGGGTGCCTGTCATTCCAGCTACTCTGGAGGCCAAGCCACGACAATCGCTTGAGCCTGGGAGGTTGCAGTGAGCCAAGATTGTGTGACTAAACTGCAGCCTGGGTGACAGAGTTAGACTCCATCACAAAAAGCAAGTGTGTGAATTTTGCCTAGCTATAGACTGCAGAGTGAATTTTCTTAATTATTTCCAATGATGGATCGTGCCATTGCACTCCAGCCTCGGTAACAAGAGCCAAACTCGTCTCAAAAAAAAAAATAATAATAATTTATTGAATAGTATGAAGGCAATCAGTAGCATCCAGAATCAGACAAATATGTAAAGACCAGGAAAGCAAAGGTGGTATAAATTAAATTAAAAATAAAATTTAGATTATTAGCTTGAATGCTTTCATTTGCAGTTAACAAAACACAAATGGTATAAACAATGCTAAGTCGCACTAGTCATGTAACTGAGAAGTTGTGAGTCAGATTGAGCTTCAGGGTTCCAGTTCCTACTTTGAGAGGGTCTCTGCTCATTCGCATTTGCATTAGCTGTGTCCAGAATTTTTTCATGATGGCAATATGCTGTCACCAGTAGCAACCTATGTGCTTTTTCCTTGACACCTAAGAAACAACTAAATAATTATTTTTCACAAGTAAGAAAATAAATCCTGAATTTTGCTGCTATTGGACCAACCTGAACCAATCGCTATTGCCAGTGTAATGTCAGGTGATGGCTGGTTTAAATAATTAGCTTAACTTTAATTTCTGCTCCTTCCAGATCTAACCATCATTTGAAATGGAGGTGTGAGTATAACAGGCTTAATAAATGTGCCAAACAGCATAATTACAACAGAATGATTAAAGGGTGATTTTTCTAAAATTTGGTTGACACTAAGAAGGGAGGTGAACAACAGGTAAATAAGGATCTCCTCTTCCTAGCATTTCCAAAAACAAAACAAAACGTGTGTGAGATTTTAGAATTACCATTTCTTTCTCTATAAAACAGTTATTTCAAATTTATTCAAACAACTAAAAAATGATGTATTTTGTGTGTATATTTCTAAACGTGGATGTTTGGGTTATTATAATTTATACTGTACAATTAGTCAAATGCAATAAAATAATTACTTAACTTGGGTTAAAAATACATAATAATATATCACTTTAGATAGCAATAAACTTCTAACTAAACTTCTAATAGCTTTTCTCATTAATCTACATCCAGGAGAAAACCAGAATATATATATATAATATACACACACATACATGCACACATACAATACACATATACATACAAAAACATGTATATACATGTGTGTATATATACATATATATGTGCATACACACATAACACATACCCATTCATGCATATTTGCAAGTGATGGAGAGACAAAATAATACATTAATTTTTCATTCATTTTCACTGAGTGGTAGTCTATTATGCACAGAAAAATATACACATGAAGGAGTATAAATTTTGAAAATATTGTAAGGACTGGGGCCCCTAGATTGTTAAGCAGGTCTGGTGGTTAAGATTATAAATCTGGGCATATAATATTAAGGACAGGGTTGGAACTGTCTGATTTGAAGCATATAAAGTCTTAACTGCCACCGATAATGTCAACTCGAATTATTATTTCCATTTCAACACAGATTATAGGACAGGAAGACATAAATGGAAATTAAAAAATAAATTCAGCACATATTTCAGAAAGTACCTCTTCATGTGGAGAATAATAAATGCTTGGAAGGTCCTGCAGGCAAAGTTGTTGAGGCAAAAAGCAGGAATGTCATTCAAGAAACAATTAGATGCCATCCTTGGGGAAATGGAGTACTAAAAAGAATATGCCTTGATGGACCAAGTGACCTTTATTCTCTCTCCAAAAATCTCTCATGTTCTTATAATTCTAATCGTGAAATATTTCAGCAATCTGGCCTCCAGCAATGTCAATTCTTACTTGAATTATTCACCTCACCAGTTCACTGCTGAGGAAGAACCTTTCTCATAGTGCTACAAAGATTGCATATTGACCAGATGTAATTCCCAGTGCTGTTACTCATAGGCATTTTATTTGCAAGGATGCCTTAGGTCTGATACTATAAAGTGATTGCATATAGAAGAAGCTTCTTTTAAGCCCTATGTGCTTGAAAGTGGCCTAAACTGGAGGAGAGAAGCTTAATTAATGTTATTAATTATAGAAGGCATGATAATTATTTAGATATTTTATTGTCAAAAGGTATTTCAAAATATAGCTGGTTCTAGTAGAACGTAGCCTATATTAATTTGTTTACTTCTTCATTATTTTTGGATATGATAATGACCTATCTTAAGCTATTGACTTTATTTCAATAGAATATTGTGAAAAAGAAAGAAAGAAATTGGTCATTTTACAGTTCACCTAAAAACAAACACAATCAATAGTAGCACACTTTAGAAAGCCAGAAATTGATACTGAATAAATGTAATGTATGAATTTTACTTGGTACACTTAAGTAAGCTGGAAAAATCAGCAAGCTACACTTTTCTGATTTTACATCGATTTAGTAGAACACAGAATTCTTGAGAACTCAGAATTTCATGGGAACTACAGCTACCCTATTATGTTCTTTAAGTGATATTCAGTGAAAGAAAAAAGAACATGTTTCTATGTGTCATCTAAATGGACTCCTAGAGTTCCTTCTGCGTATCACAAATTGGAACTTGGTGGTGAACTGAGCTCCAGGAGTGTATTTTCAAAAGCTAACAGAAGGTCACATACCTTGGACAGTTCAAAGCAAAAAAAAAAATAAAAATAAATAAATAAATAAATAAATAAATAAATTCAAAAATGCCAAATATATTTTAGTGTTAAAACCAGTGTAAAAGTATATTTTAGTGTTAAAACAAGTAAATACCGTATGAATTTTTGTGAAAGATAGAAGTCATACTAATTGTGTTTAGAAATGTAAACCTTCATTATAAAATACTTTCATAATAGATGTAACTTGCTAATAGTGCGTAAGTAATACTTTATATACCTCAGTAACAAACTATTATACTAATAAAGTAAATGATAAAGTTTACAAACTAGTTTATGTTAAAGATATAATAGGTAAAAATATTATGCCAAATAATATGATCTGTGGACTAGATCATTTAAGTTAAAACAAGTTTTTTGTTTATGGAAACATTATCACCCATCTAGAAAACAGACTTTTTAACAGTGTTCAATGTGCAGAGAATAACCTTATGGCATAAATTTAAAACAATGAAATAAACATCAAATCAAGTAATTCTCAAACCATGGAAAAGGAAATGAAAACTTATCTTACAAATATAGCAAGCAGTTAAATAATGTATTGTAGTTCATAGTAATTCTATTAATTAGCCAAGCATTTTAATAGTTTTTGAATTTTTAAAAAATCTTATAGAAGTAATCAATCCACTCTATTCAATAATTTTCTGTGATTTTAATGTATTATCATTTTAATGTAATACAAAATGTAAAATTCTGTATTATCTCATTGTAAAAATTAGTAACAATACTTCTTTAGACTCATACCTTTTGCTTCATAGAGAATGTGGCATGTTGTCACAGCTAGTTTACCAAATAAAATCTTAATCAGCAATCAATATTTCATTTTGTTTCTTTATAAATTTAACCTCCTAATTGCATTAAGCTTTCTAGGTGGTAGAATTTTTCTAAAGGAATCCAAATGCCTACATTAAATGTTGAAGAAAACTACACCCTAATAAAGTAAAATCTGATTTATCTTATGTTTCTTAAGGCTATTAACAACAAATATATATATTTTAAAATAATTAAAAATATTTTAAATATAAGAAAGACAACATTAGGCACAGAACTCTGAAACTTGAAATTAAAAAAAAAAAATCCCCAAGACATTGTTTTTCCCTTCATGTAAGTTGATAAGTGAAAATTTCAGAAGAGATAATTGATTCCAGAAATAACAAAAATACTTGACAGTCTTCAAAAGTGAATAGTGTGTTCTATTTCTTTTAAAGGAGTTCTAGGCAAATATGAATAACACTTTCCAACTGAGAAAAATTAGAATATCTGGCCGACTATAAATACCTCTTTTTGACAGCATCAGAGAAATTACAAAATAGTGAAGAACAACAGAGTCAATACCCAAGAGAAAATAAAAGAGAGAAAAGAGCTTAGCATTTGAGGTCAGTCGTCCCCAGGAATGCTTCTACTTAAAATGTGACTTCTACTTAAAATGACCCATGGACCGTCTGATAGTACTTGAACTGTTTATACCAGTTGGTGATAAAGTAGGGAGGCAACGTGCAAAAAGAAAGATATCAAATGGGCCGTAAGCATATGTAAAGATGATTTATTGATTTAGTCTTCGTGCAAATGCAAATTGAAATAGTAATGAGGAGGCCTTGTGCACTGCTGGTGGGAATTTAAGTTAGTTATGCAGATTTTGGTAAACTTCTTACACTATCTTGTAAAATTAATTTTATAAACATTGACATAACAACTGTAGTCATTGGCATATATATGCCTGTCAGAAATAGGTGCACATTTGTTCCGAGAGACGTATACAATACGATATTTGCCTGACGTTTTTATTTTTTGTTGTTGTATCTCTGCCAGGTTTAGGCATCAAGGTGATGATGACCTCATCGAATGAGTTAGGGAAGAGTTCCTCCTTTCCAGTTGTTTGGAATAGTTTCAGAAGAAATACACCAGCTCTTCCTTATACCTTTGGTAGAATTCAGCTGTAAATCTGTTTTATCCATGGCTTTTCTTTAGAACTTGTTATCGGTCTATTCAGGGATTTAATTTATTTTTCTGGTTTAGTCTTTTCAGGGCATATTATTTATCCATTTCTTCTAGATTTTCTACTTTATTTTCACATAGGTTTTTATTGTATTCTCTGATAGTTGCTTGTGTTTCTGTGGGGTCAGTGTTATCATTTTTAATTGTGTCCATTTGATTCTTCTCTCTTTTCTTTAGATAGACCACTAGTCTAGCTAGTGGTCTATTATATGATTTAATTTAAAAAAAAGCATCTGGATTTATTGATTGCTTTGAAGTGTTTTTTGTGTATTTCCTTCCATTCTGCTCTGTTCTTCATTATTTCTTGTCTTCTGCTACTTTTGGGGTTTGTTTGTTCTTGGTTCTCCAGTTCTTTCCATTGGGATGCTGGAATGTCAATTTGAGGGCTTTCTAGGTTTTTGGTGTGGACAATATGAAAGGGAGTTTACTAAGGAGAATTGAAACACATGATCACAAGGTGATACCCTATGATAGGCCATCCTCAGCTGAGAAAAAAGGAGGCTAGTCTGAGTCCCAAAACCTCAAAATCAGAGAAGCTGACAGTGCAGCCTTCAGTCTGTGGTTAAAGGCCTGAGAGCCCCTGACAAAGCACTGATATAAGTTCAAGAGTCCAAAAGCTGAAAAACTTGAAGTCTAATGTTTGAAAGCAGAAAGCTTCCAGCATGGGATGCATCCAGCATGGGAGTAAGACAAAACCTGGAAGACTCAGGAAGTCAGATTCTTCCACCTTTTCCTGCCTGCTATTGTTACCCACACTGGAAGCCAATTGGATGTGGCCCACACACACTCAAGACCCATCCTGCAGGTGGGTCTTCCCGTCTGAGTCCACTGATTCAAATGTTATTTTTTTCTGGCAACATCCAGAACCACCCAGATTCAAAACAATAATAATAATAATAATACTTTGCATCCTTCAGTCCAATCAAGTGGACACTTAACATTAACCGTCACAAGTCCACCCCTTGTCAACTAGAACTCATACACATTTCCTGAAATCATACATAATCTCCAAACAAAGACAACGGTAAGGCCATCATTAAGCCTAACATAATACAGCTATTCTTCATACAACTGGAATTGCACTAATACTTAATCTACATGCTATTACATAAAGTTAACAACACTTAAATGCTTACATGAAGTCAGTAAAACTTATGTCACATAACAAAGGAAAGAAAATGAAGATATTTTCTTTGTACAAGTGTACACATATGCAAACATGTTCTTAATAAAATAAGGAGGAAATACTCATGACCATTAAAGTCCATGTTTCTGTAACTAACTGGTCACGTGATCATAGTTGGTACTGATGACCACCTTCTTCTTCTACCCTTCTTACTACCTTTGCTTTCAGCAAGCACCTCAGAGGTTTTTTTTTATATTGCATTTTAGGTTTTGGGGTACATATGCAGAACATGCAAGATAGTTGCATAGGTACACACGTGACAGTGTGATTTGCTGTCTTCCACCCCTTCACCCAGACTGAAACATAAGACCTGGCACCATAAAAACCCTAGAAGAAAATCTAGGTTGTGGTTTTTTTACCTGGTGAACTGACCCCAACTTTCATTCCTAAAGGGTCTGGGCCACGTGTAGTCCTGCCTGGATTGGTTGTAGTTTTCCATTGACCTTAATCACAGGACATGATAATACTAAGAGACACCCTACAGGATCTCCTGTATTTCATGCAAATCCTTCTTTACCTCCATCGTGAAGTAGTAGAGAGATGTCACCTTAATAGTCTGGGTCAGTCACCCCAGCCAACACTAACTTTCTTCTTAGCCTGTCGAATTAGAGGAAGGAGGAGCCCAAAGTTGCCAGATGGCAATCTTAACTTCCGGGTTAATGGAATTACTATGTTTCTTGGTAGCAGTATTTCTCCTTCTGGAACTAAAACCTCCAGGCCAGCAGAACATAATGTCATGGGAATAGGAAGCAAACATTTTGCTAGTGCAGCACCAGGGGTGACGATGAGTTTTGTGAATCTGGGTGCTCCTGTATTATGTGCATATATGTTTAGGATAGTTAGCTTATCTGTTGAATTGAACCCTTTACCACTATGTAACACCTTTCTTTGTCTTTTATGTTCTTGGCTGGTTTAAAGTCTGCTTTGTCTGAAACTAGGATTGCAATCTCTGTTTCTTCTGTTTTCCATTTGCTTGGTAAAATTTTCCCCATCCCTTTATTTTTAGCCTTTGCATGTGAGATGGGTCTCTCAATCACACTAAGGGTCTTGTCCCTTTATCCAGCTTGCCATTCCATGTCTTTTATTTGGGGTATTCATCCCAATTTACATATAAGGTTAATATTGTTATGTGTTAATTTGATCCTGTCATCATGATGTTAGCTGGTTATTTTCCAGATTTGTTTATGTAGTTAGTGTCACTGGTCTGTGTACTTCAGTGTGCTTCTGTAGTGATTGGTAATAATTTTGCCTTTCCATATTTAATACTTCCTTCAGGAGCTCATGGAAGGCACGTATAGTGATTAGTTCTCTCAGCATTTGCTTGTCTGAAAGGGATCTTATTTCTCCTTCTCTTATGAGGCTTGGTTTAGCTGCATATGAAATTCTGGGTTGAAAATTAATTTCTTTAAGAATGTTGAATAATTGACCTTCAGCCTCTTCTAGCTTGTAGGATTTCTGCTGCTCTTAGGTCCACTCTTAGTCTGATAGGCTTCTCTTGGTAGGTGACCTGGCCTTTCTCTCTGGCTCCCCTTTACCATTTTTTCTTTCATTTCAACATTGGAGAATCTGATTGTTATGTGTCTCAAAGCTGATCTTCTCGTGGAGTATCTTACAGGCATTCTCTGGATTTCCTGAATTTAATGTTGGGTGTTTTGCTAGGTTGGGGAAGTTTCCCTGGATGATATGCTGAAGTATGTTTTCCAACTTTGTTTTGTTTTCCCTGTTTCTTTCAGGTACCCCAGTAAGTCACAGGTTTAGACTCTTTAAATAGAGAAAAAAATAAAAAGGAACAAACGAAACCTCCAGGAAATAATTCCATACTTCCTGGAGGTTTCGTTTGTTCCTTTTTATTCTTTTTTCTTTATTCCTGTCTGCCTGTCTTATTTCAGCAAGATGGTCTTCAATCTCTGAGATTCTTTTCTCTGCTTGGTCTCCTTGGCTATTGATATTGCAGTTGTACCCTGAAGTTCGGGTATTTTGTTTTTCATCTCCATCAGGTCATTCATGTTCGTCTGTAAACTGTTTTTTCTGATTATAAACTCCGGTAATGTTTTATTGTGGTTTTTAGCTTCCTTGCACTGAGTAAGAACATGCTCTTTAGCTCAGTGAAATTGTTATTACCCATCTTCTGAAGTCTACTTCTGTCAACTCATCCATCTCAGATTCATACCAGTTCTGTGCCCTTGCTGGAGAGGTGCTGTGATTATTTTGAGGGGAAGAGGCACTCTGGCTTTTTGAGTTTTCAGTGTTTTATGCAATAATTAGGTCTCATCTTTTTGGGCTTATCTACCTTTGATCTTTGAGACTGCTGACTTTTGAATGGAGATTTTTTGTGGGATCTTTGTTATTGTTGTTGGAGCCACTTTATGATTTTTTTTTTAATCAGTCAGGCCTCTATTCCGTAGGGCTGCTGCAGTTTGCTGGGCATCCACTCCAGGCCCTATTCACCTGTGTCCCTTTCACACCTGGAGGTATCACCAGTGGAGGCTGCAAAATAGCTAAGATAGTAAATAGTCTGCTGCTTTTCTGGGAGCTCCATTCCAGAGAAGTTCTAACCTGATGCCAGCCTGAACACTCCTGTATGAGGTATCTGGAGACCACTGTTGGGAGGTCTCACCCAGTCAAAAGATCAGGAACTTACTTAAAGAAGCAGCCAAAACCCAATGGCATGTTACATCCAGACCCGTTTCACATGCAAGGTTACACAAAGACTCAAAACAAAGGGATGGAGAAAGATTTACCAACCATAGGGAGAGCAAAAATAAATGAATAAATAAATAAAAAGCAGGAGATGCAACTCTCGTATAGGGTAAAATAGATTTTAAAGCAACATAGATACAGTGGTAAAAGGATCAATGCAACAACAAGAGCTAACGATCCTAACACCCAGATACATAGAGACTTAGATTCAACGAAACAGAAAATTAATAAGGATATCAAGGACTCAAACCCAGATCTGGAACAGTAAACCTAATAAATATTTACAGAGCTCTCCACTTCAAATACACAAAATATACATTCTTGTCAATACCACATCACATCTACTCACAGGTTTAAATGAAACATTGATTGGTCATTATTAATACCCATTTTTTTTTCAGAATAAAGCAATATTTTCGTTCACCCTCCTCTTTCTCTTCCTCTTTCTTCCTCTCCTTTACTCATTTTTTTTCTTTCTTTCCCTCTCTCAAAAAAAGAAAGAAATCAACTTGTAAACCTCTAGATCCAGGTCAGCAATGTCTCTCTCCTTGTTTGATTTCCTTCCTTCCCTTCCCTCCCTCCCTCCCTCCCTTCCTCCCTTCCTCCCTTCCTTCCTTCATCCCTTCCTTCCTCCCTCCCTCC
>CM052665.1:9586807-9640641 GCA_028533165.1 Leontopithecus rosalia | reverse complement strand
CATAGCAGGTGTAAGCCTCTCATTCAGACTGCCTGGACTCTCCAGAGTCAGCAACACCTAAGTCAGCTGAACTGCAGAGTTGTGCTCACACCTCCCTGCAGGGGCTCCATTCCAGGACGATGAGAGTTCTGTCCATAAAACCACGACTGGAATTGCTGAAATTCCTGTAGGGATACCCTCCATTCCCACTTCCTTAAGGAGGAATATATCAGGGTATCACTGAAAGAAGCAATCTGGCCATAAGCTGCCACAGCCTTTGTGCTGTGCTCTGGGGAATTCTTCCTGGTCCAGACTGGCCAATCTCAGCACCAGCAGGGGAAAACGGCTTACAGGAGCCATGGTGATGGTGGCCGCCCCTCTCCCACGGGAACTCAGTAGTCTCAGGTAAAAAAAATATATATGTAAATATCGTATTTATGTTAATCTAACTATGAGTTAAACATGGGATTAGTGTTTGTTACAGTTACAACTATCAGAGGCTTCACATTCTTCTAGAGTCCTTGTAACTCTTCCCTGTCCACCTGAGTTTCTCTAACTACTCTTCATTAGACAGTCTAGGACTTGCATCTTCTCTTATAATTCATGATTGTTATGGTGAAACCCTGTTGTGGTTGTGGTAAGGTGTGGAAGTAAGATGTTTTAAAATCTTCCAATCGATCTAGATTTTTAGTGATCTTTGGTCTTTAACCTGTGACTTGCAAACATGTTTCATTTGACAGCTTCCTCTTCCTTCGGTGAGACAAAAACATTGGGGGTGGGGTGGGAAAGACCTTCAGAGGAATGCCTTTATGGTGCTGAAGTAAGACTAAAGACATTCCCTGGGATATGTCTTTGCTATGTTAAGGCTATACGTTTATTTCACAATAATGTCTCTTCTTCCTTTGCTAGAGCTACAAAGGACTTTTTTCCAGATTGTCAGTATGAGAACTTGAGAGAGTTTCAGGAAGGAAAATCCATGAAAGTATTGAATTCTCTAAGACTGCAGTCCTTAGCAGTTTCTTACTCTCATGTTATCCCACACTCAGCTTCCAGCAATGTGTGTAAGTGACCATTTATGTGTTTTTACCAGTTTATCACTCCAGTTTATCACTCCAGTTTATCACTTCTGCTTCGGGTAAGCTCATCTGAATCATGATTCTTTGTATCTTCCTTTACCTCCAGATTTCAGAGAAGTGGTTTGCTCTGCAAACTAAGTTCTCTTGTGGGTCCAAAAAATATTAATTTTCAGTTTGTTCAGGTTTTTCTTCAATTAAAGTGATGACTTCCAAATACTTTAATGTCAATCGCAATGAGAACACATGGACACAGGGAAGGGAGTACGACACACTGAGGTCTATTGGGGGAAATAGAGGAGGGACAGCGTGGGGGGGTGGAGCAGGGGAGGGATAGCATGGGGAGAAATGCCAAATGTGGGTGAAGGGACAGAAGGCAGCAAAACACACTGCCACGTGTGGACTTATGCAACTATCTTACATGTTCTGCACATGTATCCCAAAACCTAAAATGCAATAAAAAGAAAAAAAAAGAAATTGCTTAACGACATTTTTATCACAAATATTTATAGGATTTAGGTGTGATATTGTGAGTGCATGCCACCTACACAAACTTTTGAATGTCTCAATAATGGAGATATACTTTTTTGTCAGTTGGGTGTTTTGAAAAACAGGGCAGGCTTCACAATGCTAGTTTATTAGAGAGCAATACTTGCATAGGTAAAAAGGGAAAAGAGACATAATTGGTTAGAAAAAGACATCAGGGCCGGGTGTGGTGGCTCAAGCCTGTAATCCCAGCACTTTGGAAGGCCGGAGTGGGGTATCACGAGGTCAGGAGTTCGAGACCTGCTGGACCAACATGGTGAAATCCCATCTCTACTAAAAATACAAAAATTAGCCGAGCACAGTGGAAGGTGCCTATAATCCCAGCTACTCAGGAGGCTGAGACTCTCTTGAACCTGGGACACAGAGTTTGCAGTGAGCCCAGATCATATCACTGTACTCCATCCTGGGTTGACAGAGAAAAACTCCATCTCAAAAAAAAAAAAAAAGAAAAAAGGAATAAGAAAAAAAAAAGCCTTCATAATGTAATGTAGATATGAAACCAGTGAAAAGCAAGAGGTGGAAATAAGTTGGCTTGTAGTACCACACATGATAAAGCATACCTGAAAACATCTCAGTCAACTAACCACAGCTTTATAGCAAAGATTGTTCATTAAAGAAATACTGCACTGGGAAGAGACAGACAGGTGATAGTCCTGAGGGCTTTCAGATAAGTTTATAGCCATTGTTCTAAAGCTGAAGAAGATCCTGAAGACATTGCATCAGGAAGCTAATGGCTAAGTATACTTCTTTTGCTGCTGAACAGCGTAGTTCAGGAGATATGAGGAAACACATTCACGATTGTCATAGCTTTCTATTAGGAAAACATGTGCAGATATGCCTAGAGTAGATGTAAGCCTATGTGTCTGCTCCTGTTCTTTTTTACCAAGCTCCCTGTCTTTCTACATTACTCTGTTTTGTGTTGCTATAAATACATACCAGCGATTGGGTAATTTGTGAAAAACAGAAATTTATTTCTCACATTCTAAACGTTGGGAAGTCTAAGATCAAGGTGCCAACAGGTTTATTGTCTGTTGAGGATTCAGTCTGAGCTTCCAGGATGGCGCCTTAAATGAGGTATTCCCTGGAGGGGAGCCACACTGTGTCCTCATACAGAAAAAGGCAGAAGAGCAAAAAGGGGCAAACTCCTTTCATCATTCCCTTTTATGAACCCAGGCACACCTAACCCCATTCATGAGAGTTTTAACTTCACGACTCAATCACATCCCAATGTTCTTGCTTCCCAACACTGTTGCATTGAGTATTAAATTTCAATATGAGTTTTGGAAGGAACACGCATAATCAAACCATAACACGGGGCTATTCTGAATCTGTAACTGTAATGATCATGTTCCATTAGTCACTTATCATGGGAAAAGGCATTAGAGAACAAAAACGAACAATTCCAATGTGTGGTCAGTAAGGATCACATACATCTCACTTATATAGTGCCATGTATTCATTCTCCTAATACATATACACTCATGATGTGTGTCTTATTTTACTAAATTTTGCTAATAACGTTAACATCATAGAGAAATGGCTACACATAGGAATTTTAAAATGCCGTACATGTAAATACTGCATTAAACAATTCATCTTATACTGGAAAACATCTATGCTGACTGTATCTGCTTCGCTTGAATACATAGTTTCTGTACTTCTTTATTAAGAATCTAAGACTTCTCTGTATCCTGAGTTATTATTACTGTATGTGATAGCACAGAAAAGGTAAGAAACTATAACTTTGCATGGATTGTTTTTGATCTGTTTGTTTTAATTTCATTTGCATCCGATGAAATGTGATATTAGTTAAGAGAATCTATGAACATGTAGTTTAAAAAACACTCTGTAGAGTTTCGATGTTGAAAAAATATGCGGAATTTCTTCCCAATAAGTTAAAAATAACGTATCCTCTCTTTTATTTTAAGTTAGTGCCATGTTTAAAATGGCAAACGAAAGTTAAAGTCTTACATTTGCCCTAACTCATTGTAGTAAAGTTCCAAACTGCTTGTATCAGGTTTTTTATGTTTGGGCTCTAATATTAAAATGTTTGCTTTTTAAAATTCTGCTTATTTTGGCACTGAAATTGTGATTTAAGGGATTATTATCAATACGAATTACCATGAAGTCTCTGTTTGCTTGTTTGTTTCTTAGTACTGCATTCTAAAGAAATGTAGAACAAAAAGTAGCTTTAAGAAACCGTTCTTGATTTCTAAATAACTACGATGCTTAATTTGCAATTTATTAATGGATATGAAAAAGAGAGACATGGCAAAAAAGTCTCTCACGATAAAAGCTTGAGCAACCTATTTCATTATAGAAGAAATCATACTTAAAATGTTCAATGTTTTGTTCACTGATCAATCTGCTGTGAATATTATTGTTTTACAAGAGCTAAATTGAAGGCCACTTATCACAGTCATTTATAACAAGGGCATTATCACGCAATGTCTAGACAGGTAAATTGCCATAAATTATTCTTTCAAGATGTAAAGGAGCTTTGGTCTTCACAGGGCCGTAACAAGAAATGACCTCCCCACACCCTTAAATAGTACACTATTCATCTGCCAACCTGATTAAAAAAACCATCAACATTAACTGTCTTTAATTTTTTTGAAATAACAAAATTATAATTTTATTTCAGAAGTTTTATTCTGTTCCATTTGCAATACCTCATTCTCAATTGGGACTATTCTGATTTATTCTGTAAAATTCCTTGTAGGATCACCAGAAACTGAGCCCAAAGGTCCACTGCAGGACCAACTCATTAACACCTCTTTTCTTTGTCACCTCACTCTCTGAGTTCTTTGCTTCACTTCCTTAACTCAGCTCCTTGAATCAATTGCCTGCTCCCAATCCCCTGACTTAGGGCCTGTTTTTGGCATAACCAAAGTAAGAAAATAGAAGATTGCTATAATTATTCAATATTTTAAAGATACTCAAGTAAAACTATTATATAGGATATTCAATAACATTTTTTCTAAAATTCAGTACATATGTTTTTGGCAGAGAGGTAATAATTGTTTCATAGACATAAAGTCTTCCTAAAGAGAGACACAATGAGAAGAAAAAGTAGCCAAGGGCTTGGCTTTGATTAAATGAAATACATCAAGGTAGATAGAGGAGGTTGAGATGGCAACAGACGCTGAAGAGGCGAGGGAAATTATTAGAGGGAGTCCAAATGAGAAAGCTTTAATGAAGCATATTTAAGAGTTCCCAGTAGTTAAATATATTAATGCCTAGGAATTCTCTATTATATTTGAGATATGAAATTACTTTTGCTAGAATAATGGGCAAAACCCACAAATAGTTGGTTTATTGGAAGATAAAAACAATGGAGAACTTCTTGTCAATAACTGACCTATGAGTAGAGAACATAGTAATTCCAGAACAATCTTCTTCAATGAAAAATTCAAAGACTGTATTCACTTACTCAGTTCAGAAACGTATTTTGATTTTCAGATACCAACCCCACAGAGTATTTGGAGTATTTATATTTTTGCTAGTTATGTTTAAATGTGTACCTTTAATGAACATTTTAAGCTGAAAAGATACAATAACTTTTGTTTTACATGTCATATAATTAAGTAAATATGAAACAAACATAAAATTTTTTTAAAACCTCCAATGACATATTGAGAATAAAAGGTATAGTGACATTCTTAAGAACACAATTTCTGAAGTTGGTCTGCCTGGATTTGAATCCTGTGTTCCACTCCTTCCTCTCTTTGTGATCGTAGGCAATTTATTTTATCTGCCTATGCCATAATTTCTTACACTGAAAACAAGATACAATATAATTTTTTTCATAGAATTATCATGAGATCAAATCAGCTAATCCATGTAAGCACTTAAAACATAATTGATATGGTGTAAATAGTCAGTTAAAATTATTTTATTAAGTGTTTATTATACACACAATTCTATAATATGTGTATTACCGTATTATTTCCCTTTAGTAAATTTGAACTTTTGAGTTACTACAATTTGGGAAACTTTGAAGGACTCACTAATGGACCTAGCTTCTCAAAAAAGAACTGTGCAATTGTAATTCTTCGTTTCGTACCTTGTATACTGTATTTGTAGCCAAGAAGTCAATAGCTTTTCTCTCCTCTGTCTGAGGGGTCAGTTACTGGATTTATTCATACAAAGGAACTTTGAGGACATTCATGAGCAAGGTCATGAAAAAAGTACACCAATACCTCTGTTGATTTATTTGTTCATGTGATATTCTGCCTTCATTCTCTCTGAAAACAGATAGTTGGGAAATTAGCAATACATCTTCTCACTTTATTCTTTTACTTAACAAATATTTATGAAAGATTCAATATTGAAGACAGAATTACTTTCATAAAGTAAGAAAAGGTATTCCTGGAGGATATCAGACAATGATAGATTTGCATTTGTAGTGGAATACTCTATTGAAGGTGAGAAAAGCCAGATAAATGATCGGATCTCTGATGTGATATGCTACCTGTTTCAATTGTTAGATTTGGCTTTTTCCTTCTCTATTTGCATACCTCCCTCTCCCTCCACACATCTGCGTTCAACTCCATGTGGCCTAATCATTTTTGTCAATGTCCATATTCAGAGACATCACTAATTTTTGACATATCCCAAGTTAGATATTTGTTTTATTTCAATTCCACAATGCCCCTGCAAGGTGGTGTAGCTGTTCTAGTTTAACATACAGAGGTAAATAAATTACATATAAATAAGAACACATTAGTCAAAATCCAAATGTATAATATTCCCCCAAGTCTGTTTTTCTGACATGCAAGAATATATTATTTCTACTGAATGCTTTCAATATTATTCTTTGAAATGATAGTGAATCAGACACATGTCTGGGGACTCGTAACATGAGCTGTGGGTCACTGACACTGAAGATGGTGGAGAGCGTTTCTTAATTTGCTTTCTAACAGTAGGAAAAGCCTTATATTAGAGAAATTAATATTAGATTGTAAGAATTTCCAGCATTTTGGCATATGAGCGAGAAATTATAGAGCTGAATAAGCATCCTAATCAAAAGTCTAGCTTTGGTGAGAGGATTATATTTATAGATATATTATATTTATAGTTTTTATGATAGTTTGATTAGTTTTATTATCCAGGATGGACCATGTTGTCAACTAATGAGGAAGCTTTTATTGAAAAACAGCGATTCTGGTGTCCACCAAATAAGTTTTGAAGCAAGAATTGAGAGTAAAGATAAAAGATTGAAACTGCTTCTTCGTTTTTTCTAATGCTGTGTGTACCTATTTTCAGAGTTATTCCTCTATAGAGAATTCCCTGTCTTTTGTTTAGTCCTTGAATAAGGGTCCTATCTAACTGAATATCCATATAAACAGGAAAATTTTCTTTATATTCTAGTTATATATTTGAAACTCAGTAATACATTTTTAGGATTAAATATTACATTAAATATCATTCATTTTAATTGAAATTATGTCTAAGTACTTGGTATTCATTGGTACTAAAATTTACATTAATAGTTCAAGTCATCTCATTCCAGAATGCAGAGGAATTTATTGAATTTTGGAATCTCTACTATGCTTCTTTCAATGCCCTGAAACCATTCTCATTTTAATATTTTTCTCACCTTTTACCTTTTCTAAAATTACTCTTTTTTCTTTTTCTATAATAATGTTCTAAATTAAAAATCTGAAAGTCATGTGATCAAATACACTGTACTAATAAAAAGAAAGTTTTCACCTTAGTTATACTACGTATATATTCTCTAGTAGTTTTCATTACTGGCTATCCTAATTTATAAAACAGACTATTCAAATGTAGAACTGAGAAAATCATATTCATAACTAACCTTATGGTATCTCTTAAGTAGACTAACAGCAGTTTTTAAATTGGGAAAGTGACAGAATCTTAAATATATTTAAATAATTTGCAAAGATTCATTAACTTAAGAGATGAGAATGTGCAAAAATATGAAGAAGCAGTTTTTCAATGAATAATAAACAGATATATGTTTGCAAATAAACAGGATCAACATGGATGAGCCAAGAATGTAGAGTTTTTATATGCAGAGAAATTTTCCCAGGGGAAACTAAGATAACAATCCAATTAAGCTGGTACTGTATGTAAATGAGAAATTGCCTTTAAGTAACCATTATAAGGATGGAATCCAAAAGCAAAATAATGTATATTTTATTCTATTTCGAACAAGGCAAATGGCAAGTTGTCAGAGAAGTAAGTAAGCTTCAGGTGATCCGGAGATTAAGGGAATCCGTTTGTAAAGCATATTTGATGATGGATGGGTTTTGAGCGTTAGCAGAAAGCCATATCATCACTTCACAATTACAAATTCATTAGAACTTGTGAGGCCAGGATAACATTTAGTAAATAGAAGCAGCATGTGAGAAATTTGAATGAGTATAAAGGTTTAATAGAATAATCAGTGCTCAAACTAGGACACCTCAAAATAACAATTCATAAATATTCATGGTCTAATAGTCTTACTACTAACTAAATAACAGAGCTATGGATTTTACTTCAAATATTATGTTTATATAAAATAGAATATAATTTTCATGCTCAAATGCTACTTTTCTAAAAATATTTTTTAGTGTTCAATAAACAGGTATGATCTCTTTTAAACTCTCAAGCCACCTTATGGATAGCTTATGACAATATCATATAGAGTTTGGCAGTGTCCCATTCAAAGACTATAAAACCTTTAAGAAAAAAAATAATAGTTTTCAACTCTTGAGAAAGTAAAACAGCATTCTTTTGAACAAAACAAAGAATTTAAAATGTAAAATAAACTGTATACATAAACAATCTCAGTTAAAAGTGTGACACACTCAACACAGATTCCTTTGACTCCTGCCCTAATACCTTGAGATAAAAAACTGGAGGCATGCATGCCAAATAGAGACGTCATCCACAAATTCTTGCTTTGCACAGAACGTTCAAAAACATTGGAATTTGTTGCTTATATTTAACTCTTAAGAAACTTGACATTGAACTTGAGTTTCTATTCTCACTTTAAAAAAATGGAATATTTGACACCACTGGCCCCACATTCCATAGAGCAGCTATGTGTTATACCTGAGTTACGGATAACTCCTTTTAGAGAGAACAAGTGTTCCAATAGCTCATTTTTGTAGTTGATACTACTCTACTGGACTTGATCTCTGTTATGGTTTTTATTTACAACTGAAATCATGTCTGTTCAACAAAATTAGCAATTACGTATTTTATAATACCTGTTTTTATTTAAATAATCCACATTGTTCAATTATTCAAAACCACAAACATGATTTTTTTAACTATTAAAAATGTTGGAAACCTGAGGCGGGAGAATTGCTTAAGGCCAGAAGTTTGAGACCAGCAAGGGCAACACAGGGAGATCACACTTAAAAATTAAAAAAAAAAAAATTAGCCAAGAGTGGTGGCTGGTTCCTGTAGTCCCAGGGAAGCTGAGACAGAAGGATGCCTTAGGTGCAAGAGTTTGAAGCTGCAGTGAGCTAGGATTGTGCCAGTGCACTTCAGCCTAGACAACAGACTGAGATTCTGTCTCTAAAGTAAATAAACAAACAAATAAAAACATTATTTAAAATGTTACGTTTAACATATTTGCCAAAGAACCAAAGAAAGAGCCATAAGTGAAGAGAGTCAAGTGATGTTATAAATTACTTAGATGTTCTAATAAAGACAATGCTTTCATAAGTTTTCAGCTATTACTTTACTGAATCACTAGTGAAAAATGCTCCTTGAAATTTGTATCTTTGTCTCAGAAGACATATTTTTGTGAGTTTATAAAATCAAAGTCTTAGGAAATCATAATGGTTTTGTGTATGATTTTCATCACAAAAAGCTCTAATCTGTTATCTTTTTATGAGAAACAACCCTCAGTTGTATGCTTTTTAATGATGACATTTGCAATCTTTTAAAGTTATCTGGAACTTCTTTATTATACTTCTTACGTTTACATCTTTTAGGCTTGCGTTAATTTTATTTCTTTATAAAAGATAGTGTCTTTTTTTTTCCTGGCTCACTAAAGATTTTTTTTTATTTTATTTATCTCTAGAATTCTGTATCACTGCTATCTCACAGGAAAAAAAAATCAAGCCAAACCAGTGTTCCTAATTATTCAGTAAGATAATCAACCTACAATTATACATACATACTTTAATAATTTCTAAGCATCTGTAGTGTAGCAATTTGACTGTAGCTCTTTATCAGATATATTGTAAAAATCAAACTGACAATCCTTGTCAGCCTCCACACTAAATGGGTTATTGACTGTGAGGTACTTTATGAAAAGCCATGTAAGCCTACGGCTTTTATTAGCTACTGAGTTACATTACCTTATATAGCAAGGAAAACAGAAACAAATATAATCACTTTTATAGTTAAATTGTACAGTATAGAAAACGGCTTAGTGGATGTAAAAATAAGTAAATAAAATGTTCTAAAGAATGTGTAAGAAAAAGTATTTTAAACAAGTAGGTTCACTGGTAAATTCTCAAAACAAAACAAAACAGATAATTTACACATCCTAAAAAACAGAAATCAAATTAAAATAATAGCAGGCAAATAATGATTCACTAGCTGGTAATTTTTTAAACCCTGCTCATTATTGTGATACAGTGTTTTTGTTATTAATAGCAAGATCTAAACAGGCAAATTAAATATTTGAACAGTTCATTCCAGACGTCATACAGATTCTGTATTTCATCTGCTAATTCACTGTCTCTATTTGAAGCATCAGGGACTTGAGAAGGAAAACACCACCTGTGGTTGCATTTTATTCCTAACACATCCCTCACTAGCGATTTTAAATACTGCATCAAAGGGAGCCTCTTAAGGTGAATGTCCTCATTGTCATTCCAGAAAAATAGTATGGTATTATCTTCTAGGGATGCGGTTCACATCCATAATAATGCTAAACCCAACTTATTCCTTTATTTTTTCTAAGTCTTAAATGCTTAGCAGGGAGATAGAGTAGGAGCCTCATATCTGATTGGCATACATTCCATTTTGTCGAGAAATGCAATTTAATTAACCATAAGCTTTCTTCATTTATGCTTTACAATACATCCAACTACCTTGCTGAATATTTTCAAGAGTAATCATGATCTCCCAGATAGTTATCAATGGAAATGTTCTTAAAAATAAAACAAGATTATCCTTTACTTAAGTATTTTTTAAATTCCCAGAGATTTTTAAATTAATGTAAAAGGCAAAAACATAGCTTTTTTCTATACAGAAAATATTGATTAATAAAATATATTAATTATTTATACATATTAAAATTTAAAATAAACGAATAACAAACAGCTGCAAACTCCATGTCATATTCAGGTTTTTCATGTATTTTTACAAACTCTGAAATAAGGTTGTATAAAACCTGGCTTAAAGGTAAATAAAGACCTAACTATTTTTTTTAACGTTAGCTAGAGTCTGACAAATATTTTTACATTAATTTTCATTTAAAAAGAGTCCAAGGTAGAGTTCTAAGATAAGTGCATTAAAGATTATTAGCTGGTGAACCTTTAGCTGACCAGCAGTTAAAGTGCCCAAATGTTATTTGTCTCTTGAAAATATCCTATTAGTAATTTTCTTTCTTAATTCTGTGACCTTCAATCCAATGTCATACATAGAAGGTATTTTAGAAAGGAAGTAGAATAGAAATTGAGACTTCATATTTACATGTCCTTGAGATCATATGTTTATTACTTTAACCATTTATTGTACTGGAAACAGAAATCTCATAGGGTTAGAGTTATGAATCATGGAATATGAAAGCTTAGCTAAATTCATAACTGTTAGAAGTATAACAGTCTTGAAGATATTAAAAGAAATGTGAAAATATTAGAGTATCAGAGCATTTAAAAAATCCTCTCAAGTATGCCTTTCAGAATTGTCGGTACTTCCCAAATCAAAGATCTGGTCTCTTAACAGAAACTGCAATTTTGTATTTGCTTTAAATCAGAATATCAAGAGGTTGAAATATTTTTTCTTACAATTGTAAGAAATACAGAGAAGTTGTAGGGAAAATTATTTGAAAAATTATTCTCTCTATGAAAGAAATCTCTTCATCCAATTAGTTTACTAACTCTTGACAAATTTCATCAGAATATTAGGCACACATTAAAAAACATTTTATTGATTTGAAAGCATAGCCAGCATATCTTATTATGTTGGTTTTCAAGAAAATATACCTCATTTTTTGAATAAAGTTATTGAAAACATTTAAGGACAATTGATACTCACAAATAATATACTTTATGCATAAACATAGGCAACCTTTTAAATATTTCCAATAACAAGGCCTTAAATATTTGATAGCCTTACTGTGTATTATTTTTATTGCTTAAAAAAGCTGAAGTTCTAATTTTCTTACTTAGTATAAGTGTTTAGTAATAACAAATGTGGCAAATAAAATATTGATTTTTCTTAAGAAAATAAAAAGTGAAGACAAAATTTATTATTTATATATAATAGATATGTTAATCAATCCTGCACAATTGTTAAAAATGATAAAATTGGTTACTGTTCTATGACTTTTTGTGTTGCTTAAAATCTAAAACACTAAGAAATATTTCATTGGAAAGGAAATGTAGAATAATATCTATGCTAACAACACACATGCTATGGAAGAGTGCTTCAATAGATGGAAAGGACTTCAAACGTTGCTAAGTAATTTTGCGGCACTGTTTATACAATAGCAAAGACCTGGAACAAATCCAAATGCCCATCAACAGTAGATTGGACAGGGAAAATGTGGCACATATACACCATGGAATACTATGCAGCCATAAAAAATGATGAGTTTGTGTCCTTTGTAGGGACATGGATGAATCTGGAAACCATAATTCTCAGCAAACTGACACAAGAACGAAAAATCAAACACCACGTTCTCACTCATAGGTGGGTGACAAACAATGAGAACACATGGGCACATGGAGGTGAGCATCACACACTGGGGTTTGTTGGGGGGCCAAGGGAGGGACAGCAAGGAAATGGGAGGTTGGGGAGGGATAACATGGGGAGAAATGCCAGGTGTAGTTGACAGGGCATGGAGGCAGCAAACCGCATTGCCGTGTGTACCTATGCAGCAACTCTGCATGATCTGTCCATGTACCCTAGAACCTAAAGTACAATTAAAAAAAAAAATCTATGAAGATTGGGTATGTGGATGAACTTCTTGGAACAATCTCAAGTTGTATCATTGGCCACTGGGGGCTTTGCTGGGGCTTCACTGGGTACTCATGGCCGTGGAAACCTGTCTGCCTCCTCCTCAAGCACTTAGGACTGTACTGTTTCTCCTATTCTATATAGTCATCTTTGCACTGACACCTTTCCCTTTTTACATAAATAGACAGACTAAAAAAAATGTATGTGCTTTCAGTGAATATGTGTGCATATATTTGCAAAAGTAATTTCTAGGCAAAATAAACAAATATTTGCAATAAAATATTTATGCTTACTAAGATTATTTTCTAAATAGGTTCCAATGCACAAAATAACAAAAATTGAGCTTCTGTAAGTTACAATTTAGATGCTATATCACATTTATCTTAATACATTGAAACTGTAATTGCAAATAATTGAACTTCCAATACAAAAGTAAATGAAGTTGCTGAACAAAAAGGAAATTAGCATTGATTGCAGTTTGAATAAACTGAACAGATTGTGTAGTTCTGATTTATTAAGGTGGCAACTGGTCCTAAACCCATTAACACAGAGCTTTAATTAAAGTGTTGTGACTTTTATGAACAAAAGCAAGAAAAGGAAACTGCCAGAAAAGTATGCTTTCATTTTGATAATGAAAATCAATATAAAAATTGATAGACTAGCACCCTCAAATTAATACCAGGCAATTCAAAGAGATCTAAACATAGAATTAGATTATGATGCACAAAAACCGCATAACCAGATAGATATTTGTTTAGCTTTCATATCTGGAATTTAATCCGTTGAGCAACAGTGCATAATATCTTGGACAAACACTGCAAAACAAGGACATAATCTGCATACTTAGATAATCAACCCTGTATTTTCATATAACATTTGCCCAGTTAATGCAAAATGAAAAAAGTATATGTGTACACGGTTACCTAATATTTTTAGCATAAAGGGTCTATTAACCTGAACCAAGAAAATAACACTCATCTCCATATTACTGTATCTAAACACAGCAAAGTTCTGTGGCAGTTGTGTTTCATAGTCCTCTATGAGTCACTCCACAATAAAGATCATTAGACAAACAAGAATGCCATCTGCTTTAATTCTATAAGTCAATGCTATTTTATGACTCAAGTGTTTACAAGACAAATCTAGTTCAGATTAATTAGTTTTATAGGAGAGAAATGTACTCAGCCTGTTACTGTGTTCCATGATATAATTTTTAATGAATTAATCACTCATTTAAACTTCATTGCCTCCAACCTGAATAAAACCACTGAGGTTGTCACTGAGAGTAATTCTGACTGAATTTACAAGTGACCAAGGCAATCCTTTTTAGAAAAACCTATTTTAAATTATCCAGATTAATGAAACCAAAGTGAAGTCAATAGAAGGAATTAAAGATATTACCCAGTAGTATCCAAGCTACTAAAGACCAATGAGCTATTACTTTTGGCTAGAATTCTATTTGTGCCCACATTTTACTTTAATTGTGACTACAATTAACAATACTTCTGTTGCTATTATTCCTATTTGTTCCCACTTTCCTCTTCCTTTTCCGCTTTATTCTCTTCCTTCTGATGTGATTGCTGCTCTTTATGTTAGTGTTATTGCTTCTGTTATTATTGCTGCAAATGTGTATTATAGCAAAAACATCATATCTCTATTTGAATAGAATGTATTTTCCCTTGTGTTATTTTTTACTGACATACTTTTGTTTTTTTAAAGGTTGATTGTTTGGTTTTATTTTTCTTCTTTTTTTATCTTCTTTAAAATATACTTTAAGTTCTGGCGTACATGTGCAGAATATGCAGGTCTGTTACATAGGTATACCTATGTATACCAGGTGCCATGGTGGTTTCCTGTATCCATCACCCTGTCATCTACATTAGGTATTTTTCCTATGCTATCCCTTTCCTATACCCTCACCCCCTATTATCTCTCTCCTAGCCCCCCAGCCACCTAGCCCCAGTGTGTGATGTTCCCCTCCCTTTGTCTATGTGTTCTCATTGTTCAACACCAACTTATGAGTGAGAACATGTGGTGTTTGGTTTCCTGTTCTTGTGCCTGTTTGCTGAGAATGATGGTTTCCAGCTTTATCCATCTCCCTGAAAAGGACATGAACACGTTCTTTTTATGGCTGCATAGTGTATATGTGCCACATTTTATTTATCCAGTCTATCATTGATGGATATTTAGGTTGGTTCCAAGTCTTTTCTATTGTGAACAGTGCCATAATAAACATAGGTATGCATGTGTCTTTATAGTAGAATGATTTATAATCCTTTGGGTATATACCCAGTAATGGGATTGCTGGGTCAAACGGTATTTCTAGTTTTAGATCTTTGAGGAATTGCCACACTGTCTTTTGCAGTGGTTGAACTAATTTACACTCCAACCAATGCTGTAAAGGTGTTCCTATTTCTCCACATCCTGTCCAGCATCTGTTGTTGCCTAATTTTTTAATGATCACCTTTCTAACAGGCTTGAGATGGTAACTCAGTAGGGTTTTGATTTGTAATTCTCTAATGACCAGTAATAATGAGCATTTTTTCATGTTTGTTGACTGCATAAATGTCTTCTTTTGAGAAATGTCTGTTCATATCATTTGCCCAATTTTTGATAGGGTTGTTTTTTACTTGTAATAGCTACTTCTTTAGAGGTATTTGTATTAGATGTAGATAGTGTTAGCTTCTCAAGTAAGGAGGCTATTTAGGGATTTTAATTTATTTAAGCTTAGTATCATATGATGGGGTCCAACACGATGATCAAAATATTAAAAAATCTAATCCATTTTTCTGTGAAAGAAACATATTACTCATCACTAGTATAATTAAATATTACCTAAGTTTTTTTTCAAAGAAAGTGCTATAAAAAAGAAAAAGTAAGTAATTTCTATGGTGAAATCTCTTTACTGCTAGTTGCCTTGTAATTCCCTAAGAGGAGAAACAGTTTAATTTGAATTCTGTTTTGGATGCTTTCATTTTTCAGTTTAGGTAACATTTTATAAAAGAAACTAATTAAACACAATTGAAATAATTTAATAGACTTATTCTCATGCAAATTCAAAAAATCTATAGGTGGTATAAAAATGTTAATAGTAACAGCTTTAAGTTTTAGATTATTAATATTGTTGACAATAAGAATGCCAATGAATAGTCTACATTCCCACCAACAGTGTAAAAGTGTTCCCTTTTCACCACATCCAAGCCAGCATCTATAATTTTATTATTATTTGTATTAGGGCCATTCTTGCAGCTGTAAGATGGTGTCACATTGTGGGGATGATGTGCATTTCCCTGATAATGATGTGGAGCATTTTTTCATATGTTAGTTGGCCATTTGTAAATCTTCTTTTGAGAATTATCTGTTCATGTCCTTAGTCCACATTTTGATAAGATTTTTTTTCTTGCTGACTTATTTGAATTCCTTGCAGATTCTGGATACTAGTCCTTCGTCATTATGCAGATTGTGAAGATTTTCTCCAAATATGTGGGTTGTCTGTTTACTCCTCTGAAACTTTTTCATTTAATTGAGTCCCATCTATTAATCTTTGCTTTTGTTGCATTTGCTTAGCAGTTCTTGGTCGTTAAGTCTTTGTCTAAGTCAATGTCTAGAAGAAATTTTTTAATATTATCTTTTTGAATTTTTATGTTTTAATATCTTAGATTTAAGTCTTTGATTCATCTGGCAATGATTTGTGTATAAGGTATCACTATGGGAAACAATGTGGAGATTCCTTAAAGAACTAATATATCTATCATTTGATCCAGCATTCCCACTACTGGGTATCTACTCAGAGGAAAAAATGTTTTTCTAGAAAAAAAGATACTTGCATATGCATGTTTATAGTAGCACAATTCACAATTAAAAACTATGGAATCAACCAACCCAAACACCAATCCATCAATAAGTGGATAAAAAATTCACACACACACACACCCACCCGTGGAATACTACTCAGCCATAAAAAGGAACTAAATAATGGCATTCACAAAAACCAGGATGGAATTGGAGACAATATTCTAAATGAAGTAACTCAGGAATGGAAAATCAAACATTGTATGTTCTCACTCATACGTGGGAGCTAAGCTACCAGGATGCAAAGGGATAAAATTGATACAATAGACTTTGGGGACTCGGATGAAAGGGTGGGGGAAGTGAGGGATAAAAGACTACACATTGGGTACAGCATTTACTCTTCCAGTGATGGGTGCACCGAAAATCTCAGAAATCACCACTAAAGAATGTATTCATGTAACAAAACGCCACCTGGTCTCTCAACACTTGTTGAAATGATGATAATAAAAATAATGGAGAGGGAAGGAGGGCTGGTGTCAGAAAAAATTTGGCTAGGGAAGAAAAGATATTAGAGTCTGGTTGGATAAAACAAAATGCATTAAGAGACTAATAAAAGTTTTCATTCATTGTTAAGAAAAATCAGGTTATTGATTACCTTGTTGTGAGGCTGAGGAAGGATACAGACAATGCTCAGAAATAGATATAATTACTGAAAATACTTTAATTCGTGAAATGTATGGCAACTTTCTAAGTATTTGTGATGTTTAAATGTAAAAAAGCAACAACACAAAACAAATCAAGTAAAAGATCATGAAAAAAAAAGAATGCCAGTGACAAAATCAATGCTATTTTCAAATCTATAAAATATTTGGCATCAAATCTGTATTACCAAAATGGCTAATCTATAAGAACATTAATTATGTTGCTTCACTTCCTGCTTAAATTTTGATTTCATGTTGTATTAATGAGATAACTCAGATGTCTATAACTGAAAAAAATTTACAAATTCTGGACATGACCTGTCAAACTTTATCTAACATTTTCTTCTCCTATTCTTTCTACATTTTGTCCTAGCTTACTTTTGTTTTGTAAATATGCTCACATTTTCCTAACTGAAACAAGTTAGGAAATAGATGTAGTATGCTCTGTCTCTTTTAAGCCCCCTCCTTTCTCCATTGAGCTTGTTCCATTTTTTCTTTAGTTTTCACTCTCAATTTATGTGTCAATTTCTTTGAAGAGATTCTTACTGTTTGATGTAGATAAAAGAGTACTTTTTCCTCTTATTCTGTCTTAAATCCTAACATTTTCTTTGAGCATTTAATACAATTAAGCAGTTTTTTGTTCCGTTTATTTTCGGATTCTTGGTAATTTTATGTGTTTTTTTGTTTTTGTTTTTTTTTAGCTTTTATTATTTATGCCTTATTGGTGGCTTCATGTCTGAAGGAACTATGTATGCTTTGTTTTGTTGCTATATTCTAGTTATTAGCGCAGCGTCTTCAGTATCATAGACATTTTAAAAATCCTTGTGAAATGAATGATTAAATGTATGCCTTAATTGATTAATAGTTTGAGGGGCAGTAACCCTGAGGCAGCTTTCTAGCAATTAATTCTGAAAGTAGATATCTAATGTACTATGCATTTTTCTGGTTCACATCCAGCCCTCAGAGTCTTCTTTGACCTTCAGGGATATTATGTAAAAAGAATGTTTGGGATTTCTGTTAATCACTAGATTATGCAATAAGGCAAATATAGTAGAATAAGCTCCAAAATGGGATAATGAAAAATAGTATAAACTATAGCTGATAGAAGCATATCTGAAATTAATCAAAATAGATATACACAAGTACATTGAAAAACACTTGAATTTCCTACTATAGATGCATGAAATAGCAAAGTGTGACTACTTAATAGAAACCACAGAGTTCAGCCCACTGCTCAAGGAAAAGTAGAGATTTTTGCGTAGAAGAACGTATAATAATGAGCAGATAGGCATTGTTTGTTATACCTTGGTCTTTCTGGGCTTTTGTGTTACATTTTTCTGTTGTCGTTTTTTTTTTAAGTCATGAGATTAAGGATGCTTTATATATATGTGAAGAGAAGAGAACATATTGAAGTGTTGTATTTTCAAGAGGTTAGAGACTTGTAATAAAGAAATTATGATGAGAAGATATTGTTACGATGATGATAGTCTCCAACTTGGTTGGATAACCAAATGGAAAATCATTGGATGCCTGACAAGTTACAAATCTATGATCTATGAAGGATATGTCAGCCTCATGCATTGAGAAAGTAACGATTAAAACCTGTGGGTTTCCACTGAAATAGACAGAGAATAATTCCTACAAAAAATTCAGGGTTAGTGGTAGGACACCATGTTGGAAAAACACTCCAAATTTCAACACATAATTTGGAGACAAATATATATTTTTTCACATTATTGAGTAAAAATAATATTACACAGTTAATAAAATGAATTACGGGTATGTGAAATCTTTGATTTTTATGTATGGAGTATATATAATGTGACAAAACAAAACCATAGATTTTTCACATGTCTATTAAGAGAAATTTTCCAAAAATAAGACAATTTGGGAAAATTTTTGAGGAAATCATATTTGTATCAGTTTCCTATTGCTGCTGTAATTCATGGTTTACCACAACATAAATGTATGATCTTATAGATCTGGTGGTCAGAAGTCTGGTATCAGTTAGTAAGGATCCTTGTTGTTAAATTAACTTAAATGTGGCTTGAATCTGCCTCTGTAACTTAAGTCCTTACATAGCCAACTGCAACGTAACTCAGGAGTACAACACCTGATTTTCAGCTAATAATTATAGTCAGATTTCAGGCAATCACCAACAGCTAACTGATAGAATCATGGCCAAATAAGGCAAAAGCCTAGCTGATCCCAGGTAGGCGGTTATTCCACTTTGCTCCTATAAAAGCTTGCTTGCAGAGATCACTGAACTTCCACTGGTTCAGCATGCTGCTCAATTCATGAATGCTTCTGTTTTAGTCCGTTCTTGCATGGATACAAATACATACCTGAGTCTGGGTAATTAACAAAGAAAAGGGACTTAAATGGCTCATAGTTCTGCAAGCTTTAAAGAAAGCATGGTGCTAGCATCTGCTTCTGGTGAGGACCCCAGGGAGCTTACAATTATGGCAAAAGACAAAGGGGAATCAAAAGTCTCACGTGATGAGAGAAACAGTAAGGAGGTAGAGGGGAGCCACACACTTCTTTTTTTTCTTTGAGGGCATTTTATAGTTTTATTTCATAATTGGTTTTTATTTTACTTTAAGTTCCAGCATACGAGTGCCAAATGTGTAGAGTTTGTTACATATGTGTATGTGTGCCATGCTGCAAGTGGGACTTAAATCCACACCCCTTTTTTTCTTTCTTTCTTCTTCTTTTTTTTTTTTTTTTTTTTTTGAGATGGAGTTTCGCTCTTGTTACCCAGGCTGGAGTGCAATGGTGCGATCTCGGCTCACTGCAACCTCCACCTCTTGGGTTCAAGCAATTCTCCTGCCTCAGCCTCCCGAGTAGCTGGGACTACAGCCTTGCCCCACCATGCCCAGATAATTTTTGTATTTTCAGTAGAGACGGGGTTTCACCGTGTTGACTAGGATGGTCTCGATCTCTTGACCCGGTGATCCACCCGCCTCGGCCTCCCAAAGTGCGGGGATTATAGGCGTGAGCCACCGCGCCCGGCCAAAGCCACACACTTTAAAAGAACCAGATATTAGAAGGAGAACTCACTTATGACCAAAGAGATGGCACTAAGCCATTCATAGGGATGCATCCCCACCATGATCCAGTCACTACTACAAGGCTTTGCCTGCAACATTGGGAATATCCTTTAACACGAAATATAGAGAGAACAAATATCCGATCCATATCAACTTCTTTGCCCAAATAAACTCTACTAAATTGAATTTGTCTAAAGTTTTTCTTATAATGTGATTACATGAGGTTTATTTGACCAACCCAGAATAATCTTCCTGTCACAAGATTCTTAATTTTTTCACAAGATCCTTAATTTTAAAGTAAAACCTCTAAGTTTTAATTTTAACATGGTGATTGCATTAGGTCCCTTTGGTTCAACCCAGGATAATCTCCCTATCACAAGAGCCTTAATTTTATTATATCTGGAAATTCCATTTTACCATGTAAGGTAATATGTTCACAGATTATGGAAATCAGAACATGGACATCTTTGTGGGTATGCTATTCACCCTACCATAACAATTCAGCTAAAATCAGAAGGAAAAGAAGGAGCCAGTCACATGAAAACTGGAAAAGATCCTGTCCTGCTCTGGAATCCCTAGGAAGCAAATACTCCGTGAAAGACTTGATAGCAGCCAGCTATTTTGGGGAGTGATGTGAGAAACTAAAAGTGAGAATATAAAATGATATTTGAGATGATGAAGAAAGAATAATCAATAAAGGCTCCTAATAAACAAATTATTAGCATAAGAGACTGGCTCAACCCCACTGGGAATAATTTGTGCAGCAAATCTCAAAATTTTACTAGTGGAATACTGAAATATTAAAAAATATTGATTAAATGTCTAACATTCATTACTCATTATTTTAGGGCTGGTGTTCTAGCATTGAATGAAACAGTGAAAATCTCTAGTCATACAGTTTCCATACTTGATATGTATATAATATTTTATTATTAATAAAAGATGCAACATATTCATATATCATGTAAAGTTGGTCTTCATAAATAAAATTTATAATAAAAATAATATATTGAAGTATGAATAATGACATATCACAGAATATAAAAAATTTTGTTTTCCACCATCCTTTTAAAATATATTCAGTACGGAGTGTTTTTCTCTTTTAACTAGATAAAACTTCTTCAGATACATAACTTATTTTGTCAATCTTTTAAATAAAAGTGTTTAAGACTATTTAGATTCTAAATACAGTTTCATTTTTGTATTTAGCATTTCTCTCTAATGCAATTGTCAAATTTCTCCTTATTAGCAGAAATGGCACCTAGACTACAGAAGTGTACCAGCTGGGGACAGGCCTTGGCATCTTGCCCCTTTCATAAATAAAGATTTTGGCGGATTAGAATCACAGTCAGCACCACACCTCTCCCTTTCTCAATACAACTACTTCTCTCATTTTCTGCATATTAGCTATAGTTTATGAGCCTCCCAGAGTCTGACAGGAAATAGAAAGGCCAGAGGCTATATGATGAGTACCCCTCCTTACAAAGAATTTAAAATGCTACTTAGATCTGCGGGTGCTGTTGTGTCTCATTCCTTTTTGTTTTAACTAATGAAGATAGAGCCCTCATTAGAATGGATTAGTAAGCTTGCATTCAGCTTCTGTTCATGTAAGAGATAATTCAGCCCTGGTTCTTTAACAGACAGAGCTATACCATGATGCTGCTGTTTACATTTATGAACAAAGGTTAATGAACAATGGTATTTCTCTTGTACTTTTCAAACAGCTCTCTAGTGAGCCCATGGTGACACATTACAATCTGAATTTATACTACTTGAGTTTTGAGAACAGTTACCAAACTAACGTTAACAGCACATCTCGGTAACACAGGTAATATTTTGAGGTGGCTTAATTTGCGAATTAAAAAAATTAAAGACAAAACTGAAAACTTGGCCGGGTGTGGTTGCTCAAGCCTGTAATCCCGGCACTTTGGGAGGCCGAGGTGGGTGGATCTTGAGGTCAGGAGTTCAAGATCAGACTGGCCAACATGGTGAAACCCTGTCTCTACTAAAAAATAGAAAAATTAGCTGGGCATGGTGGCTCATGTCTGTAATCCCAGCTACTTGGGAGGCTGAGGCAGGACAATTGCTTGAACCAAGACTAGGAAGGTGGAGGTTGCAGTGAGCTGAGATCGTGCCATTGTACTCCAGCCTGGGCTACAGAGCCAGACTCCATCCCAAACAAACAAACAACCTGGAAATTTAGCACAAAAGTGCTAAAAAGAAAGTCCTAGCAAAGGTAAAAGCAAACACTTTCAAACAGTTTAGTGTACATCACTGTTCTAGGTACTTTACAACAAATTTCTTTCACATAATACATTTTGGCTTAACTTACGTTATTATCCAATTTTACGAAGTCATCCTGGTAGAAAGTGGTAGTGTCAGGACTTGAACTTAAATAGGTTGGTATCAAAGAGTGTGCTCTGAATTAAAACATTAAACTGCTTTTCTGTCACATTGCTAGGATACTATTCAAAATATCAAAATAGTTAAAATGCCCAACTTTAGTTAAGTACAGTGAATACACATTTCTGTTCTTTTAAAACTGTGTAAAGAAAGAAACACGTATGTATTATTAGGCCAGCATTTATTATGTAGCATTTAAAATTGAAGTACTTTAAAATAAAACTTTTCTAGCTCATATATTTTTCATATTAATTTGTCTTAATAAGATATTCTTAAAGGATGTCCATAGGGATATTTCCATAGATAAAATTTGCCAAAAATGACAAATTGTTCCCATACAAGTAAATACAATTCAACCCATAGATGTCTTTATCACTCAATGTGTATATTATGTGTGATTTATAGTTTTAATGTATTCTTTGAAGCAGTAATCTAGTTAGAGTATTCTACATATATAACTCAAACTCTGAGCACAATAGGTGTTCACACTGGCATGAGTAGTGAAGGATAATTTTCAGCACAAAGGTTTAATAGGTAAAAATGTAATTTATTTTGTAAAGTTGCTTGATTACATGAGTATCTGAAAAGGGAGACAGTTGCTTTCTTCTAAAGTTTTAAGGCCATGGGACCATAAACTTTAAAATACTTATTTACATTGTTACATCATTATTATAACAAAAGTCTAAGTATATATTTTGATGTATTTTTGAATGTGTATGTATTTTAGAATTATTTAATAAGGCAGAAGGATAGTATATTGCTAAATTCAAAAACATTATCCTATAACAAGGAAAATCTAGTTGTAAATGTCCTTCTCAATAATCTCTATCCATAACATATGCTTCTTTAACTCACTGTTATCATTGGTCTTACGTTTATTCATCTGTAACTACACCTAACCCCACATTTAGCTAGAATAGCTTGGCAACCAGCAAGATCAAATCAACTAGGAATGTTGCTCAAAGGAGAACAGAAGAGGAATAAGAAGAGTAATTTCTAGAATTCATTTCTACTGGAGAGTAATCTCTAGAATTCATTTCTAGTCATAAATCTTCTTCTCACCCTTTTTGAATCATCCAAATATCTCTTCAACCATAACCACCAACATAGGAAAAGTAACAAGAAAAACTGGACTCTTCATGTATCTACAATTTTCTCTTTCTTCTTTGCCTTTATGGAAAGCTATTCTCTGTTGTAAGGACCATTGCTTACCAAACCATGAGTCTGTAAACAAAGCTCTTAACAGATTGGCCTTATTTCAGTAAAATAATGGTTAAGAGGCATGAAAAACTAGAAGCTACTGGATGTTAATGCATAAAAGAGAAGATGCCAAGCTTTATAAAATGCCAACCTTGCATATAATTTATTTTAAACCTAAATACATGGATTTTAGACTAATTTTTTTTAGTGGGACAAGACATGTCAGGAGCTGGGAAGATAATTAGTCATAGTGTCTTTAAGAACTGGAATTTGTCAAGAAAATTTTCCTCCTGTATCATCAAACTTACTATGTGTTGATATTGGCACTCCTGTTAACAAAAAGTTTTGTAATATCTTGTTAGAAGTTAAAAATAATTTGAAATTTGCAAAGTGCAAAATACTAGTTTTCAATTTTAACCTGTATCTAAAATGTTTATTTGTAATTCCTAATGAGATTTTTAGAAAAACTCTGATAAATTTTTCTGCATTCATTGAATGCAAAAATTAACAAAGCACTAAAAGATAATTCAAGGAGCAACATATAAAATAAGCTCATAAGTAGGCCATCTCTGAGTATATGCTGAGTATTACACACAAGATAAAGTAAAATGTATGTTTTCACCTAAAGGCATTTTTATGCAGAGACTTTGAATTAATCGTTATGTGCACTGAAAATCCTTTTTCACTATATATATGCAGCTAATTCTTAGAGAATTCCCATGGACATACAAAGTATTTTAGGCTACCACAAAGAGAATAGGTTGTTACATGAACTTTCAAAGAGGTTTCACGCTTTGAGATAGAGGAAATTTATCCAAAAAACCTTCCTTAATACATATGATTAGCTGTGTTCTTTTTATTTCAATTTGAAAGCAATTTATGACCATGCTTTTCTTTAAAATCTAATGACTTCTTGGAGGCCTCTTCTGGTTTTTGGCCAACAGAATAGTTTATTAGAGATAAACTCATATCTTTACAGAAAGTGTATGCAAACAATAGAATCATTCTGAAATGAAGACAAGGATTGGTGTTAAAGAAAGGAGACTTAAGATTTAGAAAATAAAAACATAATGTCCTAGTAAAAAATGTAAAATAAATGCAGGCATATTTTGCTGAATACATAGTTGCAAACATCAGCATGCTCAACAGTGAAGACATAAAGTTGGAACTTCTATGTGTGCCTGTGAAATACAAAGGACTATACAAGAATATAGGAAGATGTAAGCTTATGAATTCAGTTTTAAAAAAAAGCTTTTAGCTATGGTTAGTAAACAAAACACTAAGTAGAAAAATGGTCAAGATGCATGAAAGATTGTATGTTATAGAAGAACATAGGCTTCTTTCCTAGATAACAGCATAGGAAAATCAAAGGGAGCAATTTGAGGCCGGCCGCGGTGGCTCAAGCCTGTAATCCCAGCACTTTGGGAGGCCGAGGCGGGTGGATCACGAGGTCAAGAGATCGAGACCATCCTGACCAACACGGTGAAACCCCGTCTCTACTAAAAATACAAAAAAAAAAAAAGAAAAAATATCTGGGTGTGGTGGTGTGTGCCTGTAGTCCCAGCTACTCAGGAGGCTGAGGCAGGAGAATTGCCTGAACCTGGGAGGCGGAAGTTGCAGTGAGCCGAGATTGTGCCACTGCACTCCAGCCTGGTGCCAGGTGACAGAGTGAAACTCTGTCTAAAAAAAAAAAAAGAAAAAGAAAAAAGGCAGCAATTTGAAGAAAGATTAAAGTAGTTAAAAATGATGCTTCATAGAGTGTGTAGGAAAACGTGTAGAATTAATAAGAAATTCATGACAAATATGAAATAGATAGAGCATTTGAATCTAGTAAAAAAGGAATTTGAACAAAATCATGAATATATAAGTCAATGATCTCTCAACTAAGAAAACCTGTGACAAACCTAAATTTTAAGGTTCCTACCAGAGAACTAAAGACGCTAATTTCTCTCTCTCACCCTACTTTATGGAGAGCTCTAAACAATAGTATTTTCAGCTTCAAAAACTATGTTTGGATGTGACTCAAATTTATAAATCTGTGATCAGGTCATTTCAGATTATGCTGAGTTGCATTTATCTATTTATAATATAAACACAAAAAAGAAATGAGTTTTAAGTCTAAACATTTGAAAACTTAATACGAGAATGTTGGACTCAGAGACAAGGCCTGAAAATAAATTTTAAAAAGATTAAACACTGCCTTAGAAAAACTCTCTAGTACCATTTATTTCCTATTGCTGCAACAAATTATATTTCCCCAACTTAAGGGTTTAAACCAATACTAATGTTTTATCTTATCATACTGAATGTCAAAGGTACAAAACTGGTATTATTCAACTCAAGTTCAGGTGTTAAAAAGCTAGTTTCTAATCAGCCTGTAAGTCTGATGAGAAAACCTATTTTCTTGCAAATACGTATTTGTCTGTGCTTCATTCTTCCATCATCAGAGTGGCTGGAACTCTAACCTGTACTTCAGACATTATATCATCTTGCTCTCTGCCTCTGATTCCTCTTACACCTCTCTTATAAGCAATCGTGTGATTATATCAGGTCTACCTGAATAATGTACAGTCTTTGCCTCTCAAGATCCTTAACTTAATCACATTTGCAGAGTCCATTTTATACCATAAAGGTAACATTTTCTGGTTCAAGAAATTATGATGTAGACATATTTGGGAGCCATTATTTAGCCAACCTTATTTATCAATCTATACAACCTATATATCACACTATGTAGAACAGGGATGTGTGTGTGTGTGTGTGTGTGTGTGTGTGTGTGTGTGTACGCAAATTCATAGGTTCACATTTTAAGAGCAATAATGTTATATAAAGCTTACATTCTGTTTCTGGGCCACTTCATTCAACGTAACCCTTTGGGAATAATTGACATACATTCTTGAATTTCAAGATCAGAATACAGTATTAACCATGAAACTCTAACAGATATGTATACATTTTAGGAGGACATTGTGGTGAACTAGCACACTGTTACAAAACACTTTTTTATATGCTATAACCTTGAAAAAAAAAAGGAGAAATAAAGCTTTTACTTACTTACGGCTTTTTCAGTGAATTCCAAGTTTAAGGAGTCATAAATTGCTAAGATCAAGTCAGACATTGTAAGTGAAAATAGGCAGATTTTTCTCTAATCATTGCTAACGAATTCCTAAAAACCTCTTATAAAACAAACTGGAGAGAAATCCATAGGGAAAATAATTCAGATAATTCATTTGGGATATCAATAGAACAGTTGATGAGGTCAAATTCTGGTTCACTGTCAGGACACAGAAAGGACACTATCAATTCTCTAACCGTTATTCTGATCTTTTCAAGTTAAATTAATGGAGTTGAATCATGCTTGAATTAATTATTGCCAAGTTATTCAGAAAAATACTGTTCTCCTGATTCAATGGTATAATGTTAGAGGATCCCTGATAAAAGGAAGAATCACGCAAATAAAATTAACATCATTATTTTTGTGTGTGAATATTTTGATGTTTATTATCCATTGACACCATAAAAACAAATAACAACAACAACGACAACACCAGTTCTTGCAAAACCAAAGTGGCATACAATAATAAATCATTTACTTATCTCACGTGGTTATTTAGGAACTAATCTTGGCTGTGTTGTTCATTCATCTGGCTGGCAGTGGATCTGTCAGCTGACGTTGGTTGGGACAACTGTGACAATTGGACTTTAATCCATGCATTTCTTACTCTTCAGCAGGTTAGCCTGAGCATGCTCTCAGAGGCATAAGAAAGCAAGCAGGAGCATACACGTGCTCTCCCAAACCTGTTCTAGTGTTGAGATGAACAAAGGACAATATCCAAAGCAGATCTCAAGTCTAAGTCTGGAGGCACAGTGAGAATGAAGAACAAAATTATGAGCCATTAATTCACTCAACATGGGACATCTGAAATCCAGAAAATTTCCTTGTATAAACTTGAACAGTTGCTTTACTTAATTCATAAAAATATAAAAAATAAATATTAAAGAAAACGTTTTATAATCATAAGTGTAAAACACATTTTTATAAAAATCTGCATAGAATTATATATTTTATCATAATTTCATGACATGTATGTGGTAATTTTTTTCATTTCAGTTTAGCAAAACATGTCCCTCATATTGAATCTAATGACAAATTTTCACATTTCAAAATGCTTTAAAAATGTTCATTAATATCATAATACATCATGTGGATACTGTGGATATTAACAAATCCGAAAATGAAATAAGACTTCTCCCCTGTCTGTTTCAAAAACAAAGTAAATTTAGTAAAATATTTATTACTTATTTAACAAAAAATGAATGAGCATTGTTGATTATACCTATTTTACAAGTGCTTAAATTTGTTGTAGTTGGTTTATTTAAATAAACTATTTTGGAGGCTTTTAGACTTCATATAATGGACATTTAGTTTCGTTTTCTCAGGTATTGCATTTCCTACACATCTGCTATTTCTTTCTTTAAAAAATATAGTTATTTGTTAGTATTTCTCAAAACAAGCATAATGTGTACCATGCATAACACTTAGCCCATTATGGATAGTATTTTATTGTATAGAAATATGTAATTTCAGCATTCCATCTTTTATTCTTTTATTCACAAAAATATATTGAATATGTGCCTGTTCTACATTCTGGGAATATATCAAAGAACAAAACAAAGATGGTGATCATTAAAAAATCTGGAGACAACAGATTATGGAGAGGATGTGGAGAAAAAGGAACACTTTTACACTGTTGGTGGGAGTGTAAATTAGTTCAACCACTAGGGAAGACAGTGTGAGCTTTCCTCAATGATCTAGAAATAGAAATTTCATTTGACCCAGCAATCCCATTACTGGATGTATACCCAAAGGAGTATAAATCATTCTATTATAAAGACACATACACACCTATGTTCCTTGTGGCACTGTTTACAATAGCAAAGACCTGGAACCAACCCAAACGCCCATAAATGATAGACTGGACAAATAAAATGTGGCACATATACACCATGGAATACTATGCAGACATAAAAAACGATTAATTTGTGTCCTTTGCAGAGACATGGATGAATCTAGAAACCATTATTCTCAGGAAACTGAGACAAGAACAGAAAACCAAACACCACATGTTCGCACTCATAGACAGGTGAGGAACAATGAGAATATTTGGGCACAGGGAAGAGAACAACACTCACTGGGGTAGATGGAGGGAGTGGAAGGGAGGGGAGGAGAGGGGAGGGATGCAGGGGCAGGGAGGATGTGGAGGGATAATACCTGGATAAATGCCTGATGTAAGCGAGGGTGGGGAGGATGGAAACAGCAGACCACCATGGCATGTATATATCTATGCAACAATTCTGCAGGATGCAGGATGTGCAAATGTACCCCAGAGACCAAAGTATAATAAAAAAAAGAAAAAAAGTTATTTGATTTGCATTTTAAATTTTATTCATTTTTATATACCTTTACCTATAATTTTAAAAACTATGGAAAATAAATATTTTAACTTTATAAGTATACCAATGTGTTTTCTCTCTCACTCACAAGTTATATAAGTAGAAATCCCTTTGTTGGTGTATGAAAACATTCTTGCACTGCTATAAATACCTGAGACTGGATAATACTTAAAAAAAAACAGGTTAATTGGCTTATGGTTCTGCAAGCAGCACATGAAGTATGGCAGAAACTGCTTCTAAGGAAGCTTCAGGGAGATTTTACTCACGGCAGAAGGCAAAGCAGGAGTAGGTATCTACATGACAAGGTCAGGACTAAGAGAGACAGGGAGGAGACACACACACACTTTTTTTTTTTTTTTTTGAGATGGAGTTTCGCTCTTGTTACCCAGGCTGGAGTGCAATGGCGCGATCTCAGCTAACCGCAACCTCCGCCTCCTGGGTTCAGGCAATTCTCCTGCCTCAGCCTCCTGAGTAGCTGGGATTATAGGCACGCGCCACCATGCCCAGCTAATTTTTTTGTATTTTTAGTAGAGACGGGGTTTCACCATGTTGACCAGGATGGTCTCGATCTCTTGACCTCATGATCCACCCACCTCGGCCTCCCAAAGTGCTGGGATTACAGGCTTGAGCCACCGCGCCCAGCCTGCCACACACTTTTAAGCAATCAGATCTCATAAGAACTTTATCATGAGAATAACACCAAGAGGATGGTGCTAAAGCTTTCATGAAGGATCCACGCTGAAGACCAAGTCACCTCTCATCAGGCCCCACCTCCAACATTAGGAATTACGACTGAACATGAGATTTGGTGGGGACGCAGATCCAAACCACATCAGTTAGGTAGGAAAAAGTAACACTATTATTACTAAAGCCTCAGTTTAAAATTAAAGAATTGAAATGACTGTATATTTTCCTCAGATAGTACATTAGTTTTTTTTAACTTCCTTGAAATGAGAAGCTGGAATGGACTAGTCTTATAGTCTGATTGCAGCCCAAGATTGTTTCACTCCACCTCTTACTACTCACATTCTTCATGGAATTATATGATAACACAGATGTAGAACAGATATGTATTGCTCTTCATCATACTCACTGATTGCCCCTCTTTGTCAAAGAGGTGAATACAAATATTTAATGTAACTAAAAAGCAACTCGTATCAAAGAGGTTTTCTGCATCTTTAAGTAGAGTTCTCAGAAGTTACACAAACTCTATATAAATGACACTGAAGTCGTTTATGATCTCTTTCACTTTCTGTGACTGAGTTGCTAAGATTTATAACCCCGCTATTTGTAAGCCATCCTTCTTGACTATTCAAAGCACCATAAGACAAATTGCTATTTTTCTTTACCAATGAAAGAAGCTGCCTTTAATTTTCTAAATCCAAGCTCTGACAATAGTTTTTCAAATCTTTTTTTGTTTGTTTGTTTTGTTCTTCCTCTTTTTTTTTTCTAAAAACAATTCTTGGCACAGATACTTGTTTCAGAGAAGTCTCGTATGATGTTGCATTTTACTGAATAAGTTTAAATAATACATCAAACTAATGAAATTTGTATTGTGGTAGAAACATTCTATTCTTCAGTGTCTTTGTAATGAGACCTACTCAGTTCCTCAAAAAGAAATAAGAACTGTATTGGAAAGGCAAAACTCTAAGCCTTGAAATGACTAACCTCTGAGTTGTCCTTATACAATTATTCCTCAGATATTCCTAAAAACCTCTGAGAACTACTTTATTTAACCACCCAAGCTACAACAAATTCAACTACCTGCAAAATAGGAACAATAAGAAAACCCATATCTATAGAGATACTGGGAGTTTGAATAAGAATCATCCCCATAATCTTTGTAAAGACTGCTTGAGTTCTTTTGAGGAGGGGTTATGTGTCATTTAAATTTTGATGCTAACATTAAATTCTGAGCTTGAGGAGTTTGTAACTGTATTTACAGTATGTCCTTGAATTATTTTTTATCATCAGTCCAATCACTGGAACCATTTCTGTTTTGTACCAAATCAGAGACCTTTCCAATGATGGGGTTTAAAAGCAGTAGATGTTAATTATATGTCTGATTTTTTTTAAAAGAAAGAATGCTAGTATAATCAGTCAAGAGCCAGGTTACAAACCACTTTATGTACATTGACTGTCCCCATAAAAAGGAAGCTCTTCATAAAAATATCATGTGAAAGGATGGCTAGCCATAAACTGCTTTAACTCGGGTCCTCATATAATCTGTTTGATCATTAGTACAATAGGATAGTAATAAATCAACTGGCCAATATATTCAGACACAAATTATAAGGATCTTCACACCAGTCTTTGCAGCAGTTTCTGGTTATATAGATCCTATCTGTGGGAAAAGTAAAATATAAGGCTGACAAGAGTGCAAGTTTGCTAATAAAAATGAGTGTTAATTGTAGCTGTGAAAAACAAAGGAGTGAGAGCTGTCAGAAAGTAAAAATAAAATCTCCTAAGTAATAAAAGAATGCCCCGGCTGCAGTGGCGTGTACCTGTAGTCTCAGGTTCTCCGGAGGCTGAGGCTGGAGGATCACTTGAGTTCAGGAGTTCTGGGCTGTAGTGTGCTGTGCCAATACGGTGTCCCCACTAAGTTTGGCATCAATATGGTGACCTCCTCGGAGGGGGAATCACCAGGTTGCCTAAGGAGGGGTGAACCAGCCCAGATCAGAAACGGAGCAGGTCAAAACTCCTGTGCTAATCGGTAGTGGGATCACGCCTGTGAATAGCCACTGCACTCCAGCCTGGGCAACATAGTGAGACCCTGTCTTTGAAAAAAAAAAAGAAAGAAAAGAATGCATGTCCCTAAGATACTCATTGTGAAGTGTAGGCTAGCCAATCAAAGCAATTTTGACTTGCTAAAAATATAAACACTTAAAATAAAATTTCAATTTAATTCAAGGTTTTCTTCAAATAAGTCCAAAGATTTTTTTTTCTTAAATTTTATGCATTTAAACAGCTTATCTTATTCTAATTTAAACATGCTGCTGTTGACTTTAAAGAAAGTTTTTCATTAAGGAATCTAACATACTTAGAGCTGAAAATAATGTTTCTGCCTGGGTGTGCAAAGGAATCCTGTCCTGAACAGTGTATTACAATGTTTCATGCTAAGTGAGAGTCACAAAGTGCCCAGCATTGCATCTTCCAGAAATACAGCATTTGTTAGACATAGATAGATGGCAAAAGAGAAATGAATACATATTCTCCCAGGGAATTAGAGCATCTGCAATACAGCCTGAGAGAAAGATAAACAGTTGCAGAGCCTGACAAATTTTTTCTGACAACCATATGATGAAATATAAGAAAGTTTGTCTAGGTCAAAAAGCCAATGCTTCCTGCAACAAAACCAAACAACATAGAAGAACGGATAGAGTATGTGGTCAAATATATATGATTAATTTTCTAATTTTCAAAAACAGTTAAAAAATCTCTTTGTCCTGAAGTTAAGTACTCAGGCACACTTGATGACAGATCCTAAGAATTCTCAGATATTACCCTATTCAAATTTGAACTGAATAGCCCCTCAACATTTTCTTTCCTCTAGTTGAATCTGGAGAATCTATGAATCCATAAAACTCTAAGTTGATGTTGATCCGACCCTTTTGCATTTAATATCTAAGCAGAAATTTGTAATTTCTGAACCATGCATGTTGATAAGGCTAAAGTTACTCACTTGACAAATCTCATGATCTCAGAACATTGAGGGCTTAGCTTTTGATTTATGAGATACTGAATCGCCATATTTAGACAAGTAGGCATTGCTTGTTGTGAGATTCTGCTAAACGTTTTACATAGGAATCATTCTACAATGTTATCTGCAAAATTCACAAATTTCAGATGATTATTATATATGTAGCAACACTCTTACTTGTATAATATCTTGTTATAAAATTTGAGGTGCTTACAAACTCTTCTGCTTTCTTAAAAATTTTTAATTGATATTGGACATTATATAAGGCTTTGTCATTACTCTTAAGGGCAATAGCCAAAACTACTTTTACACCAGCCTAATGAAGTCCTGTAATTCCGGGTGAAGTAAGACTTTAGATGTGAACGGAAGTTGTAATAACCGTATCAGTGGCTTTGGCTGTATATCTCCTGGCCGTGTTTTTATATTCTGTTTATTTAAGACAATAGACTTCACTGTGTTGTTGTCTTCTTTTATTACTTCCAGGGACTTTTAAATATATTGATACTCCTTACATTGCCCAAATTCATTTCTTTTAGAGAAAACAACTCTTTGGTAAATGGATAGTTTCTACTATTATGCTTCTTCAGCTATAATTATTACTATTTCCCTTTTTCTATAATAGATATATAAAGACATGAAATTAATAATCTAAAGCAAAGTAAGTAAATATAAGTGAAGTATATCCAAACCATTAGGTGCTACCTGTTTTTTGAGGTGGGTGAATTATAATACTAAAAGCTTAGTTTTATTATGCATATTTTAGAAAAAAATGTTTTTATAGAAATTATTAAGTTTACAGTATCACTATTTTCTCAGACTATCTAATTTCTGAAACTGACATTTTAACTTGATATTGTGAAACAAAAAGGGTCTGCAGCAGGTCTCAAGCAATTAGAGGTTTATTTAGCCAAGTTTGAGAACACCCCTGGGGAAAAAAAACACAAATCGCAGGATGTATTAGTCCATTTCTATGCTGCTGGTAAAGACATACACCAGACTGGGCAATTTAAAAAGGAAATAGCTTTAATGGAGTTACAGTTCCACATGTCTGGGGAAGCCTCACAATCATGGTGGGAGGCCATGAGGAGCAAGTCACATCTTACATGGATGGCAGCAGGAAAAAAGAGAATTTGTGCAGGAAAAGTCTGTCTTATAAAGTCATCAGACCTCACAAAACTTATTCACTATCAGGAGAACAGCATGGGAAAGATCTGCCCCCAAGACTCAGTTATCTCTCATTGGGTCCCTCCCACGACATGTGGAAATTCAAGAGGAGATTTGGATGGGGACACAGCCAAACCACATCACAGGGGTGTCTGTGATCTATGCTTTTTCCAAACTGGATTTTGGAAGCCTCAGTGTTTAAAGGATAAAGAATAAGCAGGAGGGAAGAAAAAAAGAGAGGGATGGTAGGCAGTGAGACAAATGGTTACATTCTTGTGATGCTCTGATTAGCCTCATTAAACATACATCATTTACATGTGAAAACATGCAGTAGATGAAACACTCAATTATAGATTGTCTCCTGCCTAGTAAAGTTACATATTACATAAGATAAAGTAAACATGTGAAAGAGGGAGCAGAAGAAAAAGTCAATTATGCATTTTCTTATGCCCAGTAAATGTACATTTTACATAAGATTAATTAAGCATGTGAAATTACAGCTATCTGAGAACAAAATGAAGACCTACTGGTGACTTAGCTATCAGACTTAACCTTCCCTTTGACATAGCAACTTTGAGGCCCCAAGATTCTACTTTTTCTTGCATATTAGAAACTTATTCTACCATACTTATTTCCCAATATTTACTGATAATGACATTTGATAGACTATATTTCAGTTGATATCATGGGTCTAATTAATCATTAAAAACCAGTTTTAACAAATTATTAAAGCAAGGGCACTGTCTTTGGAAAACATTACAAAGTAGGTAAACATGACAATTCAAAAGAGTTTTTAGAAACACCTGTCACTACTTCCAAATTTTGAGATTCCGTGGTGTGAATAGACTCTCACTGAAAACCGATATTATAATACTGCTTCTCAGCAGTAGCTGTAGACTAATGATGTGAGAAAGACATAGTGTATACAGAAACTATTTGAATGCATTAGGCCACTTTGGAATAAAATAGAAAAAGACCAAATAACATAACTCTTCTATTACAGACTTGAGAATTCCTTCTAAGATTATTTTGATATTTTTATTTTTTCATTTACAGATATTTTTTAATTACTTTGGAATTATTATTGAAATGCTGTGAGTATAGTAAAAAATCATATATGCAATTATACTTTCTATTATTAATGTTAAAGGTGCTTTTCCCAAAATATGTTTGTATATTTGAAAGCTGCTGATTTGAATATGCAATTAAATCAATTTAGGGAAATATGGTTTACTTCATGAAACACTGTATTTGCCAGTGGAAAAACTAGCAACTTTAATTAGAACTGTTAATTTGACATTTACCATTGGATCATTCACCCTGAAACATGAAAGTTACCTTCAATATTATCCTCAGTTCATAAAAACTTCACTAGCTTATCTAACCAATTTTTCTTTTTCTTGTTCATTTATCTTTACATCAAAATACATTGTACATTTGTTTAATTTCTGTATCCCTGCAGTAAATTTAAGTTGAAGAAAGCAGGAAATGTGTTTATAAGTACTGTATCTATCATGCTTGCTCAATAAAGAATAATATTTGAATCACTACCTTGGTTGAAACAGTTCATTCAGGAGTCAATATTTACTTAGAAAAGTTACCTAACAATTATTTCAGATTATAATACTTTTTAATAAAAATAATGTATTCTTCATAAAACAAAATTTATTTTGTTTGCAAAACTGTTATTTACTACTAACTTTGAAGAACTTGCTCTATTTTCAAGCCACCCAGGACAAATAATGGGCAAGATCCACAAAGAAGACATGAAAAATGAACAACTTATCTTTCATAATTTGTTGAATTATCAACTCTACTGTAACAAAGGGTGTTCTTTGCTATTAATTTCTCACTGGATGTTGTGCAAACAAGGACAGATAGTCAAGCAGCACACAGAAACACCTGGTCAACTGGAGTGGTGTTCGCTAGAGAAAATTATGGACATAGAATCAGCAGCAGGTGACCTACTCTTGGGTTTACCATGAAAATCCAGCAAATCAGACATTAGTCCCAGGATTCATGGCCATTCTCCCTGTTAAGAGCAGGCTAAGGATATAAGAACAATACGATCTGACCGCTGTCCTGGCAGCTCACTGTTGTGGTTGGCAATAGCACCACCCTTCCCGTGTTGTGCTCAGGTGTTGAAGCATTGTGGACAATGTGATAAAGCAGCAGTAGGATTCACTACACCTCTCCATCTTCTGGTGCAGCATGGAAGAATCAGCATTCATGTGTCATGGTTGACAAGGACTAGATGGTTTTCTTGGAGCACTACAGGAAACTCTTCCCTTTCCTTGAAGTTGAACCTATACAGGATGAATTTGGGACGAGTTAGTCTTTACCACTCGGCAAAGTATAAAATGGGTGATGTTACTACACAGGAATAAAGACGGAAGGTTGTGAAAGAGCAATGAGGCTGTAAATAGAAGAAGTGAAAAAGTAGTCTACAGAAAATTTTGCAAATTACACATATGAAAACAACTTCATAGAATATTTTTCAAACTTGCATACATCTTAGCAATTTATATTCAATTACTAATAAAGCACTACTTAAAATAATTCTGGTGAAGGGGCAGAAGGCAGCAAAACACACTGCCACGTGTGTACCTATGCAACTATCTTGCATGTTCTGCACATGTACCCCAAAACCTAAAATGCAATAAAAATTAAAAAAAGATTTTGATTTACTAAGAGAAAACATATTTTGATCAACTACGCTTGGATGATGTTTTAAACTATTCATTTTTACCTCTATGTGAAAATAATATAATAACATTTAATTTAAATATTAAGGAAAAGTTTTTAAAAATATGTAAAGCTATTAAATAAAACAAATGTATTATGTTTATGGATTTCATGAGGTTCATAGTACTTATAAAACTTTAAAAAATTTATAATTTATCATGATACATCATTTCATTTCAAATAGTCACACTCATATTTAATTTGGTAACTTAAATTCTTCATTATTTTTTAAAGGGAACATCCCAAATCCTGGAATTACGTCTGTTAGTAAGGACTTTTAAAATTAATAATTTTAGTTTATCTGTAGCTAAAATTTATTTTATACAATCTGCTTTTAGTAAAACTTTCACATGTTAACATGTACATCAAAATTCAAAAAACAAGGCCAGATGACCCTTTTTATATCGTATTCAATAACTAATTTCTCTGCTCCCCAATAGAGTGTAATATTCTTTAATACAGTCACCTTGAAATTGAAGTTGTACTTTTCTATTTTATCTAAGATAAGAAAAAAGGTTGTCATATATATCACCTTCAACCTACCTTAGTGTAAAGGATAAAGGTTATATCATCTCAGAAATGAAAATGTCAGATATCAGAGTTAGGTACAATTATCTCTGAAAAGAAATTTCTATAAATGGGCATTTGATAATAGTGAAATTCACATGAAAGAATTATAAACAGTTCTGGCTTTTAAATCATCTTGGAAAGGCATATACTACTGTATACATTTCAGATGAATTACATAAAAAGAAAACACATGAAATTCACTAATACAGAATAAATGTAATCAGATCATTTAAAAGGTATAGGCATGTATTTTCTTCCTTAATATAAATTTTTGGTTAAAATAATTAGTATAAAATGCTATAAAATGTATAAACAAGGATTCAAATTCCAAATTAATAACAAACCATCAGGCACTAAGTTCTAGGAATATCTACACAATATACAGTCATTTCTTTCTATTTTAATATTGAGTTACAATTTTTTTATGTATTGATAATTTACTTCCATCCTGGGTCCTGTTTGCTTCCTCAAACAGAGTACTGGAAATTAATGAGGTAGGGTCTGGTGCTTATGGCACTAAATAACTTACATCCTTTGTCTTATTTGCCTTCACAAATAAGATGCATATCCAGAGTGTCATCTTTCAATTATAAAGTTATTTTAATACTCGGGAATCATCATATATTCAGATAAGCTTAAAAATGACAAAATAATAATAAAAATGACATTGACGAGATCTCTATAGGGTCCCTGAGCATTTCAACAGTTGGTGGGAATAAGTAGAATGAATTAGGACAGAGGGACTTTCCAGCTCATGGTTACTGCTGGCACTATATGGCTTACTTAGAATACCTGGTGTCTTGAATGTCCCCTACCTAATGTTAGATACAATAATGGCTGTGCTGTGAAACCAAACCTGTTTTGTTTTGTTTATTTGTTTATTCTCTTTTATTTAATCACTTAAGCATTTGTGGAATTTTCAAATCCTTGAAGGAAAGGTCTAGTTTATTACTTGTCTCAAACAATTCAATTCCATAAATACTTTATTAAAGACATACTATACTTCTAGGCTTACACTGAAGGTTGGAAAACTAGTTGACTAGGCATCTGTAGAAATTTCACTGGTAATCAAGAAAATAAAGCATGTTAATATTAATGATATTATATTCAATATTAAAATACCAACATTTATTAACAATATTATTATATAAAATATTAATAATGTAGCCGTTACTTGAGTAAATTATAACAAATTTGGAATTGCTAAAAAAAAAAAATCAACCCTAGTTGTCAAATAAGTTAAAAAGTAAACAAATAAATTAAGACAATGTATGGACCTTTTCTGGCTTAGTGCTTCCTTATAAATTATTTTATTATTTATTATAAATGAATGGAAATATTAATCTCTAAAATAATCATTTTCAAAACGCACTCTTAAACATTTAAATGCAATTGCATGAAAACAAGCTTAGATTAAATATTGCAAATTTCTAGTTCCACTTTCCCAGCATAATAATTGAATAAGTAGATCACTTGAGTTGACTTGGGATATATCTATAAATAAATTACATAAATGTCTTACAGATACATTTGAAACACACTGAAGATTCTATATGATGAAAGAATAAATTTTTTTAGAAAATATTTCTGAACATTTCTGCAACCTTGATTAAATGTGTTAATGAAAGAATGCTAAAAACCAGTGGAGTCTTCTATACTGATACACCAGGTATCTAATATAAAATAGTAACTACTTGTCTTCCTTACTTCACAGCTTAATACACAGTAAGACAATTTATTCTAAAGCACATTAATTTCCTGCATTTCAAGTAGAGCTGGAATAAAGAAAACCATTTATGTTTGCTACCTGTTAACATATTTACTGTCCCCTGCACCCAATCACCATGGCACATAACAATTCTATTTCCCCCAGGTATATTATTTTATGAAATCAGACAGCTTAATATTAAGACAAATTCTTTTTGGAATCCCCAAGCTACTGAGTGTAACTAATTCTTTACCAAAGATCAGAAGAGATTAATTATTTGGCACAAATGGCTGAGCTAGAGGATTTGGATCCTCAGAGATATCCTTATCCTGAAAAAAAATTTGTGAAAGCATTCCAGAAGCTTCAGTAAGATGATTTTCTATCCGAAAATAGGAGTAGATATTGCATACATCAAGAATTGTTAGTACAAAGCATCTAAGTAAAAAATTACTACTATGGTATTATTCAATTTACCTTAGAGACAAGCAGGCAAACTTTGCAATCTATAAACTAGTTGTTTAGCATCAGTTATTAATATTAAGTGTCCATTTTATTCAGGAAAATCCTACCTAAAACTAATCTCAAATGTACCATAGAAATAAGTAAGGCATAGGTGACTCCCTGGATATCTCAATTGACCACTAAATTGGAGAGTTGGCGGGATTATCATCATAAACATCACAGAGCACATGTATTTTCTTCAGTGAGAGTTCGTTGTTCTTGATGTTTATTGTTGTTGAAAATGTCTGTTTTAAAATACAGTATAGTCTACAAAACCTTGATTTGCTTTAAAGAATAATTTGAGTTATGATACTTTTAAAGCAGTTTGTAGAATTTAAAATAACTTACCAATCTTACATTAATAGCACCAGATTCTCAATGGTAAAGGATGCAACATCATATATTAAAATCTCAATATAGTGATAACAAATAACTTAATTATCATAATTAAAAATCTGTGAACTTTAACAAGAGTCACAGATAGCTTTGAGTATATGTGAATTTAGTACAAAGGACAATGTACAATTAAGGATTTTTTGTTTCTCTGAATACATGCATTTAAATAAATACTTTTTAGTATATATTATGTCATAGTCAAAAGCGTAGTTAAGATGGATATTGCTCAATAAGAGAAGGAGATAAAATAACAAACAAACAAAATACAGCAAATTAATAAACAGACAATTTTTAAATTGTTTCTAATACCTCCGCTTAACTTTTTAGTGTAAATTATTTTATTTTATTATGTGAATATATTCATTTACAAAATACGCATGTAATAATAATGGTCATCTGTAAGGCTTTATATTCCAACTATAATTTTAAATACATCACAGAAAAGTTAACTAGACTAAGGTTAAATATCAGTGGCTTCTAGCTCAAGTTTTTCATTTGAAAAATGAGACATTGGAGATATACCTATGTAAGATATTTAGTAAAATGTCTATGAAACCATTTAAAAATGGGAACCAGATACACAAAATAATAATTTTTATGTATACATTTTATATATATGTATAAATTTATAGTGCTTGGATCCTTGAACAATTTGAATCTGTAGACACACTTTCTAGCCTCCAAGTAAATTTTGACACCCAGGGGAAGGAACACCCAGCAGATGGCTACATAAACATAGCACTCAGATAGTTGAGTAGTTCCTTTACATTGCCATCTGCCCTGTAATCCTTTCAGAGATTGAAATCTTTCAACTATAAAATGTTCTGCCAAAATTTCAGAATGTCCATTAGCTTGACTAAAGGGTAAGAATTCCGTGATGGATAAAGCTTTTCTTAATATAAATTTTCTAGGAAACATTAATATATTTAAAATTAATTAAATGTATTACTATGTCAAGCTTTAGTGGAACAACCACATTTACAGTTACATAGCCATCTGCTAGTATTTGCATAGTCATACCCCCTGGGTTTCAGAAACTTATTCCGCAAAGATCACAGTGTTTGTCAGTGTACTTACGCACCTGTCAATCAGTTCTGATCTCTAAATATGCAGAAAATAAATGTAGGGGAGAGGAGAAATCAACTTAGATTTCTTAATATATCAAAAGTGATTGATAATTCCAATCAACGGTAAAACATAACATTTTAAATTTCTTAATTATCAAGGTTTTTATTAATTTAAGACACTAAAACCATTTCTAATGTTTGTTTCTATATTATTTTTAAACCAGTGGAAAAAGCTGAGTGTGGTGGCTCATGACTGTAATCACAGCACTTTGGGAGGCTGGGGCAACAGGATTGCTTGAGGCCAGGAGTTTGAAATTAGCCTAGGTCACATAGTGAGACCCTGTCTCTACAAAGAATAAAAATAAACTAGCAAAGTGAGGTGTCCCAGGCCTGGAGTCTTAGCTGCTAGAGATTTTTAGACTGCAAGATTGCTGATGCCCAGGAGTTCAAGGTTACAGTGAGCTGTATTTATACCAATGTACTTTAGCCTGGATAACAGAGCAAGACCATGTGTCTAAAAATAAAAATAATAAAAAAGTAAATAAATACATTTTTTAAATGGGAAAAAAATACTTCTTTCCATGCAAAATATGGACTAAGAGTTATTAATGATTGTTAATATGAGGATTTTTGATATCTATTTTACTATATACTCAATATATATAATCTATTTTTCTACAATGCAAGCATAAATATAAACATAAATATTTATATATTTGTTTATTCTATAACACCAAACCCGGAGATGACTCAGACTGTCCTAAAATTGGAAAATCTTAAATATAGAGCACTGTGTTTTAATGTGTGTGCACATATGTGTTTATGTGTGTGTTTATGTATATGTGGGTGTGTGCATATATACAAAACACAAACATTGTTTGGTAATCATTTACTCTTTTTTGTTCCTGGAAACCTAAATAATAAATGCATGAAAAAGGATTTGCAATGAAAATTACAAAATAATTTGAATTTGATAATAATAAAGTATATCAAGCTAAAGAGTATTCAAAGGTAAATTTAGAACATTGATACCTGCATTAGAAATGAGAAAATATATAAAATAAGTAAAAATAAGATAAAATAAAATAGCATATTTAAATCCAAGAAAGTAAGATGAATAAAAGTAAACATGAAGAAAAATATAAAAAGCAAAAGTTGGTTTATTAAAAAATGATAAATTAGAAAACATTAGAAAATTGCTCCAGATAAAAAAGAAAACACAAACTATTAATATTAGGAATGAGACAAAGCCACCAATATGGATTCTTACATGTTAAAAAGCTGGTGAGAAGATATGATGTGCAACTTCATTATATCTCATAAATTTCAAAATTTTCTTGAAGACAATCAATTCCTTAACTTGGTGGGCAAAATGTCTATTCACAGCCTTTGCTCACCATTTGATGCAATTGTTTGTTTCTTTTCTTGTAAATTTCTTTATTTGTAGATTCCGTATATAAGCCCTTTGTCAGATAAATAGATTGCAAAAATTTCTGCCATTCTGCAGGTTTCCTGTTCACTCTGATGACAGTTTCTTTTGCTGTACAGAAACATTTTAGTTTAATTAGATCTCATTTGTCAATTTTGGTTTTTGGTACCATTGCTTTTTGTGTTTTAGTCATGAAGTCTTTGCCCATGCCTATGTCTTGAATGATATTGCCCAGGTTTTCTTCTGTTTTTTTTTTTTTTTTTTTTTTTTTTTTTTTTTTTTTTTTTTTTTTTTTTTTTTTTTTTTTTAATGGTTTTAAGTCTTACCTTTAAGACTTTAGTCCTTCTTGAGTTAATTTTTGAATTATAAGGTGTAAGAAAGTGGTCCAGTTTCAGTTTCCTGCAATGGCTGTCTGGTTTTCCCAAAACTATTTGTTAAATAGGAGATCCTTTCCCTATTGCCTATTTTTGTTGAGTTTGTTGAAGATCAGATGGTTGTAGATGTGTGGTGTTATTTCTGAGGCCTCTGTTTTGTTCCATTAATTAATGTATCTGTTTTGGTACCAGTACCATGCTGTTTTGTTTACTACAGGCTTGTAGTATAGTTTGAACTCAGGTAGTGTGATGCCAAACGGAAACATTATTAATTTAATAAAGAGTATACATATAAAAATAACCATAGCCAACATCATATTTAATTGTGATATATTGAACACTGTCCCCTTGAGTCCATGAACAATTTAAATATTAATTATTGTTACTTCAAATTATACTGAAGGGTCATTAAGGCCAAAAATTGTATAAAAATGACTACAAAAAATAGATATTTACAGTAATTACAAGTAACATGATTTTGTAATAGAATAATGCAAAAGAATCTACAAACTTTTAAAAGTAATATATAAAAGGTAATAAGTGAATAAGGACTTTAGCAAAGTTCCCAGGCAATATTCAAAAACATTTAAGTTTTTTTATTTTAACAGCTAATAATTACAAAGTAAAACTCAAGAAAAATCTAGTAAGATGCACTACATCTCTATATTGAAATTTCAAAATACTTTAGAAAAAGTAAAGAAGGCCTATAAAATGGAAGGATATTGTATTTATATTTTTATAGGTTGTATGATTTAACTCTGATATTTTTCAGGGTTCTACATTGACACAGAATACACACACATGCACACACACATATATTCATAGACACTACCATATGTGTCTTATATATAGCTGTGCATGCATATATGTATATTCATATGTACACACACATATACACAGAGACAGAAAGCCATTTATTTTAAGGAATTGGCTCATATGATTGTGAAGTCTGACAATTTCAAAATCTGCAGAACAGACTGGAAGGCTGGAGATCCAGAAACAGTTGATGTTGCAGCTCAAGTCCATAGGTAGCATAAAGGTTGAATTTCCTTATAAATCTGATTAGAGTATCCATTTGTGGTATGTTGCATATCTCTATTACCAAATCATATCATGTACTGCAAATGCTTTTTTTTTGGCTACTGGGAATAGTTACTAGTGTCTTTACATCTATTGATATTAGATGATCAATTATGAAAGCTCCAGAATTATTACAAAAAAACTCATCCTAAGATTATTTTCTTCTAAAACCCACCTTAGTACGAAGATGCCAACTCATCTCCGATTGTTATGTGGAGTCAATGTAAGTTTAAGAAGAAGCTCAGAATTTTTTGTTGTTGTTTTGGAAATAAAAAAGTTAATTCTGAAATTTATGTGGAAAACGCAAAGTTACTATAATAGTCCAATAGTCTTAAAGAATAACAAATGAGAAATCATGAGATAAGATATGGAGACAATATAAAGACACAACAATGAAGACAATATGATTTTTGCATAAGGATAGATAGCAAAAAAATAGTAAATATTCTGAGTGTGAGTTTGGTTGGATATTCATATTACACATACTTTATCCACCGCATTGCTTATAGTTTCATACTCTAAATGGTTTGACTAACAAAACTAATTACAATAAAGCCCAATATGTTGATCTCTTATTTTATAATTCGTGATTTTTATGTTCCATTGAAGAAACAAATTTTTGAAGACAATCCCCTTTCTTTTCTTTCTATTAGCATTATTATTTGAACATTCACATTGGTCTTTAATTAATCTCAAAGTCTTCATTTACATGTGTGGTTTGATATTGGGTCGTAGTTTCTGATTTTATTTTTGTTTTAGTTTTTCTTATAGATGTCCAACTGATACAGCAGTTTTTATTTCAAAAGGCAATGCTTTTCAACTGAATTGTAGAGATGTCTGTGCCACAGAGTAGGCAGTACCAATGAGAAGACTTCACTTTATGTTGTGTGGACAAATAAAAGCCTGTACAAGAAGTCTTGAATCATAGGATAGCTGCAGCCAATGGGAGTGGTGATCCTTCTGAGGTAGCCTGATGAATTATTTTTAGAAATTTTTATTAGATGTTTGTGAGCTTGAGGTTAAAAGAATAAGGGAAGATTAAAGAGATGGCTTTATTCAGTTCACCTTCATTAGTCACTCTGATTTCTGTCCTACTTCTCATAACTTCTGCCTCATAACTCTGTACTCAAGAGTCTCCCCATAGTTTGCTCTCATTTTGATTGTAAAAACTTCAGCAATCAATCTGGGTTTTAATGCCTTCCTCTCTAGGTTTCATACCCAAAACTCTTTTTTGTTGTATGTGTTGAATTATTGAAATTATTGAATGGATAAAAACCTCCCTTTTGTCAAGTGTAAGTTTATAACTTTTTCCTACTCTTTTTATAGACAGGTTGAAATTGAAAAATGTGAGATTTAATATGATTCAAATATTAGATATCATCTTATTTTAGATGAAATTTTATGATGAATAATTACTTGTTGAATCAGTTCTTCTTGATATGTTGTATGATAAAATGCACTAATTTTTTGAAAGTTGAGACTCTAGAAGTTGACGAGATTTAACATGATGCATATAACATTCCTGACAAAAAAGGAGTAGAAACAACCATAAAAATATAGTCCTTGAAGAATAACCTTATACATAGGTTAACATAATCTTCCTCCAGGTGCAGTGGCTCACTCCTATAATCCCAGCGCTTTGGAAGGCCGAGGCGGGTGGATCACGAGGTCAAGAGATCGAGACCATTCTGGTCAACGAGGTGAAACCCCATCTCTGCTAAATATACAAACATCAGCTGGGCATGGTGGCGCACGCCTGTAATCCCAGCTACTCGGGAGGCTGAGGCAGGAGAATTGCTTGAACCCAGAAGGCGGAGGTTGCGGTGAGCCGAGATCGTGCCATTGCACTGCAGTCTGGGTAACAACAGCGAAACTCCATCTCAAAAACAAAAAACAAAAAGCATAATCTTCTTGTAGTTAATTTACATAATATCAATGTTATCTGCTTATTTATCTAAACTTCTTTTGAATATCAGAATAAGCATATTTATAGTAGATAATTTCAAGCATATATTTTGACAAAATTTCTAGATTATCAAAAATGAGTTTTATTGCTTAAAGGTCAATTGCAATTTCTATATGTTTGCATATTTCAAAGTGATTGCTTCCTTTTTAATTGATTGCCATTTAACAAGTATTTTATTATGAGAGCTATTTGAATTTTGAGTTGCTTTATATTAATTTAAAATATACAATTTAAAAATATCTTTCTTACCTGTTTTATTATTTTCTTTATTTTTTGTATGGAAATACTGGTTTAAGTAACTAAAATAACTTTACTACTACTAATGATAACTAAAATGAATAAATATCTTGCTATATATCCTGGAAATGCACATAAAAAGTATTATACTCTGATGCAAAATCCTCAAATGGGCCACACGTTTCATTAGATGTATGATAGAACATTTCAATCTACTATATACATTTCCTTACTTATTTGTGCATCCATTTTTGCTGCATTATTGGTAGATAGCCTAAAATTGTATGCTCATTGCAAATAGATTGCAACATAAATAATTTTAGAATGCATATTTTAGACATGTACTTTTTACTGGTCATATAATAAAAAATATGAAAAGATATTACCATATGCAAGGGTCAATGTTTGGTGCCATACCCAAAAACCTATAATTGAAAAAGAAGAAAAATCAATCTAACAAACAAACAAGCACCAGATACCCATTTTAAAAAGCTGAAGTAATAGTGTTATAATGAAATAATATGTTCTGAATGGTCCTAGAAGAGATTTACATAACTGGGCTGGATATATTTTAAAGAGGTGATTTATTGGCTTAAGGCAGATAAGAAGTGTTTGGAAAGGATTTTCATAGATGGGATAAATGGGAAGACATAAAAGTTTGAAAGCAATGAAAAACAAATAGAAAAAACAGTTTCACTGAGAGCACAGTGGAAGTTAAAATGGCTGGATAGTATGTGTTCACATAGGAATAAGGATTGAGGTAGGCACAGTCCATCTTGAAACCGGAAATGTATTCAGTGAGCAACACAGGAAGACTAAATATATTTCGATGAAGAAAAATATGACATAAATCTTTGAGAAAAGCAAAATATAGCAGCACTCAGGAAGAAGAATTTGAGTAATGAGAGAAAGGGTTTTGGAAAAAAAAGTATGAAGCTATATTATTCCTATTCTGGTGAGATATATGGAAATCTAAATCAAAGGTGGCAAAGACGATGGATAGAATTATTGATCAGTTTGAGAAATATTGCCTATGAAAAACTTAACAATTTGAAAACTATGTGAATGTGGATAATGAGCAAAAAAGATGAGTCAAAAATCTCTCCTAGATTTTGATCCTTACTGATAATGGTAGTGCATTTTATAGGGAGTCTAATTAGATGGCTTCACAGTTGAAGTAGGTGAAACTTATTATCCTACACTGCTTAGCTATTCAAATTATTACTGTTATAATTTCTGAAATACGGCACTATAAAGTATATATACAATTCATTACAATCTTGTATATATGTTGAAAAAATCAAGAATAAATGGCAAAATAGGCATGTAAAAATAGTAAAGATAACAAAAATAGATTCTCACTCTCATGCTTCTAACCAACATAAATCCTACTCTGTATGATTAAACATGTAATTTCAAGAAAATACTTAAAACGATCACAGAAAACAGTAATAAAAGAGGCTGTATTTGGCATATGATATAACAACATTGACATAATAAGTTTTTTAATAAAAAGGTAAAATAATGTGGTCTCTTCATGTTTCACATTAGAATACATGCAAGGTGCATTGTAAAGTTAAATTTTACAAATAGTAAGTTTTATTTCAGGGATGTAAGCTTGAAAATTTAAAAATCATGTGATGAACAAAGAATAATAATTATGAATAGGTGTAACTGCATATAATTGCATTTCTAAATATTGAAAATAATATTAAAATATATTCAATAAACTGAAATGGATTGTTTTATAAAAATTATAGTGAAATCTTTGTGGCCTTAATATAATGGACCCACATGAATAAATTAGGCCAAAAAAATTGTGGCAAAAGACATCAACAGACTATTCACAAGAAAAGAAAATACATACATTTGAAATGCTTTCAAAATACACAAAATAATGAGTAATCTGTTTGCTTATTAGAAAAAAATTTTCAGCTGATGACACTTAAAACTATACACATTGTACACAAGCAGACATTCTTAAGGTGTTCTGTCAGAAGAAAATATTACATCAATTTTCACATCGTTTGGAATGAAAAGTACAAATCCCTATATTCCAACAAGATTTTAAAAAACATATCTTAAATTTTGGAAAATATCTTGAGGTGTATGTATAATTTTAAGACAAGAACTTTTGCAGGATATTTTAATTCTGCAGATATAATAACAATTCACTTTATTTTAAGTGTACAGTATTTTATCTGCCATGCAAAAAATTGGTACAAAAAGTAAAATATAGAAACATTAAAATGTCATATCTAACTATTAGAATTATAAGTAAATTATTTTGTATCTTGCTGTTTTTGCAATTGCTGTTATTATTCAGTGCTATATATATTTACCATGCACAGTATATACCAGCTTGTCAACTATTTTGCACATGTAATTTCATTTGATATTCAAAAACTTTCATGCATAATATATATCACTCCCTCTTTTGCAAATGAGAGGAAAAACGTAGAACATATTTTAATTTGGTATTATCTAACTTTGAAACATATGTTCTTTATGTTCTTTCTGGCATTTTCTGCTTTCCTTTATTTTCTGAATATTCCATATTGTTTTTATGAAAATGAATATCCATTGAATATAAAACACCTATCATGTATCTAAAATGGTCCTAGACTCTGCAACTCTATGCTGCTGAATATAGTTTCAAAGCAGATATGGACCAGTAAAAATTGTTTGAACTAATTGACATCAGGACACAGCTTTTAAAACCTTTTTATCTACTTAATCATTTTGACTACAGAGAAGAAACATTGACTCTACGGAGTTGAAATAATTTACATATACTTATCTAAATTTTTAACTCATCATTCCATATTTATCTGAATTACATTGTTTCCAACAACTGGAATCCTAAATCCACTTCACAGCCTAGACCCAAGTTTAACCCCTTTACACACATCTCCACTGTGCTTTGAGTTGACCCAAAACACTGCTTCCTTGTGTCCTTTGGCTTACTCCTGTAATCAATCTCAACACTTTGGGAGGCCAAGGTGAGGGGATCACTTGAGTTCAGGAGTATCAGATCAGTTTAGTCAATAAGGCAAAACTCTGTCTCTACAAAATATATAAAACCCCACGTCTGTAGTCCCAGCTACTCAGGAGACTGAGGCAGGAGTATTGCTTGAGCACAGGAGGTTAATGCTGCAGTGAGTGGAGATTGTACCACTGCACTACAGCTTGGGTAACACAGCAAGACATTGTCTCATTAAAAAAAAAAAACAAAAAAACAAAAAAACAAAAAAAAACAAACAGAAAACATTGCTTCCTTTATACTTTGCCTAATCTTTGACTCTCCCAAAAATTCAAAAATAACCCTGTATCTTCCTTTGTTTGCTCAGAGGCTGCACTTTTATTTGTGTTTTCTGCTTGCCTGCGCAAAAATTATATTCAACCATTCTTTTTTAAAAATGTGTTGATTTATGATGTGACTATTTGGAGTTTGTATAGAGATATTTACTTGGAAATCTTTGCCCTGTGGAACACTGGATTTTCTGATATTAACAAGACACATAGGAAGAGCCTTTTGTATCATTGTCCAGCTTTCTTTGGTCATTTCATTTGGTTTTAAGTAAAAGGAGGAAAGTTCGCCATCTGAACAATGCTGTTTTCAACTTCATCAACACAATATGTCTTTCCATTTACCTAATTTTTTTTAAATTTTGTTCAGCAGTGTTTCATAGTTCTTGGCATACATGTTTTGTACTTCTTTGTTAAATTTATCTATAAGTACTTTATTATTTTTGATGCTTTTATAAATTAAAACAAGCATTTTCTAGTATTAATTTTCATAGTTCTGAAGAATAATTCAAAAAACAAAAACATTATTTCCCTGTATGAATATGTTCTATTCTTGTGTCAGTTTCTGTTGTTTATGTCTTGTCTTCTAAACCATTTGAAGTAAAAGAACCATGATCCTTCACTGTATAAAGAAAAACATTGTTAATGGTTTTATGCTAACTTCTGTTACGTTTTTGTTAAATGTCATATTCATACATTGATTTAGGAAGTAGCTAAGAGAGCTAATCTTTGTTTTTCCTATAAAATTTCTGTTCTGATGACATTTATTTTGTGTTGCTTATATTCAAGTCTCAGATTTTGATAAATAAAAGTGTTAAAATATCATTTGCAGTCAAAATATATTGGAGTATTCTGAAAAGACACTGAATAATTCAAAATATTTTTAATTCACTTTATACCAAGTAAAATGATGGAGTTAATTAAGTTTTTAAAATTGTCTTCAGGTTACAATTATCTCTAAATTATTGTGAAGATTTTTTAAATAAAAAATAACCCTGACATATTCAAGTAGATATGCTTAGTTATTTAAAGTAATTTTTGTTAATAAAATTGTTTCAGATAGGGATGGTGGTGTTTGCCTTAGTCTCAGCTACGTGGGAGGCTAATCTGGGAGAATCATCTGCGCCCCAGGGGTTCAAGGCTGCAGCAAACAGTGACTGTTCCACTACACTCTGGTCTGGACAACAGAGACCCATATCTCTGTTTACTACCAGAAAAATTGTTTAAATGCTTATGTACTATTTACTTTTGCAGGTAGCCTCTACTGGTTTGTGGTAAAGACTAGTATAAATAATGGCTAACAAATTGATTTCATTTCTAGGTTTCAAAGATCTTTTCAATTAAAAATATTTTTACCTCATTTATCAGTATAATTCAAACAACTCTAATACTATATTTTCAGATTCTTGTAGATTAAATTTGCATTATAATTGAATCAAAGATTCCCTATTTATTAATCATAATTCTATTTAAGAAAAATAATTTAATCATAACTGTTTACTATGAACAAGAATGTCTGGCCTTCCACTGTCAGATATGCCATCTTCTGTGTGATCTTAAAAATAGGGTACTAGGAAAAGCCCATTCTTGAAACTCACTAAAAAGTATCTTTTTAGATACAGTTAATATTTAACACTGAAGTACAATATTTTCCATCCAAAATAACATCTACTTTTTTTACACTAAAAATAACAATAAAGCAAAATATATCATCATATTTGGAGAATAATATAACAGACATTCTGAATGGAATTTATGGTATTTATACTTAGATAAGTGACTAAGCCCAGATAATAGAAAAATGCTTTACAGCAGCAGCTTACAGTATATATTTTCAGGCATTCTCTAAAAAATAATATTTTCCATGATAAATTCATTGTCTACTTAAAATCTAAACGTGTATTAACAATTAAATACTTTTTAAAATTCTGCAGTATATAAACAAATATATTTTAACTTAGAATGTTCCCAAATGTTATGCTATGAAACACTTTTCTGTAATGAACTTAAGACTAGTTTCTTAAAAAAACAGTGATATAGACTCAACTCACCTTCCTTTGATTGTGTAAAGCACAGCTAGCTTGCTTTAGTAAAACTTTTACTGAACTGTAAAGTATAATATACATATAGAAAGTACACAATTAGTATTTGTGTATTTCTACAAAATATTCAGTGTATTTGTTTTTGGATAATTTGTACCTGTATAAATTCAGCTCAGAAGCAATACACAAAATTGCCTGTGTGCCCACTTACAGTCCCTATCACCCTGCTGTGCATAACAATTATTCAACCTATTATCAAATATTTTGTGAGCTTTATATAAAGTAGAATATATATTATTTATTTTGTTTCTGATTATTTCAAAGTAGGCACCATTATATTTATAATATACATATACGTTATGGAGTAGAGGTGCAGGTTTTTATTCTAATTGTTTTATATAGTACTAAATTGAATTGCATATACCATTGTGCATTTCTTCTTTCAACAGTTGACATACAACTGTCTTCTTTCTAGATTTGCTGAATACAGTCAGCTGTACAGTAAACATTATTTTCCATGTCTTTTGGTGAATATATGATCTCACTTCTATTGATTGTACACTTGGGAATGTAAACATTTAGCCAGAGCATACAAATATATTTAGCTTCATTAGATATATCCAAACAGTCTAAAGTTGACGTACTGATTTCTAGCTTTATCATCAATCTGTGAGAATCTCATTTTTTAATTTTAATTTTATTTTAGTTTGGCTATTTTGATACATGTATGTGTGGTATATTATGTTTTTTTAGTCATGTTTTTAAAATATACATGAAATAAAATACACAATTTTAATGATATGGATTTTTTAAAAGATGTATACTTTCATGTAACTGTGTAAAGAATTGTAATATTTTCAAGATAATAATTTTGACTATTTCAGCCATCTTTAGAAGTTTTCTCATGCCTCATCCCAATCAATTCCTATACCCAAATCTCAGTGACAGTCAACATGTGATTTGTATTCTATCACTGCAGATTTAACTTTGCTTTTCTAGAGATTGACTTAATTGCAACCATCACTATGTACCTTATTGTACTGGCTTCTTTTAGAGGTACAATTTTTTATATTGATTTGTACTTTTGTATGAATCAATATAAAATATATCAGTCGTCTGTTTCATTGTTGAGTATCCTTTCATTGTATTGACATATAAAATACTTCAGCTATTTAGCATATGCTGGTATTTTGGTTATTTGTAGTTTTTTGCTATTGCGAATTTCGGCCAGAATTTGGTAGTTAGGCAGTAAGTTTGAGCTTTTACATCTGAATAAAGTTTATATCTTATATATTTGAAAAGGTGTCCTCAGATTTTTAAAAATGAAACATGGAGGTATCTTTTTATTTTTCACCCCTTTGAAAAAAAAATTTCTGGAATTTGTAGAAGATTTTACTATACAGGTAGGTATATGTTGAGTTTAATGTTAACAGTGATTCATGATTATGACTGATAATATAATTTTTAAAATTTATATCAGATTAAGAAATACTGTGTCTCCAAATTTAGGCCAGATGAATTCATTAATTCTAATTAATGAACCACTACAGACATCTCTAGTATATTGCAATGAAAATTTTTGGTACTTAGACCGAATCTTGTCATTAAAGTCGTCAGAAATAGAAAACAACCTATCTGGTGACAAGGACATTTTAAAAGGTAGTTCACAAGACTATATAACTTAATACATTTTTTTCTGTTTTTTCTTACTTTTCTAAAAATGTGTTTTAAAATGTTCTATCAAGGATAAATATACACTGGCTCACGGTAATTTAACATATATAATCTATTGCTAGTGATGAGGAGAGTAGATCCCTCCAATGTGTTTCTTGGGGGTGAATTTGTGCTTCCTTTTACTCTCTATGAAGGTAAGATTTGTGTCAACATACTGTAAAGCAGAAATCATGATTCGTGCTGAAATCTAAAATTGTAGATTGCATTATCTATGCAGTAGTTTTGAACTTTGATGGTTGAATATGATTTATATTTAAATATATACTTAATACATAAATGCGAGAAATATTTCTTATAAACACATACATTCAAATAAGTCTTTTTTTTTAATTTTTATTGCATTTTAGGTTTTGGGGTACATGTGCAGAACATGCAAGATAGTTGCATAGGTACACACGTGGCAGTGTGTTTTGCTGCCTTCTGCCCCCTCACCCATATTTGGCATTTCTCC
>CM052665.1:9574441-9586307 GCA_028533165.1 Leontopithecus rosalia | reverse complement strand
CAGTGTGTCATTTACAAATCTTTTGTCTTCTGTTAATTTTTTCAGAAACAAGCTCCTGGATTCCTGTTTTTTTTTGTAGCCTTTTTTCATCTCTTTATCTCCTTCAGTTCTGTCCTCATCTGAGTTATTTCTTGTCTTCTTCTAGTTTTTGGATTTGTTTGCTCTTGCTTCTCCAGTTCTTTTTGTTGTGATGGTAGGGTGCTGGTTTGAGATTTTTTTCAAGCTTTCTTATGTGGGCATATAGTGCTGTAAATTTCTCACTTAACACTGCTTTAGCTCTCTCCCAGAGATTCTGATACATTGTCTCTTTGTTCTTCTGGTTGGTTTCAAAGAATTTCTTGGTTTCTACTTTTACTTCATTATTTACCCAGGAGTTATTTACAAGCAGGTTGTTTAATTTCCCTGTAGTTGGGTGGTTTTGAGTCAGTTTCTTAATCCCAAATTCTAATTCTATTGCACTATGGTCTGAGAAACTCTTTGTTATGATTTCGGTTATTTTGCCTTTGGTGAAGAATTTTAACTTCCAATTATGTGGTCAATTTTAGAGTAAGTAACATGTGGCACTAAGAAGACGGTATATTCTGTTGTTGGGGTGTGGAGAGTTCTCTATATATCTCTTACGTCCACTTGCTCCATAGCTGAGATTAAGTACTGATTATCTTTTTTAATTTTCTGTCTTGATAATTTGTCTCATACTGACAGTGAGGTGTCAAAATCGCCCCCTATTATTTTGTGGAAATCTGAGTTTCTTTGTATTTCTCTAATAACTTGTTACATAAATATGATGCTCCTGTATTAGGTGCATATATATTTAGGATTGGTAGCTCCTCTTGCTGAATTCATCCTTTTACTGTTATGTAATGCCTATCTTTGTCTTTTCTGATCTTTGTTGGTTTAAAGTCTGCTTTGTCAGAAAGCTATCACAAATCCTACTTTTTTTCTGCTTTTTATTTGCTTGGTAGATTTTTCTCCATGTCTTTATTTTGAGCCTATGTGAGTCTTTGCACATGAGATGGGTCTTGAATATAGCACACCAATGAGTCTTGACTCCATCCAGTTTACCAGACTATGGCTTTACATTCGGGCATTTAGTCCATTTACATTTAAGGTAGTACAGTTATCTATGAATTTGATCCTACGATCAGGATGCTAGCTGGTTATTTTGCACACTGGGAGATACAGTTTCTTCATAGTGTTGTTGGTCTTTGTACTTCAGTGTGTTTTTGCCATCGATGGTACTGTTTTTTCATCTTTCCATATTTAATGATTCCTTTTGAGCTTTTACACATTAAGGCTGGTAGTGACAAATTACCTCAGCATTTGCTTGTCTGAAAATAATTTTATATCTCCTTTGCTTATGAAGCTTAGTTTCTTTGGACATGCAATGCTGGGTTGGAAATTTTTCTGTTTAAGAATGTTGAATATTGGTCCCCACTCTCTTCTGGCTTGTAGGGTTTCTGCTGAGAGGTCCACTGTTAGTCTGATGGACTTCCCTTTGCAGGTGACCTGGCCTTTCTCTCTGGCTGCCCTTAACATTTTTTCCTTCATGTTGACCTTAGAGAATCTGGAGATTATGTGTCTTTGAGTTGATCTTCTTTGGAGTATCTTACTAGGGTTTTCTGAATTTCTTCAATTTGAATGTTGGTCTGTCTTTCTAGGTTGAAGAGGATCTCCAGGATGATATCCTGAAAGTATGTTTTCCAACTTGATTTCATTCTCCCTGTCTTTTTCAGGTACTCCAATCAGTCATAAAATCAGTCTTTTTACATAGTCCTATAGTTTTCACAAATTTTGTTTGTGCCTTTTCATTCTTTTTCTCTCTAATCTTGTCTGCCTACTTTATTTCAGCAAGATGGTATTCAAGTTCCAATATTCTTTCTTCTGCTCGATTAATTCAGCTATTGATACTTGTGTTCACATCACAAAGTTCTTGCGCTGTGTTTTTCAGCTCCATCAGGTCATTTATGTTCCCTTTTAAACTGGATATTTCTAGTTAGCAGATCCTGTAACCTTTTAACATGGTTATTAGCTTGTTTGCATTAGGTTAGAAAATGCTCCTTTAGCTCAGCAGTTTGTTATTACCCATTTTCTGAAGCCCACTTCTGCCAATCCTCCCTTCAGGTCTCTACCCTTGCGGGAGAGATAATGTGATCATTTGAGGAGAAGAGGCACTCTAGCCTATTGTGGTTTTAGCATTTCTTTCACTGATTCTTTCTAATGTTTACGAGTTTGTCTAGTTTCAATTTTTGAAGCTGCTGACTTTGGATAGGGTTTTTGTGGGGACTTCGTTGTTGATGCTGTTGTTGTTGCTTTCTGTTTGTTTGCTTTTCAACAGTCAGGTTTCTTTTCTGTGAGGCTGCTGCAGTTTGCGGGGGGTTCCCTTCAGGACCTATTCATCTGTGTCCCTCTGCACCTGGAGATGCCCCTGGCGAAGGTGAAGAACAGCAAAAATTGGTGCCTGCTTCATCCTCTGGGATCTCTGTCCTCAAAAGGCACTGACTTGATGCCAATAGGAATGCTCCTGTATCAGGTGTCTGGTGACCCCTGTAAGGGAGTCTCACCCAGTCAGGGGATATGGGATCCAGGACCTGCTTAACAAAGCCGTCTGACTGTCCCTTGGTGAAGAGGGAGTGCAGCACTGTGGGGAAACCCACTCATCTGGACTTCTTGGATTTCTCAGTGCTAGCAGGTGGAAAGACTAAATCTGCTGGCCCATGGAGACCATGCTTACCCCACTCCCTAGGGGCTCAGGCCCAGGGAGATAAGGATTATCTCCCTACACTCCTGGCTGGAGTTGCTTGAGTTCCTGCAGGAAAGCCTCACCTGGGAAGAATGGGTTAGGGTCCAGCCTAATGAAGAAGTCTGACCACAGTCAGCCACAGCCAGTGCTCTGTGCTATGTGGCATACCTGTTGGGATTAGGCTGGTCTCCTCAGCACCAGCAGGAAACAAATAAGCAAAAACGGCCACCTCTAGCTGTAGTGATGACTGCTGCCCTTCTCTCACAGTGTATCTGTGTCTTAGGCAGCTGGTAGCCACAGTGATGACTATGATCCCTCCCCCAAGGTGCTCAGTTTTCTTATGCAGTTGGCGGTAGCAGTAATGATGGCTGCCCCTCCTCCTAGGAACTTGGTAGTCTTAGGCAGAATCCAGCCAAGTGGCTGTTGAGAATCTGCGTGGCTCTGTGGTTGGGATTCAAGGCCCTGATGACAAGGGCTCACAAGTGGATCTCCTGATCGGTGGGTTGCATAGATCCATGAAAAAAGCATGTTTTCCCAGGCTAGGTAGCATGTTCACTCACCACCTCCCTTGGCTGGGGATGAGAGCTCCCCTTGCTCCACATGACTGTCAGGTGGACTCACATACCACACTGATTTTCCTTGTTCTTTGTGGATCACACCAACTGCCTAGTCAGTCCTGATGATAGAACTGGGATACCTCAGTTCTTGGTGCAGGACTCCAACCACAGCTGCTTTTAGTCTGCCATCTTGGCCCCATCCCTAAAATATTTTTGATAATGACCTAAATCTGTGTTAGTTCATTCTCATGCTGCTGATAAAGACATACCTAAGACTCAGTAATTTATAAAGGAAAGAGGTTTATTTGATTCACAGTTTAGCACAGCTAGGGAGGCCTCCAGAAATGTGCAATCACAGGGAAAGGGGAAGAAAATACATGTTCTTCCTCACATGATGACAGGAAGGAGAAGAATGAGAGCCAAGAGATGGGGAAAGTACCTCACAAAACAATTAGATCTTCTGCAAACTTACTATCACAAGAAAAGCATAGTGAAAAATCATCCCATGATTCAATTACATCCTATCTGGTCCTTCCCATGACACTTTGGGATTACAGAGGGTGAGATTTGGGTGGGGACACGACAAACCATATCAAAAGTTAATCTTGTCATAAGGATTTTTTATATATCACATCTTATCTAATATTTTTTCATTAGTGAAAATGACATATAATTCTCTTTTCTCAAAATACCCTTGCCAAGTTTTTATATTAATTTATTTCTGGAATCATGAAACAAATCAAGGAGAGTTTTACATTTTCCTCTTCTTTGGATATATTTCCACAACATTAATAATAATTAATTCTTACTTCATTGTACAATTTATCAGTAAAGCCATCTGGGCCTGATATTTTCTTCATAAAATATTTTTATTAAATATTTAATTTAATCTAGAATTGCAAAAATATTGGCTCAATTTTTATCTAATATTGTCTTCCTATATTTTCACTATCAGGAGGATATGTACTAGCATCTCTTTCGTTTATATATATATTCGTCATTAATTTCTGCTCTTGTCAGTTGCCAATCACACTAATTTTATTCGTCTTTTGAACATACTAACTTTTGGCCTTTTTACTCTCTTTTACTGATATATTCCTTTTTATTAATATCTGACCTTATTTTTATTTCTTTTCTTTTATTATTCTATTACAGTATTCTACTATTCTTTCATGGGGTTATTTTGCTCTATAATACTACCTCTGGGAAGGATGTTTGGGTCAATTATTTTTATCCTATTTTCCGTGTATATTTAAAGCTATACGTTTTCCTCCAAGAATATCTTTAGAAGATATAATAAGCCACATTTTTAATGTAACAATTATTAGGTCAGAATAATTTTCAATTCCCATCATTGCTTCTTCACTGTACACGAGTTTTGTGCCTTTGTGCTTTTCATCATCTTTTGAAAACTCTCACCTGTTATCTCCTTGGTTATTTTTACCTTCTCGTATTTCTTAAATTCCATGTAAACTTGATCTCTAAGTTACTTTTGAACATTACCTATGTTTATTCTGTTCTTTTTTGTATTTTCATTATTCTGTGATATGAATTTTGTTATGACTATTTTCTTGAAATATTTTCCAATTCGCTATATTCCCTTCAGCCAACTCTAACTGGCTGTCAAATGCCTTATTTCAAGTTTTAATTTTCCTGCTGTAGAATTTTGGTTTACTATTTAATAGCTTCCAACCCTCTATGAGCTTTAATGGTATTTTACATTTGTATACATATTAATAATATTTACTGAAAATTCTGTCTCAAGCGCCTATTACCCTGTTTGCCTATGAATATCTTTTACCTATGGTTTCTCTCTGTTTTCAATTCATATGGTCTTTTTTTGAGGGGGTAATCAGGGTCAGGATTGATTAATTTTTATATGTGTAGGAAAATTAAAGAAAAAAACCCTGAAGGCTGGATAATATTTTTGTTGTGAGAATTTACATGTATATCGTTTAAGCGGCTTAAATAACTAAAGCTACATATCAGTCTTTACATCAGCTTCACTTCTAGTTTTCCTTTGCTACTCAATTATGGCCTCTTATGTTCCCTGCTTAACATACACAGTTTCACAATTTTTTCACATTTGTAGTCTAATTGTATTCCTCCTATTCCTACAAGACACTCAAAAGTTTCAATTAGATTCTTAGCCTCTGATGAATTAGCTTATTTTTGAAATGAAAGATTCCCATACAAGAAAGACAAACTCAATGCTAGGCTCATCGTCTTAAGTTTATATCGTAGTCTTTATCTTTATCTAAGTTTATATGTTAGTCTCTGTAAGTTTATGTTAGTCATCTTTCCTTCTTTCTTAACACCTGGACTGTTTGCCTCAATATTTAAAAAATCTTGATCAGCTTTTCTGGTTGTTATCAATGATAATTTTTCATTCAAATCAACAAATACATAAACCCTATATAGCAGAATCCCTGTATCACTGTATCATAGCTAAGTTTCCCCCTTTTCTCAATCCAGGTGAGACCACATATCTAAAGATATGTATGAAGAAGAGATATGTGTAACTTCTATCCCCTCTATTAAATTAAGGATGCTTTCATCCTTTTTTTTTTCTTTCCTCATAAAATCTCTTCAGGGCAGTAACACTGCCTTGGCCATGCACGTGGCGACAACACTCCTAAATGACATTGTTAAGAAACAACATAGAAGAAAACTGTGCCTTATTCGACCTTGTAGAGCATAATCTAATTGTTCATCTCTAAACTTCATTGTAGTAGGCAATGCAGTTGTGTAGATTTACAGTAGTACCTGTTGAGATGTTCTCTTTGCAACAGCTTGATCTTTAATCAAATAAATACAACATCCAGACAGAATGCTCAGGAGAGGACTAAATATCTTCCTGGAGTTCACAAAAGATGTCTTAACTGGAGATAAAAATGCAAGAGCCATCAGTATCTAGAGCTCATGTAATGCCATAATGCTGAATAATAGAATGCAGGAAGTCTATCTACATGCAGAAGAAGACCAGTGAGACAGCCATGGGACATATAAAAGTTGAGGAGTTCATTAGAAATAAGCACAAATGTTTGAGAAGATGAGGCATTTGAGATTAAAGGAGATATAAGACTCAGAATATCTCAGCATACAAATAAAAAGGTTATAAAAAGTTGGATATGTTGACAATATCAAATGTTGTCAACAAACTCTATAAAAATCATAAATTTCACTTATGGAGATCATTACTCATATTGGTCTGCGCTGTTGTTTTCTATTGTTTTTAACAAGATGGTAGCCTTCAAACACAATGGACATTGATTTAAAAAAGTATAAGAATGAGGAAAATGGAGAGAGCTATTAGCTGTCAATGCCAATATTTTGAAGCATTTTAGTGCTGAGTAGAGCAAAGAAACAGAACAGGTCTTGAAATAGTAGATGGTTTTGAAGAATAATTTTCTTTAAATACAGCTGACATCACATTCTGTAATCTGATGGGGATAACATACACACACCCAGAAGTTGAGAAGCAGGCTTTGGTTAGAAAGGAGAGGCTCGTTGCTTTTACAGAAAGAAAATAAAGTGTATAAATAGCAGATGCAGGTATATTGTAGGCTTAATAATGACGATATAGAAAAAATCTTTCATAATTGTTGTTACTCTTTTAGGAAATCAAGAATAAAGGTAAATACTTGTGATAAAGCAGGGAGGAACAGATGTTGGAGGCTGGAGAAAAATTTGGGAGATATTGAAGAGTAAAATAGGAGATTGAAACAACTCAGAAACTAAGGAATACACACAGGCTTCTAGGCTGTTGGTCTACTTGAAATAATATGGCCATGAACTTATAGTAAGACAAACCAACATTTTATATTTTTCCCTAGATATAAATTGAGAGAAATAATAGATTTAATCAGGTTAGATTTTTTATCCAGTTTAGTAGAATGTTTTGAACAAGGGACAAAGAACCTGCTGATAGACTAAATATAAGGATGGGCAATAGAATCTAGTCAGATTTTTTTTTTTTAAAGCAGGGATTTGAAGAGAATCAGGAAGACTAAAATGTGGTATATCCCAAAGATTGGGTAGCCTGATCAGGTCAAGAAATGATTGGATTCAAAGTCTTGGAAGCCGATAAGATAAAGGAGAAAAATAAAAGGCAATAGTTAGAAAGGATAACGTGTGACACTGCATGCAAGTGTCAAATACAACATGAGACTCAACTTTCAGTTTATTTTTAGTGATATATTCTCACTATTAGTATTTCCAACAGATTGATTAATGGCCTAGGTTTGTGGTGTCCTGATGAAGTTTTTATCTTTTGTTTCATTTTATAAGTATTTTAATTGACTAAAAAATGAAGGCTTTATCTTTTGTTTCTTAAAGTATTTTAACTGATTTGAAAATGGTAAAAATATGACTGCTAGACAGATGACATCTTCACGGAGCAATCTTTTTCAATATTTATTTTTATATAGAGCAAAACATCCCATTTTAAAGCATAATTTTTATATATTTAACTCTAATTTTCATTCAGATTTTGTTCTTCATTTTTTCTTTAGAAACTTCACAATTTATACTTCACTTAGAAATGAAATTCTTTTTCTACTTAATATGATATTTCATGTAAGTTAATTACATGAGTTATTATTATTTGTATTATACAATGGAATGCTCCTATTCCCTTAAGGATGCTTTTTTTTTGTTCACTCTGACTTTTGCAATGTTATGATCTTTGAGTTTGTTCTGATGATAAGCTGTATAAAAAAGTAAATTTATAATAATATATAAATAAGGGCGTATGCTAACCACGAGTCCTATAGGCTTTTATTTAAGTTATTGATTTTATTTGAAATAATAATTATGTGAAATTTCTGTCTCACAAAATGACTCAGCATACCTCTGGAAATATTATTATTCAGGCATTGTAAGACACTTAGTCACGTATTATATTTTACAATTAATAAGTTAGTCACATATCATATTATACTTTATATGAAAATTGTAATCAAGCCATTGGCAATAAATACTTGCTCAAATTAGAAATGAAAAGTATGCTTCAGATTATAAAACTTCTTCTTGAAAAAGTTAGGAGAAATACCTAATGTAGATGATGGGTTAATGGGTGCAGCAAACCACCATGGCACATGTTTACCTATGTAACAAAACCTGCATGTTCTGAACATGTACCCCAGAACTTTAAGTATAATTAAAAAATAAATGGACCAGAGACAAGCAGTTGTCTCCAGTACATTTCCTTGTACTTTATAGTTTAGATATCTAGCCTGTAATAACATTCTATGTCTGCCCAAAGAGATTCTTCAGTAACTTAATAGATTAATGATGCGCTTTAATGCTACCTGGTACTTTGCCTTTAATGCTATTCTTTCCGTTTTACTTCATATCTCTGAAATCTCTTCCTACAGCCATCAGCACGTCAACTAACTTCTCTATTTCTACTCTGTTTTGGTGTATTATTGAGTTTTATGTTCTCTTCTAATCATAGGCAGCATAATTAGTACAACTTTTCCATTTTACATAATTTCTAAATTGCAGCTGCAATTAAAATACAAATGCTCATTTTTAAGGAATTTTGGGGTAACGTATTTAAGGGCGAAAGACAACAGGTTTAGTAAAAAAGAAGTAGAAAATATGTGATTCTGGGCTAGAAAAATGTGACCTAGCTGAAAGGGTTTACCTTGCAATGTTCTAATGCTAGCACATTAAAGGGAAATCAATTACAGTAAATGCTGTGTGCAGTTTATGTGTGTGGGGGACAGTGTGGTTGTGGGTCATTATCCAAAAGAAGAATTGTATGTGCTAACTAGATTTGACCTTTAATCTCAATGTAAGTTTTCCATATGATTAAAAACATTTACTTTTTCAAAATTTTGTAATGGATTTTCAGGTCTCTTTTCTTCTTTTTATTTTTCTCCCAAGAATGTTATTATATCATTTTCCATTACATTAACATTTTAACTTATATTTTATTATTTCTCTATTTTTTTAAAGTAAAATGTATTTCCAGCTTTCATGGCAATTGTACATTTCATTAACATTTTTCCAAACTTTTGGACTATAACAATTGTGAAGTGTTAATATAATATCATCTATTAATGGTCTGAAGCTAATATTTGGAGATATACTTTCTTATGAGCTCAAATCTATCTACCATGTCAATTAAATAATAACCTGAATCCACGTAATTTTTTATAAATGAATGCAAAAGTGATTGGAGCAATATCTTAAAATTGTTTAGTCCATGAGTGATTACCTCTTTGATCAATTTGTGTAATATTCTCTTGGTTGATATTTAACTAGATTTATAATAGTTTTCTTTATTATAATTTTAATGCTTTTTAAATTTGAAATAAATTTTTAAAATTTATCTTAAATAATTAAATTATATATAAGAAACTTGTCAGCATGTTATCATTATATACATGAAGTAAATGTCCCCAATTTTTTTCTTTGCATTGTATCTCCACATATCTTTCTGATGTCCACTTAAAGTTTACCCCTATTAACTAACGATTAAAATTTCCTGTTTTAACTGCTAAGTGAAGTACAAATTAACACTAATGTGTATAAGACTATTCTCTAATAAAATTCATTATTTCAACACCTATTAGTTGTTATGCATAAATAGTTGTCTCTATTCCTGAAATGAATCCTATGAGACATGCTATAATTATTTAGTTCAAACTAATATTCTGTAGCTGCCTTAAATGTAAGTGTGAAAATGAAGAGTACATAGATTTTAATGCAAACCTAGTTAAGTTACTAAAAATGGTCTGTAATTCAAGAATCTGGATAATTTTCCAACATATTTAATGTGAGTGAAAAGACTGAGAGTTTGGAAAATTAAATATTACTATTCAGTGTTATTTTCCACTATTTTTTTTAACTGTCAAGAATCCAGAACTTTTATCTCTGCATTGTAGAATCTACCACTGGAAACCAAGAAACAGTGCATTTCAGATTGTAGTTTATACCAGAGAAGGCAAGCCCTCTCAATGAGCAGATATTTAAATAAATTATAATCACAATATGGAAAGTGTCCATATTTGAGTTTACCTGTAATAAATATCAAATTATATTAAATTTTTAAAAAGTGAATATGAGTGAGTTTTCTACTTATTTCCATGGCAAACCTTTATGGTGAGTGTCAAGCAAGGATAGTTTGAATGAAAAATGAACAGAATGTACAGAAGAGAAAATGAAAAAATCAGTAGCATTTGTTAGATTCCTTCCAGAAAAAAAAACTAAGTAGCATTTTATTAAGTCAAAAATAATTAGACTGGCATCAGGGCTCTCAAAAACAACATGAAGAGCAAGAAAGACATAGAATAGGATTGTCAAAAAATAGAAGAAAATTAAGTATAGACCAATGATTTTATATCCACCCAAGTTCTCCGTTAAGCATCAAGACTATGGAAAAACAATCAAAGATCTCAGAGAATTTATCACCCTTAAACTGTTCTTGAGGACTAGAATAAAATCATTCCATTAGAAATAGACATAGAAAATACAAGCAGAGGACTAAGGGGGAGTATTTAATGTTTTTAATATTTGACCTAAGACTGAAGCAAATTTGTGAAAAAAGCAAATTATGTATATTTTGACCAACTAACAATAAAGGATGTAGGCAGGAAAGAGGATAAGAAAATATGAAAGTAGAATTATTTTATTGACTGTTGAATAGATAAAATGTAGTAGTCAAACAATTCCTGTTCTTTGTAGGGACATGGGTGAATCTGGAAACCATCATTCTCAGCAAACTGAAACAAGAACAGAAAATCAATCTCCTCATTTTCTCAATCATAGGTGGGTATTGAACAATGAGAACACGTGGGCAGAGGGAAAGGAGCATCACACACTGGGGTCTGTTAGGTGGGAACAGGGGAGGGAAAGTGGGTGTAGGGAGTTGGGGAGAGATAACATGGGGAGAAATGCCAGATACAGATAATGGGGGAATGTAGGCAGCAAACCACAGTGCCATGTATGTACCTATGCAACAATCCTGCATGTTCTACACACGTACCCCAGAACATAAAGTACAATAATATATGTGTGTGTGTGTGTGTGTATATATGTATATATATATATATATATATATATATATATATATATATATATATATAACAAAACAAAAATACTACAGAAAATTAGTACACCAGATAGTAAGAGACTTAATAAGAAAAGCACACTAAAAACATGTATGAGTTTAAAGGTAAATAACATATTAAAATGCAAGTATTTCTTAAAAGGTAAAATAAAGAACAATAAAAATACATCATGGAGACAAGGAAACATGAAAAATATACCATCTATGATGATAAAGAATAAAACAAAACTGAGCTCAATCATATCAGACGTATCAATTAACATGCAAGCTACTTAACAAGAAACGTACTTTCAGTGTTGTTCACAAAACAAGATTCAATTGTCTGCTTTGTACTAGACATAAATGTATATCAAAGAAATGAAAAGAAGCCTGAGGACCCGCACAGTGGCTCAAGCTTGAAATCCCAGCACTCTGGGAGGCAGAGAGGGGAGAATCATGAGGTCAGGAAATTGAGGTCAACCCTGACCAACATGGCAAAACCTTGTCTCG
>CM052665.1:9547270-9574341 GCA_028533165.1 Leontopithecus rosalia | reverse complement strand
AAGAAGAGGAAGAAGAAGAAGAAGAGGAAGAAGAAGAAGAGGAGGCTGAAATTAAGGGGATAACCAAGGATGTACCAGGGAAATTGAAGCCTTAAAGATTCAAGATTAGTTACCTTCTACCAGGTAAAATGGAGTTCAAATGAAAATTGACAAAAAACAGTTTTTTCTAAATACTCATTTAATTTGCAAATAAAATGTAGATATTTATGGCATGTGACATAGTGTTTTGAAATATGCATACATGTTACAATGGCTAAATCAAACTAATTATCATCTGCATTACCTTACATACTTTTCGTTTATATCTGTGTGTGGTGCAAATACTTAAAATCTACTCTACTAGTAATATTTAAATATACATTTTTTAATTATAGTTACAATGTTGTACAATGGATATCTTAAACTTATTGCTTCTCTCTATTTTTTTTTAAGTCTAAAAGTGACGATTCACGATTTAGATAAATATCCTTGCACCAAATAGAGTACTCACCTCTAAGATGAAAAAGAAAATTCAGACACTCTCAGTAAGCACAGAAGACATAAGCAACGCAAATAAGTCAGATTCATGAATATGGATCAAATTTTTTCCTTCCTTATTACAAAATTTATCTTTAATGTGGAATCTGTCTTAATCACTTTAGGAAAAATAATTTTTTTAAGAAATGGTGCCAGGATTCTGGACAAATTTTTGGACAAACCCAAAATAATTATTAAAACCATGTATCACACCATATGGAAGAATATTTTCCAAATGGTATTAGTTGCCCAAATATTCATTTTTTAATTCCTAAATGTAATAGGTAAATGTAAATCCTAAATGTAATGGAGAAAAATAATTTAACAGATTTTTCTACAGCATCAATATACAATTTAAAATATTTTATAAACCACTAAAAATAAGAATTTATGTCATGAAACTGATAAAAATAAATAAATAGTAAATAGATAAAAAATATGTGATAGCTGCAGATAGACGATTAACAGATATATAGGAGAAAAGGGAAGTCTTGTCTTTATAGGTAATTTCCAAGTAATAAATATAAAGTAAATAATGGAGTCACTAAATCATCATTTGACAATATAATATTTCTTACAGACACTATCACTAGTGAATGGTTTAATGTTGTTTCAGGTATTAATCATCTATGTATCATATTCAAGAAAATGCTAAAATGAGAATAAATTACCCCCAAGTTATTTAAAGGAAAAAGTAGAAAACTAACCATTGGGAAACCTGGCAGACACTGTGATGCGGGTTTATTTAACATTGGTTACCAAATCATTTCAGTCAGGGGAGACAGAACACTTGTGAACATGAGTTTACATAAGGTGGGCTTATGAATTAAGGGATACGCAGCAAAGGAGAACAAAAGACCAAGATACATTGAGTGCATGTTCCCGCAAGGTTTGCTGGTGTGACTCTCTGTCGTCCATTTGCACTGCAGCTCTGGAACCTAGGAAAGCAGCCTGCCACAGGTTACAAACCCCAGGGCACATGACATGCTGAACTAAATCATTGAAGGAAGACCATCCTATTTCTGAAAGAAAAAGCAAAACTTTTTTTCCAAATTAGAGAACCTAAAAAGTCATAGTAACTAATTCACATGCGACCAGTGACTGAGTTCTAGTATATAAATTTGCTTGTAGTGGGACATCAGTGGGACAATTGATAAAACTAGAATCTCTATACGTGAAATAACTATATTCTATTAATATTAAATTTCTGGGCCACGCACGGTGGCTCAAGCCTGTAATCCCAGCACTTTGGGAGGTCAAGGCGGGTGGATCAAGAGGTCAAGAGATCGAGACCATCCTGGTCAACATGGTGAAACCCCGTCTCTACTAAAAATACAAAAAATTAGCTGGGCACAGTGGCGCGTGCCTGTAATCCCAGCTACTCAGGAGGCTGAGGCAGGAGAATTGCCTGAACCCAGGAGACGGAAGTTGTGGTGAGCCGAGATCGCGCCATTGCACCCAGCCTGGGTAACAAGAGCAAAACTTCATCTCAAAAAAAAATAAATAAATAAAAATAAAATAAATTTCTGATTTTGATAATTGCACTGTGACTATGCACAACTTTCTTATTCTAGAGCATATACGAATAGAAAGAGGGGGATATTAAAACAAATGAAGTAATAAAATGCTAACACTTGCAAAATGCAGACAAAGAGCCTATGGGACCTTTGCATATTTTTGAAACTCTTCTGAAATATAAAAGTATTTCAAAACATGATTTTTAAAGGTGTTTTGTAATATTTTACTTATATTTATTTGTGTATATCCATCTTTTGAAGCATAATGTCTTAGAGATAAGAGATTAAAGATGGAGAACAAATGCATGTGAAATGAATGCAGGAGACAAAGCACAAGAAAGATTTGAAAAAGTAAAACATTCAGAAAATGGAAATGAATTAATTAGAGGAAAAGAAATTGCATAGACAAATGAATTATAAATGTCAGTTATAAGGGTTTTGGAAGGTAGAACATTTTTATTTGCATTATTTTTTACACGGTAAAACAATGCTAGTGTGAGAGTTACATTACAACCTAAATGTAGGCAAAATGTAACTCCAGATTTTTTGCTTATTTCTTTATATGATTATGCAACAAAAGATACCAAAGTAATCCATATATTCATGCAGGAAACTCTTAAACTGGAATCGATGTCCATATTGCTGCAGAAAGTGCACAGATTTAGGAACCAGACAGATCTACATTTGAATCTTAGTCTTCCAATTTCAAGCTTTTTGGCAAATGTTAGTTCCCTTTTTATAAGAAATAAAACTGGCTAATTTTGTTGCACTCTGTGAATTTTAAGATGAATTTCAAAAACACAGAAGGAATTTAAAACTGTAGTTTTTAAGAGGCTAGCTAGCTTCATTCAACTAGCTAAATCTTTGCCAGAACATGATCAGTATTTATCTGTATAAAATTCCCCCCAAGACGTTCTGCTTCAATGGATGTGTAGGTGGATCCAAGAATCTGCATGTTTAACAAGCACCCCCAGATGATCAGATGTAAATTACATTTTATGAATCACTGCTTTAGATGGAGAAGCCTCAAGTTAATGCATTGGGCTAAGCTTGCTTTAAATTATTAATGTTTTATGAATCCTCTCTGGAAAGTTGGTTTACATATTTTTGACTAAGTAGAAAAATATAGAAAGGAAACTTTCTTAGATTATTTTGGCTTAATAGCAAAGATCATGTTAAAGTTAGAAGAAACAGCTACTTTTGGTCTTTTCATATACTATTAGCAAAACAAAGGTTTGCCACAATGATTGCCATGTGTACTTTAAATCTCAATAGTGAGACTAAAAATTTCACAGATTGATCTGAAAGGGAAAGTGACCTCAGGTGGCCAATGGTTGAAGAAATAACAAAGAATAAAATCGAGAAAATGAATAATATCAATGAGGGTGCTTATAGATACTTAAATTACACAAAAAAAATCTTCATCAGTATCTGCAATTAAGGAAATAGACAATGAAATCATTTGTGTGATATTATAAAGATGATAGAGATAGAAAGACTCATTATTATATAATAGACATTTCTGACAAAAACACCAAATAATATCCTTACTTGCAAGAATATTTCTAGATTTAACCATTTCTCCCATTTTTCCTGAATTCAGCATTATCAGGAAATTAGTCTAAATTGAAATATATATATATATATATATATATATTTTTTTACTTATTTTCCCCTATAATCTTTATTTTTATAATTATTATACTTTAAGTTATGTGGTACATGTGCAGATCGTGCAGGTTTGTTACATAAGTATACACATGCCATGGTGGTTTGCTGCATCCATCCCCACATCATCTACATTAGCTGTTTCTCCTAATGTTACTCCTCCCCAATCCCTGCACCACCTTCTATCCCTCCCCTAGTACTTCCCACCCCCTGAAATGCCCCAGTGCGTGATGTTCCCCTCCCTGAGTCCATGTGTTCTCATTGTTCAACACACACTTATGAGTTGAAACGTGGTGTTTGGTTTTCTGTTCTAGTGTCAGTTTGCTGAGAATGATGATTTCCAGTTTCATCCATGTCCCTGCAAAGGATGTGAATGCATCCTTTTTTATGGCTGCATAGTAGTCCATGGTTGGTGGGAGTGTAAAGTAGTTCAACCTTTGTGGAAGACAGTGTGGTGATTTGTCAAGGATCTAGAGCTAGAAATACCATTTGACCCAGCAATCCCATTACTCAATATATACCGAAAGGATTATAAAACATTCCCTTATAATCTTATGACCAGTTATTCCTGGTAGAAAAATATATCCTTATATGATTTTAAAAATACACAAATTCTTTAAAATTAACAGTAAATGTCAGCCAATTATATTAATGCCATATCAAATTTAATATGGCTAGATTTGCTTCATCAATTCATTTATGTAACTGAAGCAACATTCTCTCTTCAATAACAATCTAAATGACATTTTGTGGAGGAGGGTAGTTACCTTCCATGACCACATTTTTTAAAACAGTATCAACATTTTAGCTGCACTGAAAGTAAATTCTAACTTCATTGAATTCTACTCTCCCTCTGTTTTTAGATCCACTTTGTGGAAAGGAACAGATAATGTACGTTTTCTTGATATAGTTTATCTATGTTAGGAACCTACTTTGACATTGCATGAAAAACATCCTAAAATATAAAGAAAATTATAAACCATCAAATTAAGAACAATTAATTTTTTAATATATTTATTTTTGTTGAAATAGCTACTTATTTTGTTTTAGTAGATTGAGTAGCATGGACAGGGACCTTTTTAATTAAGTAGACAATGCCTATTTTTTGAACGATATAAAGCAAATGCATCATTTGTGATTGACTATTGAATATTAGCAATTGTTAAAATACATTATATTTATCTCATAAAAGGACTGTGCAGTTATTACAATACTTGATTAATGCTATAATTTAGAACTTCATTTTTGGTCTTAAATTTTAGAAGAAGTAACCAAGGCATTTTTTTTTCTACTGTAGTTCATACTAAAACATTTGGACATTAAGTATGCAGTAGTATATGTTCATAAAACAAAGTTAAACCTTATAAGATAAAAGGCAAAAAAAGTGTACAGTATTTTTAGAGTAATTTGGTACAAGAATTAATAAAATAGACACATAATTTAGCTTAAATCCTGTTTAAAGAAATATCATTGTTTTTATTACTTATTAAAAACTAAAATAAAACAGACTCTTCTCATGATACATTTATTCTAATTTGAACTTAAAACTAATGTTTAAAATATAACTGTTAAACAATATTGTTTTAGGGATAATAACACCTGCTTTCACTGTTTCTGCACTGGTAAATAAATTGCCTTATTTCTCATTTTCTCCTCCTTTGAATTTGTGGTCATGCCCTCATTATCATATTCAATTAATTAGTGCACAAAGGTAATATTCTAGTGTTCAGGATGCATAGAGTTGCATTATTGACTCCAAATAAATAGGGCAGGTCCCTAATGCAGGCTAAAAATTCAGAGATCAGAAGGAACAAAGGAAAATACTTCTTCCCTTTGTGAAAATACGAACACTAAAAATTCATTGCTTGACCGAAGACCTCCTATAAGGACAAAGAAACAAAGGGAAAAAATAGAGATAAAAGAAAGAGTATAAAATCAAATGTAAAAAATAATATTGCATTCATTTGTATCTCACTTTGACCTGACTGAGTGGGATTAGAACAACAAAAAAAAAGTGTTTCCTTAGAAACTTGCCATCTCACATCATGAGAAACCTTGATAATTATTTTGGCTTTGTAACATTTATATTTATCAGATTTGTACACCAGCTGCGAAAAAGCATTTTGATCCATGGAATTTTCTGTATGTTCAAAAATTTCTTAATTCCTTGCTGAGTTAACGCACTGGAGTTTTTCAAAGTGTTTCTCATAGCTTTGTTAAAAATGATGGCAAATGAAAATGTGACTTATGACTTTGGAATCTTATATTCTGTGCTGCCTTGGCAATAGAGTCCTTTTAGCATGCAACTTGGAAAAAAAGCCCTGCTCAAACACAAATTTTAAAGCACTCCCTTCTGTTAGGTTTTTAAATATAGCAAAATTCCATTACCTGTAACAGAGTACACATAATCCCCATAACATCTACAGCAGTAGTGTGATCAGCCACAGCCTGTTTCAGTCATGCTGATTTCCTCCCTTTTCCTCTTGTGACCAACTATTCAACACTTTTTCTACATGACTTGAATGAACCTCTCAATCTTGAATAAAATAATAGCAATATAGCTTCAGGTAATACAGGTACTTTGAAAACTTCCCTCAGTATATCCAATTATAGAATGTCTTACTCCCTCAGCTATTTTCACTCTGAAATGGGTAGCTGACTAGGAAGATCATGCAACTGTTTGTCCTCCTCTTCTTTGCTGTGTTTGTGTTCACCCTCTCAGCTCCCCAAGCCTCTCCTTTACTGGCCCTAGGTACGATGTTACCAACAGAACTTTGCTGCCTTACTTTTATAAGAATGCCTTAAGGAAAAAAAAAAAAAAAAAAACCAAACGAACAAACAAACAAACAAAAAAAAAAAACGGGCACAGAGAATTTATTGGTAAAATGGTGCAGAAGGAAGCATCAAGCTGAAGGGATTGATGATCAGGAAGAGTATTGCAGAAATCAAATTCAGGTTTTAAAGGACCTCATTATAGGTCTCTCTTTAGACTGAATTTTTCATTAATTTATCTTCTCAAGGTTCACTCTAATTATTTGTTATTTTCATATATCTTACATCATTTTCCCCATTCCCTCCTTTATTGAAATCATATTTTCTCAGATTATTTTGTCCTTGTAGAATTGTAAAAGTTCTTAAAATTATTTTCCTGTTTTATTGTGGTATAATTAACAAATTTAAAATGTGTAAATTTAAGATGTACAATGTGATGTTTTAATATATGTGAGCATTTTGAAATGATTGGCACAACCTAGCTAATTAGTATATCAATCACCTCATATAGTTACCATCTGCATGTGTGTGTGGCAAGAACACGATATTTATTCTATTAGCAAATTTCAACTATATGTTAGTTAAATAACTATAGATATCATGTTGTACATTCGGCTTTCAAGATTTATTCATTCTACAGTCGAAAGTTTCTACTCTTTGACCAATATCTCTTCCACCACCCAAGCCCGTCACCATCATTATACTGTTTCTTACTGCAAGTTTGACTTTTTCTGCTTGAGATTCTACATGTAAGTGAGATCATGCAGTACTTGTTTTTTAGTGTTTGTCCTATTTGACTTAGCACAAACTCCTCCAAATGTGTTCTTGTTTTCATGAATGGTAGTATTTCCTTTTATTATAAGGCTGAGTAATATTCTTTTGTATCGATATATATATATATATATATATATATATATATATATAGATAGATAGATAGATGATAGATAGATAGATAAGATAGAGCTTGAGCTAGAGCCATATCTCATTTATTCATCCATTCTTTCGTTGTAAGACATTTACGTTGTTTCCGTATCTTGCCTACTGGGAATAATGCTGCAATGAACACAGGAATGCTAATATCTATTCAATATAAGAATTTTATTTTTATGGTATATATACAGAAGTATCTTGACTAATTTTTTATTAGTCATCAGAGTGACCTTTAATGTTTTTCTATTCAAATTAAATTCCAATCAACGCATTGTTTTACTTGGCTCACTTCTTTAAAAACTCACTTTACTGGGAGATGAATTCTCTTACTGGACTAATGTTTGAGTATGTTCCTGCTTATCACACAGTAAACCATCTGCCCGAGGACAAACATTTGATTGAATTTTAATTAGTTACATATGTGCCTAGCCCTTTATGTGAAAAGTGGACATCATTTATGTTTTGACACATATTTAAGAATTTAGAAATTATATTTAGGTAAAAACATATTGACCCTGGTTCTATAGCTAAAATACACATGCTTCTGTTAATGTAGAAGCTCATCTGGACTTTTTTCAAATTCTAAAAATGATCCAACAGAATATGGTGGCTTACATATGTAATCCAAGCACATCGGGAGGTCAAGGTAGAAAGACAGGTTGAGCCAAGAAGTTTGACACCAACCTAGGCATCACAGTAAAACTTACATCTCTACAAAAACATGCAGAGTAAAAATATTATCTGGGTGTGGTGGCATATACCTGTAGTCCCAGCTACCTGGGAGGCGGAGCTGGGAGAATCTCTTAAGTGTAAGTTTGTTACAATTTCTGTGTAACAGACCTATTTTTTATTAGATTAAGGAGTTTGAAAAATACATCGATTTTCAGTTGATTTTCATTGACTCTGGTGTTTTTCTAATCCTAATGAAATAGTCTTGACTATTTTTATAATCAAATATTCTTAATGCATATTGGCAGATTTAGCCTTACAGATTGTATTGTAATAAAATTTGCATGCCTATTCGTTTTATGGAAGCTAATATAGAATAATTAACCATGTTTAGTAATGCATAACAAAACACAAATTTTTCTAGAGAATATTTTGTAAAGTTTATTCAATTTTCCATTTTTTCTGGAAATACCACCATTATCTCATTTAGACAAAGGGGGTTATCTTTGGTGGCACAATTTCTATGTAAATCAGCATGGACAAAAATAAAAAGAGTACTGGTACACAAGAATATTGTAGCATCCCTGAAAGTTTTGCCTAAAATTCTTGGGAATATTTAAAAACAAAACAAGTCAAAACGTCAAACAGAATGAGAGGCTGTCAAGTTGTCATAATTTAGATACAGATTTAGGTATAATTCATTATTTAATTACTGTAGAAATGCAGTACTCTTCCAACATGTTGAACAAAACATACAACTTTCAATGAAAACAGGCATTGAAAATGTTTCCCTGTATTCAAATGACAGCAAAACAAAGCAGATGATGAGTAGTATAATTCCTTGTTTAGACATGATACCTGTCTAGACAATTCAAAACCAGTACAGCTGTGAGTTTTAAATAGACATTCAAATGACACAAAGTGGGAATGTATATTTTAACTAATCAGTCCTTAGAAGCCCAAAGGCATACATAGCATGTAAGTATAACAATGCCACCTTATGTAGCAGCAATACCTATTGGCACGTTTTTATGCCCATAGGCATACAGAGTAACAAGTTGGAAAGGTAGAAAGTTTCCTTGCTCCTCGTTCATTTAAAATATTTGGAGAAAAGCTTAAAGATATTTGTTATAATTCTTCTTTTTTCTTTTGAAATATCATCTTGTAAAAGTGACATTATGTTGTGTTCAAGAACACATCTTGGTTAAGAAACACTGTTTCACTCCTATGCTCCCTCAGGCTGAGTGATGTCTTTCTCTCCTTAAATGTCCTGCATAAGTAGGGCTTTCTGACAACTGCATCCTGCTGAAGCAAATTCACAACTGCTCTTGATTGCATGGTAACATTGTTTTTGCTCCATCCATTACTACATTAGTTCTTCCAAGTTCTTTCTTTACACTATGAGGGAGAATGAGTCCTTTGGGACACAACTCACATAGAATCATTTGAAAAGTTGCCAGATGTTCTCTAAGAGTCTCATTCCATTGACAAAGATAGTAGGTTTTACGTTAGAGAACTTCCCACAGTTACGAAAAACTTCAATTGTATAATATTTGCTAGAGAACTCACACATGAAAGAATTCAGACAAGCAGATTTTTTAATGATAGGATTATCTGGTTAAAAGTTTTAATATGTACTTGGTCTTTCTTTCATTTATTTCCTATCTCACTAGAATCACCCTACTCATGTGTATTATCTTTCAATTCAGTTTAATCCCATTTCAATCTCCTTTTTATTGAAAAAAAAGATATAAAGTTTCTTTTTCTGACAAAGAAATTTTGATATTCCTTTACCTTATCTGCAAGTCTAATATGAGATGTTTGAATAAAATCGTTAGTGAAACCACTGGGAAAAGAAAAGAAATGTCTTCAAATCAACATATCATTTATAGGAGAATACAAAATCATGTGTCAGTCTTCCAGGTGGGTTAACCAAAAATCTCTGTCTGAAAATTTTATTCTTTTTTTCTTTTATTAAGCAATGTCATACATTCTATTTTAAATAGTGCCAGACTTCAGGGAATAAATTGTGAAAAAGGTGAAGGTTACCACTGGGGCTCCATAAATGTGAATTCCATCTTCTTTCGAATTCCTATTGCCACTGCACTTTTCTTATTTCTTTGTTCTTTTCTCCTCTCCATGGTAACATATCTTTTGACTTGACCGAAGTTCTCTGTGTAGCACTGGTTATGCTTGGCAGGTGTCTTGATTCCCACTCCTAGGTTTTCTTTACTATTGCAATGAGACCATTCAGGAGCCTGTGTTAATGAGTAAGGCCCTATCCCATCCACCATTCCCAACTATCTGTGCCCTGCTTCTCACTCTTCTCTCTCTTTCTCTCTCATCAGATTCTAATAGGCTAAAAATACTATTGCAATTCTTGTTATTGTTGCTTATCATATATTTCTTCTCATACAGAATATAAACACTAAGATGGAATATCAGAAGCAACCTTTCTTAAAGGTGTAAGGAAAGGCTTTGAACATAGGCCAAGGTTTAAATGTTGGGTTAATTACTTTTCAGAAGTATAAAAATTTATTCTTTTAGCATATAGCTTCTCATCTGTAAAATGGTTGATGTAGATAGTGTCTAACAGTGGGGTTTTTTTTTACAGTAGGTATTTGTTAAGTATCTGTTTAATTTAACAGTAATTTTTCTCAGTGCAATTCCCTCATGATCCTCAATTCTCTATGAACCAAATATGGTAAATGAGATTCCTGTTCAATATTTCAGCCTATTTATATGATAACTATGGAAATAACAGCTTGAACAAACCTAGGTCCAAATTGTTAAACACCTGATAATCACCCTGATAAATATTTTGCAGTTGTGTAATAAAATAATAATGAAAATCTTGTTGTGAGTTTATGTGAAAACATTTTTTCAAAGATTGCACAGTCATGCAGGTAAGCAGCAGAAGCAGAATTCAAATATACTTGATGTCTAATTTATGTCTAATGAAATACAAAATCTAGTCACATTGTCTTACTATGTTTAATACAATTTTTTGAAAAGTTAAATAAAATCATTTGTTGAGCTGTTCGGTAAAACACTGAAAAGAATTTTATCCTTTTAATTAAAACAGAAGTATAAAATATGCAGTAAGAAATACATACTCATGGACAGATCATAATAAAACTCAGATTTTCCCCATTAAATTGCAAACTTCTTCTTTCTATCTTTAATTTAGGAAGGAATTCTGGCAAAACTGGCCAAGCTGTTCTAACAGACTTGACACCATTTTGACAAACAAAGTACAGCACACCAAGAGGCATTAGGGAGCAAGACTTTTCAAAGATCATGTGTACTTTGACCATCTGTGCATTTTAAATTTTCGAGAACATTAAATCTCACAAAATTGAATATTTCACACAGACATTTACATGCTTACATGCCTTTCTTAATGTTGAATAAGATTTTATGAAACTCTTATATTTAGAATGTTTTAGGAAATTCTATTTCAGAATAAAGGATCTTATTTCACCACTGTTATCTTCTATCAGTTAATAGATTTTCCTGAAAAACTAGATAGAAAGTAAAATATATGTTAAACTCACATTTAGGAAATCTAAGTTTCAAATATATTTTGGATGTCAATAAAATAGTAATGCTCAAAAGAATTTGCAATTAGAAATTAAATGATAGAAAGGTATTTTGACTTCATCAATGGTAACATAATATTCCAAAAGAATAGCAACAATTATGTAGAATTGAAAATAATTTAATAGCCTTAAATTTATTCATCTTAAATATTTTATTCCACAAAGTATTATGGCAAATAATATACAGAACCTAATAGTAATAAACACTAATTGTTTTTAGTCAATGGTTTAAATTAATTGTACCTTTTAATCTTTATAACAGCCTTGTAGGTTCTATATTCAGCTTTTTTATTTAACAAAGGACATTTTTTATTGCATTTTAGGTTTTGGGGTACATATGCAGAACATGCAAGATAGTTGCATAGGTACACATATGGCAGTGTGTTTTGTTGCCTTCTTCCTCTTCACCCATATTTGACATTTCTCCCCATGCTATCCTTCCCCAGCTCCCCCCCTCCACTGTCCCTCCCCTATTCCCCCCATTAGCTCCCAATGTGTAGTACTCCCTTCCCTGTGTTCATGTGTTCTCATTGTTCATCACCCGCTTATGAGGCGGTATTTCATTTTCTGTTCTTGTGTCACTTTGCTGAGAATGATGTTCTCCAGTTCATCCATGTCCCTACAAAGGACACAAACTCATCATTTTTGATTGCTGCATAATATTCCATGGTGTATACATGCCACATTTTCCCAGTCCTGTCTATCATCAATGGGCATTTGGGTTTGTTCCAGGTGTTTGCTATTGCAAACAGTGCTGCAATGAACATTCGTGAGCATGTGTACAAAGGACATTTTTAAATAGTTGTACTCACATTGGTATTTGGAATGATTAACTAATGTATCCATGGCTAACTTGTGAAACCACACCTCAAATCTGAATTCAAAAACTTGAATTCAACATTCATTGATAGTGTTTGTATTGTTGACCTCACCCAGATCTCATGTTGAACTATAATCTCCAGTGTTGGAGAAGGGACGTAACTGGAGGTGATTAACTCATGGGGGTAGATTTTCCCCTTGCTGTTCTCATGACAGTGAATGACTTCTCAGGAGATCTGGTTGTTTAAAATTGTATGACATCTCCCCCTTCCCTCTCTTCCTCCTTCGCCAGCCATGTAAGATGTACCTGCTTCCCCTTCCTCCATGACTGAAAGTTTCCTGAGGCCTCCCCAGCCATGCTTCCTGCACAGCCTGTAGACCTGTGAGCCAATTAAAGTTCTTTTCTTTAAAAATTACCCCTTTTGGGTGTTTCTTTATAGCAGTGTGAGAAATGATTAAAACACTCATGGTCTTCACCACTCTGCTCTACTGATTCAGTTTACTTCTCTGAGTTTCCTCACATCCTTTCTCTTAGAAAATTGTTGAATCTCCTACTGTTTGGAAATAAAATTTCTAAGTTGTATAAGAAAGATTAAACTAGTAGGAACACTTGAAAGGATGCAAAATAGAAATAAATTCAATGTATAGTTAAATTAAACCAAAATAAGCCTATTTTTTACAGAATTTTGACAGGGGACGTTTATGGGAATTAAAAATCATATATGTTTATTAGACTCCAGCCTGTTTATATGTCTATTTAAAATGTGTATTGCAATTAATTTTTGCCCTAATTCTTATGAACTTGCATTAAAAATTTGTAGGGAATAGTTAAACTTTATATGCACTTGTGCATTTACTTAAGCATATTTATCTCCAAGGTTATTTTTATTGCACAAATATTCAATAATTAAGAGATTCTGTTACAAAATTACAGAACTCACGAATAAGCTAGTGATACTCTTTATTCTGAAATAGATAAAGAAATGCTATCTGTGCTGCCTTAAAGGGTCCTCCAAGTTATAAATCAGTAAGTATTGTTCATTTCCAGGAAAATCAAAACAAAACAAAACAAAAACAGAAACAAAATCTTAAAGAAAACTATATATTTAGCAGGATTTGCCCCAGATCCACTTCTATGATACGTAGATAGTAAAATTATGGTTCAGATTTTGAAAATATTATTAATACATAAAATTTCTGGAATGATATAAAAACTATAACTCTTTCGTGAATACATATGTATTATTAATCCTCCTTATATTAGGCATGTGCTAGGTTTGAGAATTTAATAATGAAAAAGTAGAGAATTTCCATGCCATGGGCTTACATATATTTCATACAATTTTGATTCTAAGGGCAACACATTTCAGGCAATAAAGTTGCTCCTTTTTTGAATTATTAACTTGTTATAGAGTAAATGGGATATAAGCTGAACTTTGAAATAGAGGAAGGATTTGAATATTTAGAAGAATTATAAAATATCTTGGCCACAAGCAAAGTTGAGGAAAGAGAAAAGCCAAGCCCCTATATAGAGTAAAAAAAAAGAGCCTCAATTCATTTTCTAATATGTAAAGGATGATTATTCAATGTACCACACTGTGACACTGTGATTACTAAGTTAATTTAAACAAATAAAATTATTGAGATAATACTTTGAAATGGTGGATATTCAATATAAGATGGTCTTCTTTCTCCCATTGGAATGCATATTGTGAAGAACAGATTGTAAAGGGCATTGGAAGATTGGTTGAGAAATGTGTACTTACTCAAAGAAAATCATGATACTATGTATGCTCCTGACATGTTGCAATTAACAATTAATCTGACAGTGGCATGCCACTGTTGACATCTGACAGTGGCAAGCCATGCGTTGAAGCAAAACGTTTGATTTTCTAAATAAAGATTCTGAACAATGGTAAGATATACAGAAAGATATTGTTAATATAACTTTAAAACCTATGGTACAAAAGAATTTAGATAGCAAGAGTTAGCAATGTAAAATATAATCCATCGTTTTGAGCTATAGGTTTATATCAATATTATATAATCTGTTTTGAACATGTTGAAAATTCTTATAATTCAAATATGTATATATTTTAACTAAATGTTTAAGATTATCTTTATATTCTATGTGATATTTATTGTAGGACCTCACATCAGGGGAATGCAGTGTATGCATGACGAACAAGACCAGGACATTTTTTTTTCCCGTGGAGATCAAGGAAATCAAGAAGGACTCTTTTGAGCTATAAAATGTAAAAAATAATTATAGTAATGGAGAAAGTAATTTACTAAGAAGTAGAAGAGGAAAAATATGAAGAAAAGCAACAGCAACCATTGCCATTAGCCATTAGCTGCTACTATCTTTCACTAGTAGCTATGATTTGCAGCTATGCACCCACCTTTAACTGTCTGGATCCTCTATCTGTTTGGTTGCAAGATTGTGTACAGGTACTATGACTACAATTTATAGCAAAATAAACCAAAACCAAAAAAAAGCAACAAAAACATACACAAAGGCAGTATTTTAAAAAATATATTGATTTTTGTATTTATTACTTATGTGAACTTTGGGAACGACTTATATTTTTTAAAATAATTTTCTGGCTGGGTGTGGTAGCTCAGGCCTGTATGCCAGCACTTTGGGAGGCACAGGTGGGTGGAACACGAGGTCAAGATATCGAGACCATCCTGGCCAACATGGTGAAACCCCATCTCTACCAAAAATACAAAAATTAGCTGGGGTGGTGTTGAGCACCTGTAGTTCCAGCTACTTGGGAGACTGAGACAGGAAAATCACCTGATCCCAGGAGGCGTAGGTTGCAGTCAGCCAAGATCATGCTGCTTCACTCCAGCCTGGGCGAAAAGAGCAAAACTATCTCAAAAATAAATAAACAAATAAATAATAATAATAATTTTCTGTATTTGAATTTCAGTGAGACACTGCACAGTATTATTTACAAATGTTAAATGAAACAATAGAATAACAAAGTTTTTAAAGTTATTATTTGTTAAAATAGTATTCTATTATTATTATTATTATTATTGAGCAAATTTACTTAAAGAAAACTGATATATTTAAAAATCAAATAACTACTTAATGCATGATGTTTAACCTGAATATTTAACTATGTACAGGTCAGAAACTGTGAATCTAATCAACTCCTTGTTTGAAAAATTTTAGAGTTCAAATTTCTCTCTCAAAAATGCACCTTGAGGATAAATAATAATTTCATGCCACATTAAAAATTCTAGAAATATTATACACCTTGTTTATGTTAAATAAACATAAAGAAATATAAATACATACTGACAATGTTCTCTAAAAGATAATTGAAAATATTTATATTAAAATTACACTAAAAGGGATATGTGCATATCGATAACATTTTAGGCAATATTCATGATATACACATAAAAGTTAAAATAATCATATAAAAACAATATAATTTATATCTCATTTGGTCAATAATGGTACAAATACTGTTTCCGACTGCATGGTATTTATTCATTAACTGTTTCATAGGCTTATAAGGAGAACTAACTTATAAAAGTCTTAAAAAAGAATTTTGAAATCTGTTGTGAGATTATTTCCAACACAAACAACTCTCAGCACACAGTAAACCTCATCAGAAAAGAAACCCTTTCTATGCTTTCATAATCTATATTGAAATGCTCTGGCTCACTTTCTTGGCCATATAATCCTCTTTCTCCTGAATATAAAGGATATACTCTTCACAGAAGTATGAGGATTAATAGCAAAACGGCATTAATGGTATCTTCTGTATCCTTCCTTGTTCCAAAAGAGTTCAATACGAGATATTTTTGTTATTACTTAGAACCTTTCCAAAAGGCATAAGGTAACAGCAATCTTAAAGATAAGAAAACTAATTTAAAGGGATTAAAACTTTACCAATATGAGGTCAAATATTTGCTTGAAAAGTGAAAAAACAAAATGTTCAATTGGATGTTTTTCTGGGTCATCAGTAACATGTAGTGGACAAGCAAGTCCTCAGTAACATTACTGAGAAAAAAGATTTTCTTGATGAATGATTTTAAATAGTTCATAAATAGTATACGATGAACTATTTTAAATCATATACTCTAGATCAACAACAGATCACATAAAACATTGAAAATGTCAGGACTCTAAGAGATCATCAGCTTCTTAGAATAAAAAAAAAACACTAAGGAAATTCAGTGTCTGCTCTGTATATAATGGGTTGTGATTTTAATAACACCATACTTCCTGAGTTATTAATATTCATATGATGTAGTGAAAGTTTTATTCCTCATAAATTCTTTCAAACTTGGTAAAAGTTTTAATTGAGTATGAAAATATTTTCAGAAATTTTATTAATTCAGTTTTTATATTCTCACAAACAGAAACAGATTATTGTTTTTAGTAAAGTCATTTTATGTAATCTTTCCCCAAATTTAACCGTTTTATTAAGATTCTGAAAGAAACTTCTCAAGAACCTCTGGTCTACTTTATCAGGTCTGCACAAAATCATAGAACTTTAGGACTAGAAGGGGAAATAATGATTATTGATTCTACAATCGTTGTGTTATCTGTATTTAACTGCAGATTGGTTTTCCAGGCTACACTTGAGTATATCTCTGATGTGTTAGATATCTATTTTTGATGTTGAGTTGGAATTTGTTTCCATATCTTGCATTTACAGTTTCTGTTTCTTACCCTTGTTGATAAAGAAAACCAGTGTAATCATTTTGTTTGCCATCCTTCAACATTTGAATATTGCTATATTTTTTTTCTCAAATCTTATTTTTGCTATATATGTATTAACACAGTAAAAATTTAAATTGTATAACCACTTGTTTTTTGCTAAATGTACCTGATTTTCTTATATTCTATTCAAAGATGAACTGCCAAAACGTAATTCTTAAATAAGGTTTATAGCATTTTAAGAAGGTGGAATTCTCCCACTCTGTATATAACTGCTAATTTAGATAAAAGTAGCTTTTTTAGTGGTTATATTTCACACATAGTTAAAAAACTTATGCTTAATTAAAGTTCGATGCATTCTTTCTAAATAGCTGATGTAATTATACAATGGCTTTTCTCCCTCTCCAAGTAGTGAAAATTTGATTCTCTTTGTGAAGTATAGTTTGCTATATTTTTGAACATTGTTTCTGATTAATAATGACTTATACTGATAGCAGTGTATTTTCTTCCCTTATTGAATAACAAAATTAAAAATGTGTAAGTGTGCTTTGTATGTTTTAATGGCAAAATGTTGAATATGGCAGGGTCGAGGGTAAGTTTATTAAAAATTATCCTCTCAATGGGAAGGATTAAAACTACACACCACTCTATTTGTCTTATCCAGAAAGTTAGTGTTTTCTCTTTTTTCTTTCTTTCTAAAGTTAATGCCTTAAGTTTTTAATCCACTAGAACTTGGATCTACCTTATGCTTGTTTCATCCCAAGAATAGCCTAATCATTTGTTAGAGTCATTGCTCCTTTCTGTCTCACACACCACACTTTTCAATATGTGCTTCTGATTCTCTTTGGTTATACCATGGATTCAAAGGGCTTAAAAACTGAAATACTGCAACACATTTATAACAATTATATTTCACTCTTTTTCTCTCTTATGTGTCATTCCATGTTTACAATTGTAAATATTATTAATATAGTATTCTTTATAGTTATATTTCCTTTTCTTCATTCTATTTTTTCAGCACCTTATATTTTCTGGTAAAAGACAGTTCAGATGAATGTGTCTCATGCCTCCTCATATTCTTTTGAGTAGAGGGAACACATTAATTAGGTTAACACATAACTTCTTATTTCTGTTTCAAAGTTGGGAATTGCAAACTGGTTTAGGCCCAAACTGACCCTCATATCTTTTGGGTATAGTAGGAAAATGAAATAAATAGAAAACTTTTTGTAATTCCCTCAATAACTTTCTGATTTTAATAAATGCCTCAGAAACCAACCTAGATTTAAATTGTCTTGCTTCTGAAAAGATACCATTTATGTACAGTAATTTCCAGTATATGTTTGTTGTCCATATGAATGTCTTCCTATGACATTCCATATGAATGGCCATAGGAAGTGTTTGTTCATATCCTTTGACCACTTTTTAATGGGGTTGTTTTTTCTTGTAAATCTATATAAGTTCCTTGCAGATTCTAGATATTAGACCTTTTTCATATGGGTAGACTGCAGAAATTTTCTCTCACTCTGCAGGTTGCCTATTTGCACTGGTGATAGTTTCTTTTGCTGTGCAGAAGCTCTTTATTTAATTAGGTTCTATTTGCCAATTTTTGCCATTATTATTATTGCTTTTGGTGATTTTATCATGAACTCTTTGCCCTTGCCTATGTCCTGAATGGTATTGTCTAGATTTTCTTCTAGGGTTTTTATAGCTTTGTATTTTATGTTGTCTGTAATTTATCTTGAGTTAATTTTTGTATAAGATGTAAGAAAGGGGTCCAGTTTTGTTTTTCTGCATAGTGCTAGTCAGTTCTCCTAGCACCATTTATTAAATAGGAAATCTTTTCCCATTTCTTGGTTTTATCAGGTTTGTCGTTAATCAGGTGGTTGTAGATGTGCAGTCTTATTTCTGAGTTATCTACTCTGTTCTGTTCTATGGATCTCTGTTTTATTCTATGAATCTATTCTGTTTTGGTACTAGCACCATGCTGTTTTGTTTACTGTAGCCTTGTAGTGTAGTTTGAAGTCTGGTAGCATGATGCCTCCAAATTTGTTCTTAGAATACCATTCAGGACATAGGCATGGGAAACAAACATATGAAAAAAAAAGCTCAATATCACTGATCATTAGACAAATGCAAAACAAAACCACAAAGAGATACCAGCTCATGCTAGTCCGAATGGCTATTACTAAAAGTCAAGAAAAAGAAATGCTGGTGAGGTAGTGGATAAATAAGAACTTTTCCACTGTTGGTGGGAGTGTAATTTAGTTCAACCATATGGAAAACAGTGTATTGATTCCTCAAAAGTCTAGGACCAGAAATATGATTTGACCCAGCAATCTCATTACTGGGTATATACCCAAGTGAATACACATCATTCTATCACAAAGACACATGCATGAATATGTAAATTTCAGCACTATTTCTAAGACCAAAACCACGGAATCAATTCAAGCGTCCATCAGTGATAGACTGGATAAAGAAAATGTGGTATATAACAACCATAGAATACTATGCAGCAATAAAAAGAACAATATTATTTCCTTTGCAGGGACATGCATGAAGCTGGAAGCCATTATCCTCAGCAAAATAAGGTGTGAAAAGACAACCGAACATCACATGTTCTCACTTGCATGTGAGAGCTATACAATGAAAACACATGGACACAGGGTGGGAAACAATACACACTAGGGCCTGTGAGGAAGTGGGGTGGAGAGAGAAAAAGCATTAGGAAGAATAGCTAATGGATACTGGGCTTAATACCTAGGTGATGGGTTGATAGGTACAGTAAACCATCACTGCACATATTTACCTATGTAACAAACCTGTACCCAAGATTTAATGTAAAAATAAAAATATGTGCAAACCATCATTGCACACATTTACCTATGTAACAAACTTGTACCCCAGAATTTAAAGTAAAAAAAAACAGGCAGAATAAATGAGAGCACATGTAATAAGCAAAAGGGATATTCAACGTAAGTATAGACAAATTTAAAGGGAAGCTCACATATAATAAATGTACACAAATATCCCCTTTCTCTTAATTTCATCAGCAGTTGTTCTGGTTTGCCAAGTAAAATTGATATAGTATACTTTATACTAGTGAGTGAAAACTAATGTTATTTAAGAGAGTGTTGTTAAAAATAATAGTAAAATCTCCCTTTATATAAAACATCTTTGCTCTCAAATTTCACAACATGTCCAGACAAAAGCAAATCTGTTTTTTAAATCTTAAATATTATAATACTCAAAATTCTGTTTTTATATACTTCTTCCTTATTGAATATCTATGAATCATCTAACTGAATATCATATTATAGCCTAACTATAATGCTGCTTATTCATATAAATTTTTGTATAAAAACACTTGCTAGAATTCTCTGTCTGAAAAATCATGAACATCTAATGAGATAACTTATTTTTAACAATGCTTTTGTTAAACTAAAGAAATGTCAATTTTGTCTGTTAAAATGTAAATAACCAATTAAAACTAAAATGAAAACATATATAGTGACCTAAATATATGGAGCTGTCTCACCAGCAGAACTGAAAAGAAAAAAAAAAAAAGAAAAAAAAAACCTAAATTTTTTTCCTACCTACAAAGGTCTATGGACTGTGAACAATTAATATAAAGACAAAATATTGAGGAATGGTAAAAAGAAAATGCATATCTATAAGGGTTTTTTTTTTTTTAATGTGTGTGTGCTCACCCTGATCCAAACTGAGCCTGCATGCAAGAAAGAAACAGAAATTCCATTCTAAATTGCCAAAGTCACTGTTTGGCAAAGAATTTCGATTAAGGTAAAATGATCCAGTTAATGCACCCTGCAAAGGACTAAGAACAAATACCAACATCAAACAAGGCTGCGGAAAGAAATCTTTGAAGTGGCTGTTTTGAACATACTATTAGCAACGTGAAATTCAGCTGAAATGTAACCAACCAGATGCTAGTGCTTGAATACAGAAAATAAAATAGATTGCTTTGCTATTAGAAAGGTCACATAAATTTCTTCTCTTTGTCATTTAGAGCTACCAAGAGACTCACAGAACACAATTCTTTTTTTTATCCTTTTTAATTATTCTTATTTTCTGTCTTTCATTTAATGCTATTTGGTGATGTTCAGAGTGAATTATGAGAAGTGAAAAATTTCCAATCTGTGCTCCATATAACTTATACCCTTTACTTAACTGAAAACAAGGGAAATAAAGCTATAATTAATGTTCAATGACAAGTAGATGATGGGGGATGGGTGCAGCAAACCACCATGGCTCCTATATATCTATGTAACAAACCTGCACCTTCTGCACATGTACCACAGAACTTAAAGTATAATTCAAAAAAAAATACTGCTTCTGCAGGAATAAGAATTAAGACTGTTTTTTCTTGTGGATGGGAGAGGGGAGTGCGTGACTGATACTGCAGCCAAGCAGGGCCAGGCAGCTTTAGAAATGCACACACTGGGAGAGAGATCCAAGATGGCTGTCTAGGAGCAGCCCAGGGTTACAGCTCCCAGTGAAGGCACAGGGAGTGAGTGGATGCCAGATTTTCAGATAAATTTTTGTTGCTTACGGACCAGGAGATTCCCAGTGGAGGAGCCCCATCGGTCACCAGTGTGACTCTTTTGCCCAGCGCAGCTGTTTTGCAGGCATCCCTGCACGGCAGTTCTCAGTGCGGAGTATGTGGGACTGGGTGCCCCTTTAGTTGGTGTTTGGAGCTCTGAGAAAGCAGAGTCACCCATCCAGCTAATTGGGATGGGGACTGCAGCCGGGAGCCAGACTGGGAGATTCCTGGCAGAAAAGCTTCATGAATCTTATTGCCGCTGTTTCAGCCGGCACAGTTGCTGCATGGGAAATTGCATAGATCCTGGTGCCTTTTTGGCAGGCAACTGGGTCACCTGGGAGAGAATCAATCGTTCAATTAGGAAAATAAAAAAAAGGGGGCTCCAAGGTGGGGAGCCAGGTGTTCAGGCTCCGCTGGTCCCATTCCCACAAAAAAACAACCATTGGAAAAGCTGACGGTTGAGAGTTTCACAGCAAGTACAGCTAAACCCAGGAAGGTCCAGCTCTGTGAGGGAGGGGCGTCAACTGAAGGAAAACAAAGAAACAGAAATGACATCACCACCAACAATCTGGATATCCACTCAGAGACCCAATCTGAAAGTCATCAATTACAAAGATGACAGGTGGATAAATCTACAAAGATGGGAAGAAACTAACACAAAAAGGCTGAAAACATCCAAAATCAGAATGCCTCTCCTCCTTCAGGGGATCCAAGCTCCCATCAGCAAGGGAACAAGGCCTGAGGAAGAATGAGTGTGATGAATTGTCAGAATCAGGCTTCAGAAGGTGGATAATAAGAAACTTATGTGAGTTAAAAGAACATGTTCTAACCCAAGGCAAAGAGACTAAGAATCTTGAAAAAAGGTTTGGCAAAATGCTGACGAGAATAGACAATTTAGAGAGGAATATAAGTGAATTAATGGAGCTGAAAAACACAACACAAGAACTTCGCAAAGTATGCACAAGTTTTAACAGTGGAATTGATCAAGCAGAAGAAAGGATATCAGAGGTCAAAGACCAACTCAAAGAAATAAAATGAGAAGGCAAGATTAGAGAAAAAAGGATAAAAAGGAATGAGCAAAGTCTCCAAGAAATATAGGACTATGTGAAAAGACCTAATCTATGTTTGATAGGTGTACCTGAATTTGACGAAGAGAATGAGTCCAAGCTGGAAGATACTCTTCAGGAAAACTTTCCCAACCTAGCAAGGCATGACAATATTCAACTCCAGGTAATACAGAGAACACCACAAAGATATTCCTCAAGAAGAGCAAACCCAAGGCACATAATCGTCTGATTCAACAGGGTTGAAATGAAGGAGAAAATGCTGGGGGCAGGCAAAGAGAAAGGTCAGGTTACCCATAAGTGGAAGCCTATCAGACTCACAGCAGATCTCTCAGCAGAAACCCTACAAGCCGGAAGAGAGTGGGGGCCAATATTCAACATCCTCAAGGAAAGGAACTTTAAACCCAGAATTTCATATCCAGGCAAACTAAGCTTCACAAGTGAAGGAAAAATAAAATGATTTGTGAACAAGCAAGTACTTAGAGATTTCATCACCACCAGGCCTGCTTTACAGGAGCTTCTGAAGGAGGCACTACACATGGAAAGGAACAACCAGTATCAGCCTTTCAAAAAGTATGCCAAAAAGTAAAGCACATCAACATAATGAGGTATTTACAACAACTAATGGGCAAAACAGCTAGCTAGCATCAAATGGCAGTATTAAACTCACATATATTATTACTAATCCTGGGTTTAGATTGACTGAATCCCCCAATCAAAAGACACAGACAGCTAGATTGGATGGAAAGCCAAGACCCATCCGTGTGCTGCATCCAGACCCATCTCACATGCAGGGATACACAGGGACTCAAGACAGAGGAATGGAGGAAAATTTGCCAACCAAATGGAGAGCATAAATAAATAAATAAATAAATAAATAGCAGGGGATGCAATTTTCGCCTCTGATGGAATAGATTTTGGAGCAACAGGGATCGGAAGAGGCAACATGGTGTTGAGGGGATCAATGTAACAGGAAGAGCAAACGATCCTGGATGTGTGTGCACCCAATGTAGGAGCATCCAGATACATAAGACAGGTCCTTAATGACTTATAGGGAGGCTTAGACTCCCACACAATAATAGAGGGAGACTTTGACATCACATTGTCAGTATTGGACAGATCAATGGGACAGAAGATTGGTGGGGATATCCAGGACCTGAACTTGGACCCAGAACAAGTGGACTTAGTGAACATTTATAGAACTCTCCACCCCAGATATACAGAGCATGCAGTCTTATCAGTACCACGTCACACCTACTCTGTAAGTGACTGCATGATTGGAAGTGGATCACTCCTCAATAATTGCATAGCATTTCACAGGTTTAAATGAAATATTGGTTGGCTGCTTGTTTGTTATTTTCCTCCCTTATTCCTTCCTGTCTCCATTGTTAAGCACAATTATTGGCATAAAAGTGGTTTTCCATACCCATTTTTAGACTGCATTGTAGCCTGGGCAATAAAGCAACACTCCCGTTCTCTCTTCCTCTTTCTCTTCCTCTTTTCTCTCTCTTTTTTATTCTTAAAAAAAAAGACTGGTTTTTCTTCCATTGATCAAATAACTTCTGTTAGATATCTGAAGTCTCTCCAATGGACACTTCTGTTTTGGACGTGAATCTATCTCTGAGCACAGAGGATTTTAGGGCAGTGAAATTATTTTGTATGATACAATAATGGTAGATACATGTTGCTATACATTTGTCAAAACCCATAGAAAATGCAATGCAATTCAGAGTGAATCCTAATTTATGTAAACTATGGATTGTAAGTAATAATCATTTATCAATATTGACTCATCATTTGTAGAAAATGTAAACCACTAAGAAAAGATATTAATAATAAGGAAAACTGAGGAAAGCAGTAAATGCCAAATGTGGGTGAAGGGGAGGAAGGCAGCAAAACACATTGCCATGTGTGTACCTATGCAACTATCTTTCATGTTCTGTGTATGTAACCCAAAACCTAAAACACAATAAAAAAAAGAATATATATGGAAATTCTGTACTTTCTGCAAATGTAAAACTATTCCCAAAACTCTATTAATTAAAAAAAAAGAAGACCTGCTAATTGCCATACACCTTGATCTTCACAATATAATCAGACTCAATATATACTCTGGATTAAGTGGATTCAATGAATTTTGTACAGCTTAGAACTTTTAGGTCTTTATGAACATATGTAATTCAAGCAAAAAATACTGCAGATTTTTTTCTGAAAAATACTGTGTCTTATTAGTTATTTTAGAGTTTCTTTTCTTTGCATAATTTTTTTCACCATATCATTTCAAAGCATTGTTGCATTTTTTATTTATAAGAGATAAGCATAACCCCTGCTATAAACTGAGTTGTGTCCCCTCACAATTCATATATTAAACTGCTAACCCCTAATATTACAGTACTTGGAGACGCACCTTTGGGAATTATTAGGTTTAGATGAGGTCTTGAAGGTTGAACTCCTATGATGGGATTATTATCTTTATAAGAGCCCCAGATGGCTGGCTCAATCTCTTCACAATATGAGAATATACCAAGAAGACAACCATCTGCAAGTCAGTTAGAGAACTCTCACTCAAAACTGACCATGCTGGCAATATGTTCTTGAATTTCAGCCTCTAAAACTGTAAGAAAATGGATTTTCATTGTTTAAACTACTCAATCTATAGTATTTTGTTATAGTAACCCAGGATGACCACTGCAGCCCTTTGCTGAGTTGAGAATACACTGGGAAGAAGAGGAAAGAGTACTGAACTAGGATTTAGCATTTTGGGGCACATAGAGTAATTCTTGCAATAAACCAAATATAAAACAACCAGTTATTGTGTCTTTTAAAATCTGAGTATAACCCACTTTAAAATGAGAAGGTTAGGTTGACTAAACAATCTCTAGTTTTCTCATTTAAGTTAAGGTTGCCAGATGAAACCTAAGACACTGGTTAAATTTGAATTTCAGATAAAAAACTAAGGAGTTTTACTATAAGTATGCCCCACGCTTTATGCAGGACATTATCTGTTACTGTCTTGTACTTCAAGCTTGAATGGTGTCTTATGTTTTTATTGATTTTGTTTTGTTTTCCAGCAACTCTAAGTCAAGTATAATAGTAGTAGATTAGTGGTTCCCAAAACTTAGCATATAAAATTATTACCCGAGGACTTGATACAGTGCTAATTTCTGGGTACCACTCTAAGAGTTTCTGATTCACTGAGTCTGGGAAAGGCCCACAAATCTGCATGTTTTTTCATTTCCCATGTAGTGCTGCTGATGAGAACTTGGATGAGGTTGGACCCATGACCGTTAATAACCCTTTAAATTTTTTAAGTTCTGTGACTCTATTATTCTTGTATTTTTCTACCTGTGGATAATATTTTGTTTCATATAATTATTAAATCATCATTTTAAAATTATAATTTTTATATCTAAATAAATATTCTCAAAATATTTCACAATGAAACGAAATGTTTTCAAATATATTTAAATTAATTATGTGACTGTTGCTTTAAAGGAGTATAATTAATATTCTACTCATGCTCTAGCTAATAGTTTATCCAACTTAGGACACATATAATATTAAATATGCTTTCTAAATAAAGTCTGCGTTATCTGTTACCTTGACACAATCTTACTTTTTCTCCTTTCTTTGAGTCCAAACTCTCTAATGAACTTTGGAGTTATATATCTTCTGCAGTTCAAATAAGTCCTGATGAAACAAATAGTGTTTGGTGATAAAATAGCCTTAAGCTATTTTGCCTTTTCAGTAGATATGTACGTGGGAAATACTACGTCTCTATTGAAAAGTTTCTGCATTCTTTCCTATTTCTCATCAAGTGTATGAATCACTTATCCTAACCCTTTACTTAATAGCTTTATCTAAGATCTCCTTCTTGTCATGGACATGCCTCTGAGAAAAGTACCTTATGTGCTCTGGCTCCCTGTCAATTTCTATCCTATGATTTTTTTTTTTTTTTGAGATGGAGTTTCGCTCTTGTTACCTAGGTTGGAGTGCAATGGCGCAGTCTCGGCTCACCGCAACCTCCGCCTCCTGGGTTCAGGCAATTCTCCTGACTCAGCCTAGCGAGTAGCTGGGACTACAGGCGTGCACCACCATGCCCAGCTAATTTTTTGTATTTTTAGTAGAGACGGGGTTTCACCATGGTGACCAGGATGGTCCCGATCTCTTGACCTCGTGATCCACCCGCCTCTGCCTCCCAAAGTGCTGAGATTACAGGCTTGAGCCACCGCGCCCAGCCTCTATCCTATGATCTTTTGTCCCTGT
>CM052665.1:9530755-9546770 GCA_028533165.1 Leontopithecus rosalia | reverse complement strand
GAATCATGTGAGGGGCATAAATCAGTTCCAACGTTCTTCATCCAAAAGATTAATATGTTTATTATGCTTTATCCAAAACACTAATATGTTTATGCTTCTTTTCAACCTCATGTAATATATTTATATTCAGAATTTCCCACTTCCAGCAGAGATCATAGATCTAGGACATAAGTAAATATTTAATTATTAGAACTTACAGTCTGAAATTTAATTTCAATAACGGTGTTTATGGACTTATAATTCACCCAACATAATTAAAGAGAAAAATAAGTAAACATAATGATAAAACACAAAAATGCCAGAAATTATGAATTAATTTAATATTTCATTAAACAATTTTAGGGTAGTGAAGTTTGTATAAAACTAATGTATAGGCTGGACGCGGTGGCTCAAGCCTGTAATCCCAGCACTTTGGGAGGCTGAGGCGGGTGGATCACAAGGTCAAGAGATCGAGACCATCCTGCTCAACATGGTGAAACCCCGTCTTTACTAAAAACACAAAAAATTAGCTGGGCATGGTGTCACGTGCCTGTAATCCCAGCTACTTAGGAGGCTGAGGCAGGAGAATTGCCTGAACCCAGGAGGCGGAGGTTGCGGTGAGCCGAGATCGCGCCATTGCACTCCAGCCTGGGTACCAAGAGTGAAACTCCGTCTCAAAAAATAAAAATCAACTACTGTATAAAAACATTCCCCTAGATAATATATATAATAATTGTTCAAACATATTGATTTCTGAGCATGTACCACAATTATTTGTTTACAATGTCATGTAATTCTCAACAAAACCCTACAAGTAAGTACTAAGTTTGGCCTCATTTTTTAGAATATTGAAGGACAACTTAGAAAAATGAATTAAAATTTCTAGGCCATATGTTTGGAAAGAGCCACACATAGTTTCAGAATTTACATTCTGCTTCCTTAACTTCAAAGCTATACAGCTAGTATTAGAATTCTGCAGAGAAATAGAATAGTATAAATAGATGGAGACAGAGAAATACAGATACACATATATAGTCTATTATGTATGCAGAGAGATTTATTTATATATAAAGATATTTATGATTAACACCAGCAGGATGCCAGGTTAAGAATTCCTAGGCTTCACTTCCATCCATAGAAAGTTCAACTAGTTACTATCTACAGTCAAGAACGTCTTTGTGAAAACTCCACACCTTGAGAATAGGACTGAGATGGCTGCCTGAACAGAACTGAACAAAATACCACAAGAGGGGTAAGAAAAATGATCTCACTGACTACATTGCCCTTTTCCCTCCTGCAAATTAGCATGGCACCACACAGAGAGAAATCTCTCCGGCTCAAGGTTTCTGGATTGGGAAAAGATAATTAACAGCGGACATACATCAAACTTCCTCAGCATTCTGAGATATTTCTGTATATGCTCACTTTAGTTTTAACTCATGGGGATCATAGGGAGGAATGGAATAACTAAAGCACTGGGGTCAGGTAGAAGCAAAGCAAGAAGGCAGAGCTCACAGCGACTGGTGAACAGATCTTGCTGGTAACTCCGTGTACCTTCTAGTGGTGGTACCTGATCAGAGGTACTACACAATATCATAGTCCAACCACAAAGACAAGCTGGTCACTGGACAGACAGCATTCAGGTGCAGCCTCAGACCATACCTGAAAGTCAGAACAGCACTGGGTCTTACCCAAGTCCCGCTGTAACTGTGAGCTTGATAACAGTCTACATTCTCTCAAGTTCCTACAGGTTGTGAAGCTAGTCAGGCCTGTGTCCTTCCCTCAGGGTCACATGTTCCCCTGGACCTCAGGTGTGTCCAGAGTCAGGGAATAAAAATCCTTAGAAGTCTACCTCATGTTCTATTCTACTGTGGCTGAGCTGGCCCTCAAACCTCAAACACAATTCTTCCCTCTCTTCCTTCTCTTTGCCCCAAGCAGAAAAATCTCACCCCATAGCCACCACCAGCACAGGCCCACAGGGAGTACTGCCAAGCTACTTCCAGTGTTCACTTAGGTTCCCAGGGCTCTTCAGTCAACTTGTGGTGAATACTGCAAGGCCCTAAACTTACTCTTCACATCACTGGACTCCTTTCTGGTCCAGAGTGTGTCCAGAAATGCTGTCCAGAAGCCGAGGCCTAAAATTGGTGCTCTACCCCATAGTGGTCAAACTGGTACCTAAAGTGCAGGACAAAGCCTCCTTTATTTTTTAGATTGCCTGCTCACTCTGATGACAGTTTACATTGCTGTGCAGAAGCTCTTTAGTTTAATTAGATCCCATTTGTTAATTTTGGCTTTTGTTACCATTGCTATTGGTGCTTTAGTCATGAAGTCTTTACACATGCCTATGTCCTGAATGGTATCGCCTAGGTTTTCTTCTAGGTTTTTTTTTTTTATGGTTTCAGGTTTTACATTTAAGTCTTTAATCCATCTTGATTTAATTTTTGTTTAAGGTATAAGGAAGGAATCCAGCTTCAATTTTCTGCATATGAGTAGCAAGTTTTCCAAACACCATTAATTAAATAGGGAATCCTGTCTTCACTGCTGTTTTTTGTCAGGTTTCTCAAAGATCAGACGGTTATAATTGTGTAGCATTATTTCTGTGGCCTCTGTTTTGCTCCACCGGTCTATGTATCTGTTTTGGTACCAGTGCCATGCTGTTTTTGTTACTGTAGCCTTGTAGTATAGTTTGAAGTCAGGTAGTGTGATGACTGTAGCTTTGTTCCTTTTGCATATGATTGTCTTGGCTATGCAGACTTTTTTTTGGTTTCATATGAAATTTTAAGTAGTTTTTTTCTAATTTTGTAAAGAAAATTAATGGTAGCTTGATAGGGATAGCATTAAATCTATAAATTACTTTGGGCAGTATGGCCATTTTCACAATATTGATTGCTTTTATCCATAAGCATGGAATTATTTTTTTATTAATTTGTTTCCTTTCTTATTTCCTTGAGCAGTGGTTTGTAGTTCTCCTTGAAGAATTGTTACTCATCCCTTGTAAATTGGATTGCCAGGTATTTTATTCTCTGTAGTAATTGTGAATGGGAGTTTACTCATGATTTGGCTCTCTGTCTGTTATTGGTGTATAGGAATGATTGTGAATTCTGCCAATTGATTTTTGTATCCTGAGACTTTACTGAATGTGCTTATCTCCTTATGAAGATTTTGGGTTGAGACAATGGGGTTTTCTAAATATGCAATTATGTCTTCTGCAAATGGAGATAATTAGACTTTCTCTCTTACTATTTGAGTGTCTTTTATTTCTTTTTCTTGCCTGATTGCCCTTGCCAGAACTTCCAAAACTACGTTGAATAGGAGTGGTGAGATAGGGCATCCTTGTCTTGTGCTGGTTCTCAAAGGGAATGCTTCCAGCTTTTGCCCATTACTATGATATTTTCTGTCAGATTTTCATAAGTAGCTCTTATTATTTCGAGATACGTTCCATCAATACCAAGTTTATTGAGAGTTTTTAGCATGAAGGTGGGTTGAATTTTACCAAATACCTTTTCTGCATCTATTGAGATTAAAAAAAAAGAAAGGAGAGACATCCAAGATGGCTGATTACTACTAGCAGCTCAGGATTGTAGCTCCCAGTGAAAGGGCAGAGAATGAGAGGATGCCACACTTTCATATGAATTTTTGTTGCTCAAGGACCAGGAGATTCCCAGAGGAGAAGCCCCATGGGTCACCAGTGTGACTCTGGTGGCCTATGCGGTGGTTTTGCCAGTGCCCGGCGGTTCTTAGTGCATAGTAAATGGGACTGGGTCCCCTTTTGGTTGACATTTGGAGCTCCAGGAAGGCAGAGTCACCTATTCAGCTGATTGAGAAAGGAACTCAAGAAGGAAGCCAGACCGGAGATTCCTGGGCAGAAAAGCACCATGAATATTAACACCACTGTTTTAGAGGGCACAGTGGGTTACTCAGATTCCAGCACTGAGAATCAACAAGCTGGATGTCCACTCATAAACTTAATTTGAAAGTCAGTAATTACAAAGATGACAGGTGGATAAATTTACAAAGACGGGAAGAAACCAGCATAAAACAGCTGACAATACCCAAAATCAGAATGTCTCTTCCTCTACAGGGGATGACAGTTCCTCACCAACAAGAGAACAAGGCCTGATGGAGAACGAGTGTGTTCCATTAACTGAATTAGGCTTCAGAAGGTGGATAATAAGAAACTTCTGTGAGTTAAAAGAACATGTTCTAGCCCAATGTAAAGAAACCAAGAACCTTGAAAAAAGGTTTGACAAAATCCTAATGAGAATAGACAATTTAGAGGAATATAATTGAATTAATGGAACTGAAGAATACAGTACGAGAACACAGGTTTTATCAGTCGAATTGATCAAGCAGAAGAAAGGTTATCAGAGGTTGAAGACCAACTTAATGAAATGAAATGAGAAGACAAGATCAGAGAAGAAAAAGTAAAAGGAATCAATAAAGTCTCCAAGAAATATTGGACTATGTGAAAAGACCTAATTTATGTTTGATAGGTGTACCTGAATGTCATGAAGAGAATGAATCCAAGCTGGAAAATATTCTTCAGGATATTAAACAGAAAAACTTTCCTAACCTAGTAACATAGGACAAGACTCAACTCCAGGTAATACAGAGAACACCATGAAGATATTCCTCAAGTAAAGCAACCCCAAAACACATAATTGTCAGATTCACCAGGGTTGAAAAAAAGGAGAAAATTCTAAGGGCAGCTAGAGAGAAAGGTCAGTTACCCATTAAGGGAAGCCTACCAGACTCACAGCAGATCTCTCAGCTGAAACCCTACAAACTAGAAGAGAGTGGGGGTCAATATTCAATATCCTCAAGGGAAATAATTTTCAACCAAGAATCTCATATCCAGCCAAACTAAGATTCATAAATGAAGGAAAAATAAAATTTTTCATGAACAAGCAAGCACTCATAGATTTCATCACCACCAGGCCTGCTTTACAAGAGCTTCTGAAAGTAGAACTATACACAGACAGAAACAACCAGTATCAGTCATCCCAAAAACTTACCAAAAGGTAAAGGGTATCTCCATAATGAAGAGTCTATATCAACTAATGGGCAAAATAGCCAGCTAGCATTAAATGACAATATTAAACTCACAAATACCAATATTAATCCTAAATTTAAATGGATTAAATGCCCCAATCAAAGACTCAGACAGGCAAATTGGATAAAAACTCTTATAAGCAAGGACACACAAAGACTCAAAAGAAAGGGTTGGTGGAAGACTTATCAATCAAAGGGAGCAATAAATAAATAAAAATGAGTTGTAACTTTTGTCTCTGACAAAATAGACTTTAATAGTAACAAAGACTAAAAGAAACAAAGAAGGACATTACATGGTAAAAGAATCAAGGCAACAACAGGAGTCAATTATCATAAATATATATGCACCCAATATAGGAACACCCAGATACATAAGACAAGTTCTTAATGACTAATAAAGAGACTTGGACTCCCGAACAATAATAGTGGGAGACTTTCACACCACATTGTTAATATCTGATGGATCAACAAGATAGAAAATTAACAGGAACATCTATGAATTGAACTCAGACCTGGAATAAGTAAACTCAGTGAATTTTTATAGAATTCTTCACCCCAGGTCTACAGAACAGAAATTTGTCTCAGTATAACATTACAACTATTTTGAAAGTGACCACATAATTAGAAGTAAATCACCCTTCAGCATTTGCATAGCATTTCACAGACTTAAATGAAATATTGGTTGGCGCTTTGTTATTTTCTTCCCTTATTCCTTCCTGTCTCTGCAGTTAAGCACAATTATCGGCATAAAAGAGGTTTTTAATACCTATTTTTAGATTGCATTCCAGCCTGGGCAACAGAACAAGACTCCTGTTCTCTCTCCCCCTTTCTCTTTCTCTTTCTTTCAATAAATAAATAAATATATAAATAAAAATACAAAATATAAAAGAAGAATCTAGTAGACACAACAAAAAATGATAGAGTTGATCCCACAGAAATACAAAGTACCATCAGAGAATACCATAAACCTCTCTATGTGTATAAACTAGAAAATCTAGAAGAAATGGATACATTTCTGGACATGTATACCCTCCAAAGACTAAATCAGAAAGAAGTTGAATGCCTGAATAGACCAATAACAACGTCTGAAATTGAGGCAGTAAGTAATAGCCTACCAACCAAAAGTAACCCCAGGACCAGACAGATTCACAGCCGAATTCTACGAGAGGTTCAAAGAGGAGCTGCTACCATTCCTTCTAAAACTATTCCAAACAATAGAAAAAGGGGAACTCCTCCTTAACTCATTTTATGAGGCCAGGATCATCTTGATACCAAAGCCTGACAGAGACACAACAAGAAAAGAAAAATTTAGGCCAATTCTCCTGATGAACATTGATGCAAAAAATCCTCAATAAAACACTGGCAAACTGAATCCAGCAGCACATAGAAAAGCTTATCCACCACGATCATGTCAGCTGCAGCCCTCAGATGCAAGGCTGGTTCAACATACACAAAACAATAAATGTAAACATAACCAATGAAACACATGGACAGAACCGGTGACAAATACTACTTAGTTTTAAAGGTCATTTGTGTTCTCACCAAATGTAAGTTTAAAAGGTTAGATTCCATGAAGGTTTAAGCAGAAAATCAAACTTTGTTTGTATTACCTTTATTCAGTGTTGCTTCCATTCTTCCATCTTACTAGAAAACACTTTGTGAAATTTCTTCTTAGGTTTCCTTTCAAAAAAGCAAAAACAAAAATGCCCAAAGCAAAGTACCAGAGAAATGGTTAGAAATTATTTATAGTAAAAAGAAAAATGTTTATCTGTGTATAACTTTAATCCATTAAAGAAAGTATTTTGTGATCAATAGTCCTTTAAAAACCTGTAGCCTAAAATAAATATTTAAGAGTTACTAACTTCAGGTTATTATTCTTAATCTAAAATGCTGTGATATTGAAGATATTTCATTTAAAAATATTTTCAAATTAAAAGTACTCATTTTTATTTTTTCTTATAAAATATGATTTGTTGCACCTACAAATACACAAACCTATTGACCTCAAAGTGTTTTTCCTTTTGCTTTGAATTTAAAATTGTCCTGTAATTAAGGCGGTCTTCATTTCTGTGACATATTTGTGTGGTTTCAGAAGGCCAAAGGTATGTTAGTTGTGGTGACGACAAAACCAATTTCATCTTATTGGTCAAAAATAACATCTATGTTTATTGCTTTATTACAATTAAGACTGGGGTAGATTCCCTAAAGTAAGAACTTGAAATACTGTTAGGAATTTAAATGATGCAGAGTAAGAGCCACGTAGGAGACTAGCAAGAACCATTTGTAATAATTGCATAGGATACCTCTTTTTTCACTTTGTGTGTTTGCAAAAAATAGTGATGACAAATGGTCTCAAAGGACAAAGTATGATTTTAAGTCTCCAGCAAAGCAGAAACGTATGTTGTGCACCCAAGTGAATTTAAGAAGATCGAAGAGAATGGTTAGTTGTCTTGTCCTTTGCTGCACACAGCAAAAAATAAAAACTGCAACTTTCGATAAAGCAGGGCCTGGACAACTCTGCAAAGATGTAAGACGTCTCAGGACTAGAAAATAGCAATCTTAGACATTATCTTCAATGAGTCTACTTGAGAGTAAATGCCATTCACTTTTTTAGATGTGAGACAGATGATCATTTTAGTATCTTTGTACATTAAGGAATTACAGCCATTAAGAAAGATTAGGCTGTAAGTATTCTGTCCAAAAATGTGGTACTAATATTAACTAGTAATCAGTACCATGTAAAGTCAGAAAAAGGGGTAAATAAATTTAGTTCAATAGCTATTCTCTTTCTCTTGAAAGACAATGTAAAACAAGGTGACTTACACATAAGAAGTAAAAATTTGACTTTTTCAAATTCATAATTCTGGGAGATGGTTGCTAGGTTAGAAATACAAATTTCTACTGTTGTTCTTTATTATTTGTACTACTGTTTTTGCTAAAGATTACTTAAAAGGCAAACTGGAGGATAATATCAGAGAGCACAGTTCAACCAAATTGTATTTTATTCAATGATCTGTTCATAAAATATGCCTAATTTTTATGACTACATAAAAAAATTGACAATATAAAATTGAATATGAAATGAATTTACCCACATTTCTGTAGATTTTTACACAGAGCTTCAGAGAAATGTGAAGTGTTAAATAGGATTCAGGCAACAAAAGGCTGCTTTACTCACAGATATTCTCTTACAAAGTTTTAACAGTGACCTCTCTATTTCCCTAAATTCTAAGTTTATCATATCCTTTTGTTCCTGAGGAAAACATCCATAGTTTTCTCAACCTGTCAGGTTTACCTTAATCCTGAGATAGGCTTACATCTGTTAAGTTATGTGACTTGCTACTCTTTTTTTGCTTTTTAACAGTGAAAAGTAGTTTGAATTTCCAAAGCAGCCATGCAAACTAATTTGAAATGTGATCATTTTTATTTAAGGTGTATAACGTCCAGGTACTTGTCACTTTTACAGCCATACATAGAAAAGTAGGCGTGGCTGCTGCCAAAGTCAAAATTAAAGCAAAACTGAATAAAATTTTTTATTGTATTTTTTCATTTTATAAAACATACACATTATGTTTCTTCTTCTTTTACATGTCATTCACCTATTCTTTAAATGTCAAAGGAAATAAACATCTCTGAAATTATCAATGTCATTATCATTTTATGCCTTTCCAAGATCAGTAAAAGAGGAATCTTGTGAACATTCTTGTTTCAAAGACAATTTAAATTTGTAATATAACAAATATATTAAAGGAATTTTAAAAAAACTTTGAAACATCTCAAAATATGGAAGTTTGCAAGTATATGGGCAACATGAAACGAATAACAATCTAGTGACAAAATTGGGTCAGAATTCAAAGTGCCTTAAAATAAAAACTATCAAAGTCCATCGATGTTTTAAATAACACCAGATATTTAAAATTAAAATAGATTTGCTTTCTTCTTAACTTCTTGGCTTCCAAAATAAAATGGATACCTGAACTATATAATTAAATGCTATTTGATTCACTGCAGGTCAGAAAACATTCACAAAACAGAAAAAAACAAATGCATATGGTAGATTTCACACACCCGCCCCCATGTACATATAAAACAGATATTAACCCTTCCTTCTGAGTGTTGTTTTTATAGTATAAAAGGGCTCTACTGTTTCTGATCTCTGGTTATTGCTCCCCTAATCAAGTGTATGGGATGATACCTTTTTTTTTTTTGTATCACCAAGATTTAGTCTTTAGTTTTCACATTTCTCCATATGGCTTTTTTGGGTGATGGTAATATTCAATAATTTTCCAGGATGGGAGGAGAAACCTGGAAATTTGAAGAAGTAACACTAGAACCATGTATGATTTCAGGTAGAGGGACCGCCTTAGTAGTAACAAAACTTATGAAAGGCAGCAAGCAATAGTAAGTCTAAATACTGAAGGCATTTTTGGAATGATGGCCTGGAGTTGAAAAAGTATATTCATCTGCTAAGGCTGCAATAAAAAATCACCACAGCCCAGGTCAGGTGGCTTATGCTTACAATCCCAGCACTCTGGGAGGCTGTGGTTTGATTATAGCTTGAGCTCTGGACTTCAAGACCAGCACTGGCCAACATGGCGAAAATCTGAGTCTACAGAAAAAACAAAAAAAGCCAGGTGTGTTGGAGCATGCCTCTGGTCTCAGCTACTCAGGAGACTGAGGAGGGAGAATCACTTGAATCCTGGAGTTTGAGGCTGTCTTAGACAACAGAGGGAGAACCTGTCTAAAAAACAAACAAACAAATGAAAAACCAACCACAGACTGCCTGGCTTAAACAACATAAATTTATTTTCTTATAGTTCTAGATGCTATGTTTGAAGTATGTAAAAATCATTAGCAAATTAGAAATCATGGTTTTCTTGGAGAGACACAAAACTAGGATGCCCTGTGTGAACACGAGTTGTCTCTTCAAAAAAAAAAGAATAAAAAAACTTTATTTCTTCTAAAAAAAAAAACTAAACTAAGAAACATGCAGGTTTCTTACATAAATACACATGTCCACGGTGGCTTCTCCGCCTATTGACCTGTCCTCTAAGTTCCTTCCTCTCACCCCCATCCCCCAACAGGCCCTGATGTGTGTTGTTCCCTCTCTGTGCCCATGTGTTCTCAATGTTCAACTCCTGCTTACGAGTGTGAACATGCAGTGTTTGGTTTCCTGTTCTTGTGTTAGTTTGCTGACAATGATGCTTCTATCATCATCCATGTCCCTGCAAAAGACAGGATCTCATTCTTTATATGGCTGCATAGCGTTACATAGTGTATATGTGCCACATTTTCTTTATCTAGTCTATCATTGGTGGGCATTGGGTTGGTTCCAAGTCTTTGCTACAGTGAACAGTGCTGCAATAAACATATGTGTGCATATGTCTTTATAGTAGAATGATTTATAATATTTTGGGTATATACCCAGTAAAGGAATTGCTGGATCAAATTATATTTCTGGTTCTGGATCCGTGAGGAATCACCATACTGCCCTCCACAATGATTGAACTAATTCACATTTCCACCAACAGTGTAAAAGCATTCTTATTTTTCCATAGCCTTGCCAGCATCTATTGTTTCCTGATTTTTTAATAGTTGTCATCCTGTCTGGCATGAGATGGTATCTTACATTCCAACTATAAATAATAGTCAGTTATATAATAGGCATTTTATATACATTTGTTGATTAAATAGATGTGTTAATTTACCTTAACATATATGAAATACCTTAGAAATTGCTTTTGAAGTTTAAATATTTGTAAATATATGGAAGGAAGAAATTAAAGTCTATTTCCTTGCAAATTGTAACTAAAATTATCTTTCTATTTCGTATCACAGTAAGCAAATAGCTTAGCTTTTGTATCTCAGTTTCTTTTGTAAAATGAATTATTGTACTAGATGATTTTTATGAACATTTGTATCTGCAACATTTAAATGACAAATATAAATGCCCTTTCTCAACATTTTAGACCTTCACAGTTTATAGGAGTTTATTTTACTTTTAGTTTTGTTTTCCTTTCTAGAACTCCTGAAGACATGAAATTCTCTGTGTTCTACTAGATTTTCTTAATCCTGCTATAGAATGAACAATTCACTAAGAACTTTCTTAAAAACTAAGAAGAATAAAAAATTGTATGTGCAATGTAGAATCTCAATATCCTAGAAAGAAAAGAGAAGTTCTTAGCAGGAGACTCAATAGGGAACAGAAAAGTATTAAAAAAAAATGTGAATACAGTCCCAGGGTGATGAATCAAAGTGATTCACACAAAGACATAGCACTGATCACATTAATCAACTAGAAAAGGTTCAGAGAGAGGACTTCGCAATTCTCATAATAAAGGTAGAAGTTCAGAAAAGTCTTTAAGAAAATACATGGATATTGGTTGAGTTCCCAGAGGGCACAAGACAGACAAATATGGAAGTATTTATGAAACAAAGAGTTAAAAGCCAACACTGTCTGAAAGATTTCACTGCATACTGACCCAAACTTCCCACCTTGAAAGTTTTATCACAACATCTATAGCTAAGTAGTGGGAAAGAGCCAATTAATTAAGTTAAATCCCTTAGAAAAAGAAGACTACTGGGGCCGATAAAAGTTCTTACAAACATACCATATGTAGTTTCTAATTAGAGCTATATAGAACTATTCTATAGGAGTTTGACATATATGCCATGTTCTTGAAAGTTGAAGAGTAAAAATCGTTTTCTAAATTAATAAATATCTTGCTCTATTGTCAAGCCCAACAATGCCTTAAAATCCACGGAATTTAAAAATGGAGGAAAAAAACTCTGATTTCACAACACTAAAAAAAAAAAAAAGGTAAAGCATGATTGAAATATCTAAATTATATGTTCAGTTTATTTTAAAAATCCAGACTGGAAACCACTAGGGAATGTATAAAAACAGACCCATTTTAATATAGATCGGTGAAGACAGGCATTCAGAGATAAGAAAAGATGTAGTAAAACTCAAGGGAATATCATGTCTGTCTGAACTTTAAAATATGTGCGGTAGGTTCCTATTCTAAATTTACAGAATTTCTATTGTTTAAAGAGTTGAAAAAGAATTTTACTTAGCATCAAAATTGAATGTACTCTAATTTCATAAGAAAGGAAGGAGAAAAAATAAAGAGAGAGGGAGGTTTTATCAAAGATTCACATAGGTGTCCTGTGAGGAGCAGAGAAAATGCTGCAGATCCTCTGTAAAAGAAGATCTATACTTCAGAAGGAATGACCACAGTGTAAAATTAAAAAGATGTTCTTATATTTTCCCATACTGGTTCTAAAGACATATTGTAATCTTTTAGGATATGCAGATTTAACTTCAGTTTACTCAGTCCATAAATAATGTTTCATCACAAATATTCAATAAAATTTCAGGTATAGCAGCATGTTTTTGAATAAGAGTTACAATTTATTTTGCATTGGAACATTGAGCTTAAAGTGTTAACTTCTGTAAACATTAAAAATTGCATCTCTTTATAATATAATAGATAATATAAAGACAAATGCAAAATTTTATAGATTGTTCATTTCATACTGGGAAAAGTATACAAAGTAAAATGAACTGAATCTCAGCACATGACCCTAATTATAAACAGTTTGAACACCCTTTACATATGAAAAAGGAAAGAATTATAGGCATCTATGTACATTGCATAATGGATGATGAATAGTAGAATTAACTCATAGAACTATAATTAAGTTGTCTTCAGATAATATAGCAATACAAATTATAAAAGGAATAATAAATCAGCCTATGGCTTTCACTCCATATGAATAGTTAGCTGTGAAATGTCATGAAAATGCCAAAAATTTCTCAAAACACAATTCACTTTAATTTAATGAATTAATACATTATTATGCACTTTTTAGAAGGCATGAGATATTCATTACATCTAAACAAAGAAAGAATATGACACAGCCTCGTTTTATAAAAAAAAATCAAACAATGCTTTAATTAAATTTGTACTTAATTTTTAAATTCATGCAATAGGATCATATGAGTTCATAGCTATATACTTTGTAAGGACAAGTTTTTAAATTTGAAACACATTCTAAATAGCAAAAGAACAAAATAAGAAGAATAGAGTGTTTAAAATCTTGTACTTTTTAAACTGTACTAAAATTCCTTAAAAGTAATTTACTACCTTAAAGTATTACATACTCTTTTTTGTTACTATTTGTTAAATAATTTTCAGATTTTCATCTGTTAAGTATCACTAACATTTGCATAATTTTGCAAATAATTATATGATAACCAAGGCAGAATTTTCTACTGGACACATTTAGTTTGACAACGTGATCAGATATCTTATAACTTGCCTAACTTATTTTGCTTAAGAAATTCTTAGTTCAACTGTGGTGTTCCAAGGTAATATGAAAATGTTATAAACCAAAGATAAAAGTAAATAATGTTAATATTAAATCTTTTTGTATCTTACATCTATAATTGTCCCTCTCCCAATTTTGATTATTTTACAAGTTTGTTGAAGAAAGCAAGCTATTCATTCTGCTGAGTTGTAATTTCACTAAGTATTCCTTCACACTGTTATTCAACATATTGCTCTGACATCTGCAATTTCATTAAATATTGAGGTTAACTCTAATGTGTTGATCTCATTCTGTCCCCTCACCCCCAAGATTACTTCATAGATGGTGTAGGTTTTCATCAGGAAGCACATAAATTGTGATCATTATATTTTATATTCTGTAATAAAATAAAGAACTTAACTACCAAGATTTATTATTTTATTATGGGATGCAAAACATTGAATTTCTAATTCTAGCATTACTTAAAAAAAAAAACTGGAACACTGTTGAGAGCAGCATCCCCTTAATAATTATTTGGCTATCCTGAGGCAGAGTTTATAAATGGAAAGCAAAGTAAAAGGTCGATTATTTCTCTTCACTTGCCAGTATAAACATGTGTTGCTTAATGATGGGGCTATGTTCTGAGAAGTGCATCATTAGGCAACTTTGTCATGTGAACATCCTAGACTGACTTAACAAACCTAGCTGCTATAGCACTCTACACACCTGGTCTATATGGGATACCCTATTGCTCCTAGGCTACAAATCTGTACAGTATGGTATGGTGCTGAATATTGTGCGTAGCTGTAACTCAATGGTAAGTATTTGTGAGCCAAAACGTACCTAAAGATAAAAAGTTACAGCAAAAATATGGTATAAAAGATTAAAAATGGTACACATGTATGAGGCACCTGTCATATTTGAAACGTACAGGACTAGAAGTTGCTCTGGGTGAGTCCATGAGTAAATTTAAAGGTCTAGAACATTACTGTGTACTACTGTAGACTTCAAAAACATTGTACATTTTTGCTACACTAAATATATTTTAAAATTTTATATTCTCAATAACAATTTAACCTTAGCTGACTGTAAAATTTCACGTTACAAACACTTTTATTTTTAAACTTTTTGACTCATAGTAATACCTTAAAACACAGATACATCATACATCTCTACAAAAATATTATTTTAATATTCCTATTTTCTAAGCTTTATGTAATTTTTTTTTCACCTTTATAAACATTTAGTTAAAAACTAATACATAAACACACATAGTAGCCTAGGCCTGCACATGGTCAGAATAATGAATGTCATTGTCTTCCGTCTCCATGTCTTGTCCCACTGGAAGGTCTTCAGGGGCAGTTAACATGCATGGAGCTGTCATTTCGTATAACAATGCCTTCTTCTAAAACACCTCTTGAAGAACTTGCCCAAGGCTATTTTAAAGTTAACTTTTAAAAAAATATGTAGAATTACTATGCCAAAATAACAATAAGAAGCATAGTTTAATAACTACATAAACCAGTAGCGTGCTTGTTTGTTATTATCAAGTTTTATGTATCATGCATAACTGTATTGCCATATGTTAATACAAGTGGCAGTGCAGTATGTTTGTTTACACCAGTATCACCACAAACGTGTGAGTAAGGCATTGCACTATCACTTTACGAAGGCTACGACATCATTGGGTGATAGAAGTTTTTCAGCTCCCTTATAATTTTATGGGACCACTGTGGTTTATATGGTTTGTCTTTGGCCAAAATGTTGTTATGTGGTGCATGATTGCATTCAGAATATAGGAACACTCTCCTTACACACACTTTTGATTGACGTGATCTCCTGTATTCAAATATATTTAATGTTTCAATACTTAGCAATGATTATGCTTATGGATGCTCCTATGTTGTCCTATGTTTGGGCAATAGGAGCAAATGCAAGATAGCTTTTAAGTGTTTTTTACATGATCTCTAACCTTTGAAATTTTTTTATTTCTGGTATGATAAAATATTTGTATTATTTCTTTTCATAGAAGTGCAATCAGCTATTTCTCCAAGAAATCACCATCTCTACTAATGGGAAAATCAGGACACATTAATCTCACTGCTATTAAATTCATCATAAATTCTATTCTCTGTCAGGACATAAACCTAAAAAATACACATACACATATCTTTTAGTGACAAAATAGATACATTAATTCTGCTCTTTCTGGAGCATATTTAAGCTTCTAGATTTTTACTTATTTAATTTTATATTTATGTGCCATTGATACTTAAAACCCTGATTCATAACCATGTTGTCTTAATTAATTTTTTTGGGGGGGGACGGAATTTCGCTCTTGTTACCCAGGCTGGAGTGCAATGGCGTGATCTCGGCTCACCACAACCTCTGCCTCCTGGGTTCAGGCAATTCTCCTGCCTCAGCCTCCAGAGTAGCTGGGATTACAGGCATGTGCCACCATGCCCAGCTAATTTTTTGTATTTTTAGTAGAGACGGGGTTTCACATGTTGACCAAGATGGTCTCGAGCTCTTGACCTCGTGATCCACCCGCCTTGACCTCCCAAAGTTCTGGGATTACAGGCTTGAGTCACCGCGCCCGGCCATTAATGGTTTGTTTTAACCTACATGCCAGTTTCAGGAAATATTCCAGTATGACTTAAAAAGGGATGAT
>CM052665.1:9496716-9530255 GCA_028533165.1 Leontopithecus rosalia | reverse complement strand
TCCCTCGTTACTGAGTTTACAGGCATATGCCACCATGCCAGGCTAATTTTTGTATTTTTTGTAAAGATGGAGTTTCACCATGTTGGCCAGGCTGATCTCATACTGCTGGCCTCATATGATCCACCCACCTTGGACTCCCAGAGTGCTATTTGTGCAGGCATCAGCTATCACACACAGCCTTTTTTGTTGCTGCTGTTTTCTTTAAACTGTTTTTTATCTCTTTCTTTCTTTCTTTGTCTCTCTCTCTATCACACACACACACACACACACACACACACACACCCCACACCATTCTATTTAATTTCTGTTTATCCTTTTATTTTGTTTTGTTTGCAGATTCAGATTTGTTGTTAAATTAAAAAAAACACGTTTATGCATGTATTATGTCATCCATCCATTATCTGATAAATGTAAACACACTAGTAACAATATTACACATTTCACTTCTTCCTTATTCCCAGGAAGTTGTTGTGTATATAGCTTGCCTTCATTCTTTTCTAAACTCCAGAATACTGCACTGGGTGCATGTACTATAGCTTATTCAACTAATCTTTATTAAAGAATTTGTGGACTTTATATACTTCTTTACTATTGATTTAAAGTTGTTCTTTCTTAGTTTTATTAATTGTAGTTTAATTTTTGTTATTTTTGTGTTATAAATATATTTACCTGATCTATCATTTTTCTTTTTTGTTATCCCATAAACTTCAGTTGCTCAGTTTTTATAATTGCTTCCAACATGCTCTAAAATTTCAGCCTATATTTTTCATTAGACTTAGTCAATGAACAACACGATTGAAGTTTCCCGGAAGAGTGTGTTTTTGATTTTTATATTTTGTCACAAATTTCTAATTTAATAGTTTTGTAATGAAATAATGCTCTTTCTAGTATGTTTTTAGCTTTCTATTCTGAGTTTTTTTTTCCCCTTTTGGTGGCCTGGAAGATATTCAATTTTCATCAAAATGCCATTTACAATTCAAATCCCAAACAAAAGACAAAATAGAACCCTCATCACAAAAATTTCTTGATGATCCCCTCTCTATCAATTCTTGCATAAATTCATGGAAAGCTAACAAAAATCCAGATAATTTTCTAGCACACATTAGTCTGTCTTCTAGAAATTCTACTAAAGTAATCATATATTGACTGGCCTTTTGTATAAGACTACTTCTGAAATATTTTTGAGATTCTATGCATTCTGTGAATATTAAAAGTACATTTATCCTTACTGTTGAATGGTATTTTATTATGTAAACATATCACATGTTTTTCATCCATTCTCATATGATAGATAGTAGTTTGGGGATATTAGGAATAGGCAGCTGTGTATATTTTTGTAAATGACTCTCCTAACACAGTTTCTTTTTTCTTTAATGGTAAGTGTATGTAATTGCATTAGAACACGTGGACACAGGGAGGGGAGCATCACACACTGAGGTCAATTGTCGGTGGCTGGGGGAGGGACAGGAGTGGGTGAGGAGGGTGGGGAGGGATAACATGCGGAAAAATACCAGATATAGGTGATGGGGGGATGAAGACAGCAAACCACCTTGCCATGTATATACCTGTGCAACAATCCTGCATAATCTGCACATGTACCCCAGAACCTAAAGTACAATAAAAAAAGAAACTATATTTCCCAAACTTGTGTGTTATTTCACACCATAGTCAAAAATATAAGTATGAAAGTTTTGTTGCTCCACTTTCTCACCAAAATTTGATTGTGTTAGACTTTGTAAATATTAACTACAGAAGTGAAGAAGCTGCAACATTTCCACTGTCTTGATTACTAGACCTTTACGGTAAGTCTTAGAGTCAAGTAGTACAAATCCTCCACTTTGTTGTTCTTTTCTAACAACATGTTAATTAGTCTACATACTCTGTACATTCACATCAGTTTGTCAATTTCTACAAAATATCTGCCCAGATTATATTTGGAATTACATTGAAAGTTTAAGATAATGTTTCAAAAATGGATAACTCTAATATATTGAATTTACCGACTCATAAAAGTCATATATATCTCCATTTTTGTTCTTTAATGTCTGTCAAGAATATTTTCTAATTTTCAGTTTATAAGTCATTTACACATTTTATTAAATGTATCTCTAAGGTTTTTTAATGTTAATATTAATTAAATTGTTCATGTTGTTATCTTTTTAATTCTTTCCTTTTACTATTCAAAAATAAAATTTCTAAGTTATTATGTAGATCCTAGGGATTTTATATATAATGAAGTAATTCATAAATAGCTACTTATTTTCTTTACCTTGCTGCAGCAACACTTGTTTCAATATTGAACAGAAATGGTGAGATTAGGTATTCTTGAATTTTTCCAAAATATATTGGGAAAGTCTTCAATATTTCACCATTAAATATGATGTCAGTTTTAGATTTACTTACACATTGGATATGTGATTTAAACAATTCCCTTCTGTTATTAAGATGCTGAGAATATCTTTGTAATTAATATTATAAATTTGAATTATGATTTTTTTTGCATTTATTGGAATGATCAAATGGTTTTCTACTATTCCATTAATAAGAATGACAGTGATTGATTTTAAAAATTAATCAGATCTGAGTTAAACATAGGCAGCTGTATCTGAATTTTTTTATATTGATAGATATAATTTACCAGTAATTTGTTAATGATTGTTACATTTTTGTTTAAGAATGGTAATTGTTTATATTTTCTTTTTTCTTCTTTTCTGGGGGGATAATTTTATTATCATTTCAGTCTTAGGCATTGTCAAACAAGTTGGAAATTCTTTTTTTCTTCTCTATTTAAAAGATCTTGTAAGACTCTGGTTATCTCTTCTTTGAGATTTTGATTACATTCACCAGATAAATAATTTTACCTTAGAGGTATCTTTATGAAATACGTTTTACAACTAATAATTTAAGTAGGAGCTATGGGCTGTCAAGTTTTCTGTTTCACTTCATGCCATTTTTGATAGTTAAACTTTTTAAGAAATGTTACTTATTTTATTTACATGTTCAAGTCTATTGTCACAAAGCTGTTATTAATATCATTTTATTATTTATTTGCATACTATCTGTAGTGGTATTCGTGCTTTCAGTCAAAATTGATGATTTGTGTTCTTTAAATTTAATAGCTGAGCTAAACCATTATCAATTTTGCTGGTATTTAAAAATAACCACATAGTATTCCATGGTGTATATGTGCTACATTTTCTTTATCCAGTCTATTATTGATAGGCATTTGGGTTGGTTCCACGTCTTTGCTATTGCGAATAAGCTGCAATACACATATCTGTGCATGTGTCTTTATAGTAGAATGATTTACAGTCCTTTGGGTGTATATCCAGCAATGTGATTGCTAGGTCAAAAGGTGCTTCTACTTCTAGATCCTTGAGGAATCACCAGACTGTCTTCCACAATGGTTGAATTAATTTACATTCCCACCAACAGGGTCAAAGCATTCCTATTTCTTCATATTGTCTCCAGCATCTGTTGTTTCCTGACTTTTAATGATCACCATTCTAACTGGCATGAGATGATATCTCATTTTGGTTTTGATTTCAATTTCTCTAAAACCAGTAATGATGAGCTGTTTTTTATGTGTCTGTTGGCTGCACAAATGTCAACAGAAGTGTCTGTTCATATTCTTTGCCCAACTCTTCATGGGGTTGTTTTTATCTTACACATTTGTTTAAGTTTCTTGTAGATTCTGGGTACTAGCCCTTTGTCAAATGAATAGATTGCAAAAATTTTCTCCCATTCTGTAAGTTGCCTGTTCACTCTGATAATAGTTTGTTTTGATGAGCAGAAACTCTTTAGTTTAATTGTCAGTTTTGGCTTTTATTGGCATTGCTTTCATTATTTTATTTACGAAGTCTTTGCCCATACCTATGTCCTGAATGGTATTGCCTAGGATTTCTTCCAGGATTTTTACCATTTTAAGTCTTACATTCAAGTCCTTAATGTAACTTGAGTTAATTTTTGGATAAGGGGTAAGGAAGGGATCCAGATTTAGCTTTCTGCATATGGCTAGCCAGTTTTCCCTACGTCATTTACATAGGGAATCCTTTCCCCATGACTTGTTTTTGTCAGTTTGTCAAATATTAGATACTTGTAGATGTGTCTTATATCTGAGGTCTCTGTTCTGTTACATGGGCCTATATATCTGTTTTGGTACCAGTACTATGCTGTTTTGATTACTGTAGCTTCATAGTGTAGTTTGAAGCTAGGTAGCATGATCCCTTCAGCTTTGATCATTTTGCATATAATTGTCTTGGCTATGTGGGATTTTTGTTGTTGTTGTTGTTCCACATGAAATTTAAAGTAGCTTTTTCCAATTCTGTGAAAAAAAGTCAACGGTAGCATGATCTTCACAATAATGAAGGATCATTCACAATAGTGATTCTTCCTATCCATGAGCATGGAATGCTTTTCCATTTGTTGTGTCCTCTTTTATTTCTTTGAGTAGTGGTTTGTAATTCTTAAACAGGTCCTTTACAGTGCTTGAAGTTGTATTTCTAGGTATTTTATTCCCTTTGCAACAATTATGAATGGAATTCACTCATTATTTGAATCTCTGTTGGTCTGTTATTGGTGTATAGGAATGCTTGTGATTTTTGCACATTGATTTTATATCCTGAGATGTTGCAAAGTTTCTTGTCAGCTTAAATAGATTTTAGGCTGAGATGATGGGGTTTTCTAAATATACAATCATGTCATCTTCAAACAGAGACAATTTGACTTCCTCTTTTCCTAATTGAATACTCTTTATTTCTTTCTCTTGCCTGTATGTCCTGGCCAGAATTTTCAATACTATGTTGATTAGAAGTTGAGAGAGAGGGTATTCTTGTCTTGTGCTGGGTTCCAAAGGGAATTCTTACAGTTTTTGCCCAGTCAGTATGATATTGGCTGTGGGTTTGTAAAAAAAAAAAAAAGCTCTTTTTATTTTGAGATATATTTTATAAATACCTAGTTTGAGTTTTTAGCTTGAAAGTCTGTTGAATTTTGTTGAAGGCCTTTTCTGCATCTATTGAGATAATCATGTGGTTTTTATCATTGGTTTTGTTTGTGTGATGGATTACGTTTATTGATTTGCATATATTGAACAAGCCTTTCACCCCAGGGATGAAGCTGACTTCATTGTGGTGAATAAGCTTTTTGATGTGCTGCTGGATTCAGTTTGCCAGTATTTTATTGAAGATTTTTGCATCGATGTTCATCGGGGATATTGACCTGAAATTTTCCCTTTTTGTTGTTGTTGTGTCTCTTCCAAGTTTTGGTATCAGGATGATGCTGGCCTCATAAAATGAGTTAGGGAGGCGTTCCTCTTATTCTATTCTTTGGAATTGTTTCAGAAAAAAAAAATCAGCTCCTCATTGTACTTCTGGTAGAATTTGGCTGTAAGTCTGTTTGGTTCTGGACGTTTTTTGGCTGGTAAGCTATTAATTATTGCCTTGATTTCAGAATTTGTTATTGATCTATTCAGGGATTCGAGATCTTCCTGGTTAATCTTGGGAGGGAGTATGTATCCAGGAATTTATCTATTTCTTCAAGATATTCTATTTTATTTGTGTAGAGATGTTCATATTATTTATTCTCTTATGGTAGTTTGTATTTCCTTGGGATCTATGGTGATATCTCATTTATCATTTTTTATTGAATTTATTTGATTCTTCTGTTCTTTCTTCTTTATTAGGCTGCCTAGTTGTCTAGCTATTTTTTGACCTTTTCACAAAACCAGCTTCTACATTCATTGCTTTTTTGAAGGGCTTTTTGTGTCTCTGTTTTCTTCATAGTGTCTCTGATCTTAGTTATTTCTTGTCTTCTGCTATCTTTTGAATTTGTTTGCTCCTACTTCTCTTGTTCTTTTAATTTTGATGTTAGGGTGTTGATTTTAGATCTTTTCTGCTTTCACTTGTGGGCATTTAGTGCCATAAATTTCCCTCAACACATTAATTTAAATGTGTCCCAGAGATTCTGGTATGTTGTTTCTTTGTTCTCATTGGTTTCAATGAACATCTTTATTTCTGCCTTAATTTTGTTATTTACCTAGTAGTCATTAGGGAGCAGGTTGTTCAGTTTCCATTTAGTTGCATGGTTTTGAGTGAGTTTCTTACTCCTAAGTTCTAAATTGATTGCACTGTAGTCTGAGAGACTGCTATGATTTCCATTCTTTCACATGTGCTGAGGAGTGTTTTACTTGTAATTATGTGGTCAATTTTAGAATAAGTCTGAGGTGTTGCTGAGAAGAAGGTATATTCTGTTGATTTGGGGCCGTGAGTTCTGTAGATGTTTCTTAGTTCCAGTTGGTCAGAGCTGAGTTGAAGTCCTGAATATCCTTGTTTATTTTCTGTCCCCTCAATCTGTCTAACATTGACAGTGGGACTTAATGTCTCCCACTACTATTGTGTGGGATTCAAAGTCTCTTTGTAGTTCTCTAAGAACTTGCTTTATGAATCTGGGTGCTCCTGTATTGGGTGCCTACATATATAGGATAGTTATCTCCTCTTGTTGCACTGATCCCTTTACAGTTATGCAATGACCTTTTTGTCTCTTTAATTCTTTGTTGGTTTAAAGTCTGTTTTATCAGAGACTATGATTGTAACTTTTTTTTGCTTTCTATTTGCTTGGTAAATATTCCTTCGTCCATTTTTTTTGAGCCTATGTGTGTGTTTGCATGTGAGATGTGTTTTCTGAATACAGCACAGTATTGGGTCTTGAGTCCTTATACAATTTTCTACTCAGTGTCTTTTAATTGGGGGATTTAGCCCATTTACATTTAAGGTTAATATAATTATGTGTGAATTTGGTCCTGTTATTATGATGCTAGCTGGTTATTTTGCCCATTATTTGATGCAGTTTCTTCATAGCATTGATGATCTTTACAATATGGTATGTTTTTGCAGTGGCTGGTACCAATGGTTCCTTTCCATGTTTAGTGCTTTCTTCAGAAGCCCTTGTAAGGCAGGCCTGGTGGTGAGAGTATCTCTCTGCATTTGCTTGTCTGTAAAGGATTTTATTTCTTCTTTGGTTATAAATCTTAATTTGGCTGAATATGCAATTCTGGGTTGAATTTTTTTTAACTATGTTGAATATTGACCCCATTCACTTCTGGCTTGTGAGGTTTTTGCAGAGATATCTTCTGTTAGCCTGATGGGCTTCCCTTTGTAGACAAACTGACTTTTCTCTCTAGCTCCCCTTAACATTTTTTTCTTCATTTCAACCTTGGTGAATGTGATGATTACATGTCTTAGAGCTGCTCTTCTTGAGGAGTATCTTTGTGGTGTTCTCTGTATTTCTTGAATTTGAATGTTGGCCAACATTACTAAGTTGGGGAAATTCTCCTGGATAATATACTGAAGAATGTTTTCCAGTTTGGTTTTATTTTTCCTATCACTTTCAGGAACACCTGTCAAACATATATTTGGTCATTTCCTGGTCCCATATTTTCTTATAGACTTTGTTTATTTTTACTCTTTTTTCTCTAATCTTGTCTTCTCACTTTATTTCATTGAGTTGATCTTCAATCTCTGATATCCTTTCCTTCACTAGATCAATTTGGCTATTGATACTTGTGTATGCTTCATGAAGTTCTTGTGCTGTGTTTTTCACCTCCATTGTGATATCCTAACTTGTACTATCCTAACTGACTCCATCTTAGCTGTAAACTCAATTTTAGCCTCTCCTTACCTGCCATTTGTCCCTTGGGTGCACAGCTGGGTCATGCTGTACTCAGAGTCTTATAACTGTTGTAACCACATTCTGCTTGGCAAACACCCCTGCTATCGTGAATGCCTCTCCTTGCACCCACCTTGGTAACTGATTGTATGGAAAGTCCCCCCTGCAACCCTCCTTGATGACTGTACAGAAATACTCTTGGTAACCAGCAACTCTGGGAACCTCATGCCTCCTGGTTACCAGCTTCTTCCTACTAACTTGCTTGTTCTGCTTCTGTAAAATTCTGCTTCAGCTAGATGCCCCCCGTGTCTTTTAGGTTAGATATAAAATGAAATCACACATACCCCTCTTCAGTTCTGGGAGATTTTGAGTGCAAGCTGCCTCTCAGTCACTGACAATAAAGGACTCTCAAATGGAACTCAGAGTGTGGCACTTTCCTTCTAACTCATTAGAGTATAACATTTGGTGGCCCCAGCAAGAATTGCCACTGGGCGCAAATTGGACTTGCTCTGGGCACACTTGAGTTAAAAGGTGGACTATAGGGAGGTGCCCCTGAAATGAGGAGTTCTGATCCCTTGGATGAGAAGAGACATGCTGGTTTTTGAAACTTTTAGCCTTTTGAGAGAGTTTCTCCCCATCTTCATGGATTTATCTACCTTTGGCTTTTGGAATACTATGCAGCCATAAAAAGGAGTTCAAGTTATTTGCAGGGACATGGATGTAACTGGAAATCATCATTCTCAGCAAACTAACACAAGAACAGAAAATCAAAGTCCGCAAGTTGTCACTCCTAAGTGGAAGTTGAACAGTGAGAACACATGGCTACATGGAGGGGAACATCACACACTGGGGCCTGTCAGGGGGTGGGAACTAGGGGAGGGATAGCATTAAGATATATACCTAATGTAGATGATGAGTGTATAGGTTTTGCAAATCACCATGGCACGTGCATGCCTGTGTAGCAATCCTGCATGTTCTACACATGTACCTAAATATTAAATAAGTATAAAAAGAGAATAGAAAAAATATAAGAGGTTATAAAACATTTATGGAAATCTTGTGTTGTCAAAGCTTTCTAAGATTCGATAAATTTATTTATAAGATTTTATTAAAATTAGGTTGAGTATGAATACACAAACACATGGATATTACATGGTTTTCTCTTTTGGAAAGGTGTCTGTGTATTGAAAAGGTGTTCGTGTAATTTCTTTTTTGAAAAGGTGTCTGTGTATTATTAATAGTAAGCAAAAATTATAATAGTAAAGAAATAATGTTTAACCTTCTTTGAGTTATATTTCTATATGTGTATTATTAACAGATGTTCCAAATTTATGTGATTCCTAAAATTTTGATGTATCTTCATATATGTTATGTCATAATTCTATTTGGTTAAATTTTTGTAGAAAACAAAAATATAAATTAAAAAAATAAAATGACCAACTTGGCTTTTTAAATACTATGTTTTTGTCATTGGTATCACTTCCATATTATTTTCATTCACCTAAATATTCATTTCATTTTACTCTTCTTTTTTAGCTTCTTACTTGGAACCATAAACAATTACTTAGGCTTTTATTTTTTCTAGTATAAAATGTACAGCTATGGATTTAACTCCATATATCTTTGTGGCAGCATCACACTGATTTCAGTGTGTTATAATTTCTAGTAAGAGATTTTCTCATACTGTTTAATTGTATATGTGATTCTTCTTTGATTTTGACTCATCGTAAATATATTCTAAAACATGCCAGAATTCATGTTTTTTTAATATAAGTCATTGACTGCTAAGTGCTTTTTCTTATAAAACTAACTTTGTATAATATTCGAACTTTTAAATTAGTTAGCATGTGTTTTAAATGCCATCAAATGACATATATTGGTACATGTGCCAAGTGCAATTGAAAATAATGTATATTATGAAGTTGTTGAATTCAGTGTTCTGCATTACACTTAATTCAAGGTCATTTAGAGAATTTTTTCAAATCTATGTCATTACTGATTTTTTTCTAGTTGTATTTTTCTGTGTCTGAAAGATAAATTTTATGTCAGATGTTTTGCTTATGATATATTCTACTCCTCCCACTATGCCTATCAATTTTATGTATTTGAAAGATGTTTTATACATAAACATTTTTAATATTTTATCTTTCTGAATAATTAATCTTTATTATTATGAAATATTTACATTTATCTATTTTTATTATATTTGTCATGATATCTACTTTTATTGTGGTAATGTAGAACACTCAGCCTACTTATGCTTATTAAGCTTTCGGGTTGATGTTCTCTGTCTCTAATTAACTTCAACATAGCTGTGTCTATTTATTTAAAATACACAATGTTTCAAAATGTTTTTCTACATTTTGTAATTAATTCACAATAAATATTAAAAATTAAATATTGTTCATTTGATTAGTGTGTCAAATTTATTATTATTTAATGCCAATATCAATGTGGATAGAATCCTATAATTTTTATTTATGTATATTGTCTTTCTTCTTATTTATATTCTTCTTTTTTACCCACTTTGGGATTACTTGAATATTTTGAGATTTTTATTTTAGTTTATCTAATACTTTTTAGATAAATTTATTTGCATCAATTTTTAATAGGTATATTAGGGATGAAAATATACCTCTTTCAATTTTCATATTCTACTAAGAATAACATTTTTATACCTGACGTGAAATATGTAAATCTTGTACTATTTACATAATAATTCATCCCTTTTGAATCTTTTGTACTCTATATGTAAGATATGTGTATTTTTATATGCTTATGAGGATATATATATATCACATACTTATGAGATATATATGACACTTACTTATCTCATATGTACTTATGATATACATATATATATATCAGAAGTACATAAGTTTTAAGCTTCACAAGGCATTTTTATTTTGCCTTTAAATAATATATACATATTCATGTATTATGTATAATATATGTAACATATATCACACATACTTATCAGATCTATATAGAGGTAAATAAGATGTATATGTACCTCATATATACTTAGGAGGTAAATATATCTCACAAGTACATAAGTTTTAAGCTCCATAGGGCATTTTTATTCTGACTTGAAATAAATGTTAAATTATTAAGATAAAAATATTTTATTCACAAATATTCTTTTCATTTTATTCATTTTTTCAATTAAAAAGTTTTTATTTCATATTATTTCCTTCATTTTAAAAGATAATTAAAGCAAAGGTTTTCCAGCAAAATATTACTTTGTTTCTTTTATGTAAAAACATCTTAATCTCAATTTCATTTTTAAAAAATATTTTCAGTGGATGTGGAAACCAATTTTTGTGGCCCTTTAAGACTATGTTTTTCTACTGTCTTCAGACACTCATTGTTTCTGCAAAGAATCAATAATCACCCAAATTAGTACTTTTCTAGATATAATGTGCTGTTTTCCTCTAGTTGATTTTAATATTATCCTGATTTTCTCTTCGTCTTTGCTTTATAGTGGTTTGATGATAAGCCTCAGTGATTGTCATTTTCTTCAGTTTAAAATCTACTAGGGTTTTCGCGGTGGCTCAAGCCTGTAATCCCAGCACTTTGGGAGGCCGAAGTGGGTGGATCTCGAGGTCAAGAGGTCGAGACCATCCTGGTCAACATGGTGAAACCCCATCTCTACTAAAGATACAAAAATTAGCCGGGCATGGTGGCGCGTGCCTGTAATCCCAGCTACTCAGGAGGCTGAGGCAGGAGAATTGCCTGAACCCAGGAGGCGGAGGTTGCAGTGAGTCGAGCTCAGGCCATTGCACTCCAGCCTGGGTAACAGGAGCAAAACTCCATCTAAAAAAAAAAAAATCTACTAGGGTTTTGTTTGGCTTCTTGGATCTGTAAATTTTTATCTGTCACTACATTTGTAAAAATTTCCATCATTATTTTTTAAAATATTGTGTCTCCAGTATATATCCTATGTATTTTCATGATTTCAGACTCCAACTACATTTATGTTAGACTATTTGATGTTGTTCCACATGCCCCTTAATAGCTTCATTTAATTTTTCATACTTTTTGTCCACTCTAGAATTTGAATAAAAAAACAAAACACAAAGCAATTTATTAGTCAATGTTTATACAAATGAATATTAAATAATCAAATGTTATGTCAGATTGGATTTTATTATCATGTGAATATTATATTTTAGCAATAGAAGTGGCGACAGCTTTTTATAGTTTGTTATCATATCAGCCAACTTCAATCAGCCTACTAATTTTATTCATTTATGTATTAATAACTTAGAATAGGGCTTGGCAAACTGTGGTTCGTAAGTTTGCCGTCTCCTTTTTTAAATAAACTACTACAGCAATCCATTTATTTGTATAATTCCTATGGCTGCTTTTGTGCTACAATATCAGAGTTAAGTCATTGCGACAGAAACTATAAGGACCAGAAGCCTGAAATATTTAATATCTTGCCCTTGTGGAAGAAGTTTGCCTACCCCAGATGTAAAACATACGTCAAAGAATATTTATATGTAAATGTTAAGAACTCTCTTTTTTTTATCAGAAACACAAAGTATAAATTATGTTTTGAGATTAATTTGCTGGTAATTCCTTATTTATGTGTCAATATATAATAAATACATATTTCTGCATGAGAAGCATTATATTTTATCTGTTTTATAAACAAAATATATTTAAAACTTTTTTTCAGATATGAAAAAGAATTACTCTATAAAATGACAGTAATTAAGTGGGGGATTGGTTTAGTGAAATTCGTATATATTGGTTGTTGCTTAGAGAAGATAAAATATGTTTAAAAAATTGACAAGAAGGCAGAAAACACTTGGTATTTTGTGTATTTTCAGGGGTAATGCACCTAAATATTAATTATTTTTTTGTAATAAGGTAAATATATGTTGAGAATTTGTACTGATAATACAAATATATTTTCTTAAAAGCATGAGGAAAAACTAATGACCACTAGTGATCCTATCATTAGACAATAAAACTGTGAAATAATTGTTTTGTTTTGTTTTGTTTTGTTTTAGAGTCTCACTCTGTTGCCCAGGCAGGAGAGAAGTAGCGAAAACTTAGCTCACTTCTAACTCTGCCTCCTGAATTCAGATGGTTCTCCTGCCTCAGCCTCCCAAGTAGCTGGGACTACATATACCCACCACCATGCCCAGCTAATTTTTGTGCTTTTAGTGGAGATGAGGTTTCACCATTTTGGCTAGGCTGGTCTCAAATTCCTGACCTGAGGTGAACCAGCAGCCTCGGCCTCCCAAAGTGTTGAGATTACATGCATTAGCCACCGGAAAGAATTGTTTAAAATAAATGAAAACTAGCAGACATAAGACACTTATAAATAAGAATTCAAGAGGCGTAACTAGATTTTCAGGTAATAAATTTAATTATCACATAAAGACTAACAAGAATACTAAAAATAGCAAAATTAAGGGAGAAATCATGCATTTATTATATTTGGTTACAGATTAAATATGTCATTTTAGAAGAATAAAATATAAAATATTTTCTGAAACTATTCAGAGGTAAGACAGAAAATAACAATTGAAAACGCTCATGTTTGGATTGTTACATCAGAAAAACACTAAGGAAAATATATCTCCTCAGATCTGTACCTGGGAGGTTCAATAGCAAAGCTTTATTACATACACATGAAAGGAGATTCTACAACAAGGAATTTTGGACCAGAAACTCAATCCCTTCATTCAAATAGTGAATGGAAACTGATCAATGGAGACCCTGTGGCAAGTGGCCAAAAGTCAATGAAAAAATTACTTAAGATTACAACGACTCACTGTGTATACATTTCTTTAACTACTACATGCTATATACAAGTCATGTTTAAGGATTTTTCTACATGTCAAATGAATGAAGACAATAAGAGCTGAAACTTTTATGGTGCTTAATCTACCTCAGGCACTATTCTAAGTACTTTAAAACATTAATTTATGTAATCTTCAAGAGAATCTTATATTGTCCAGCTTCACATTTTGGCATGGTCTCTATTTGCCTAGACCCTCATTGAGGTCCTAGAATCCTGTTCTCAAGTACTACTCTACACCTAAAACCAAATTTTGAAGTGATAAATTTTTAATTTTGCAAAATTTTGGAATGTACGAGACCACACTTATTTCTAATATGACCTGAAATTTTAGGGGTCCCCAAGAGCACCCTCCAGTGTAATAATTCACTAAGACTCACAGAACTCACCCAAAGCCATTATAAACAGTGACTATTTAAAATATTCCATTAAAATCAGCCACAAAAAAAGATGAACCAGGAAGAGCACAGGAAGTTTCCAAATATGAAGCTTCCAGTAGTACTCTCCCAGTGATGTCATGGAACACTAACTGCTTAAGCAATTACATGTAGCAATAAGCATGGAGTATGGCCAACACGGAAACTTACCTAAGTCTTGTTTTCCAGTTGTGTTTCTTAATTAGAATTTGGTCTTTTAGACCTGACTCACACTACCCATGTGGCTGACCTTAGCCTCCAGCTCCTCCAAAGGTTAAGTTGGTTCCACTCAAAGGTTCAGCTATAAATTATTGTTTGTATCAACTATTAGGCATGATCCAATCCCCACATGTAAACAAAACCACTCTTACAAGGCATGATATTCAAAGGTCTGAAAGATTAACTCTCCAGAAAAGACAAGCAAAAGCTAGACCTCTCTTTTGGTGAGGCTAATTTTTCCCTACCCTAGTCCACAGATACTATGCATCTGCATTGGGCTTTAATTGATCACATAAATATGTTCAGTAAACAAGGAAAATACCTTTTCAGATTTTTATTAAATGAAATATTAATAACACTAATGATGAATGCACAGATATCATATACAGTTTCACATTCCATCTTAACCAAATATGCCATCATTTTAATGTGACAAAATTAAATCCCTTTCAAATTATTGTTATATGACTTCAAAAATGACCTGCACAATTTGCTGTGCCTAAATAGTGAGAAATATCTCTGGAAAGAAAAATACACACCTGAAGTGATTATTACAATTTGTTTCCCTCTCACTTTGTTCCCAAAAGATTTGTATGAAAGATATTATTTAAAAATACAATAACAAGTAAGTATGCTGCAATTTTATGTCTTGGCAATCTACTATTTTCCTTGATTATGAATACTTATTAACAACATATTTGGAAAAACTGAAAAAAAGATGTACAAATTCTTACTTTGTAGTTACTGTAAAGTAAAAAAATGACAAAGTAGGGTAAACGTAGCACAGAGTAGCAAAGCTATGTTGGTCCAACTGGCAATATCTCATAGAATTATTTTTCTCCTGACTGTACAAGTGAAAATTGAAACATGAGTATACCTTTAAACAACCTTAGTATGCTAGGATAAACATTGCAAATTCTACATATTGGTGAAGGTGTATACCTATGTGTATTAGTATGTGAATATGCTTAAGTAAAATATTGTTCTTGTTTTAGATACTATGCGGTAATGTGAAATTTCCTTTCAAATTGGTGGTATAACTATTAGGAAATAGTAGCTGGTCTTTTTCTGACTTCTAGCCTTAATAACTTCTTTCATTAAAAATAAAACACATCATTTTGGGCATTCATTTTCAATTTAATCTGCCAAATGGAATGTTATCACGTACAGGATTGATAAAGTGATCTCACCAAAAACAAAATCAAATATCCTCTCTCTCTCTTCCACTCTAAAATTTTAAACCTATAATAGCACACAGTAAATATTTCAAAGGTATTCAATTTTTACAGTATTTCTACAGTGCACAAGAAAATGTCATTTGCAAGCCACTAAAATCCAACTATTGGATATTTTATTTAATACTACATTTATTAAGGTTATATTTATCATGTTATTGATCAACGTTCTCATTTTGTGTTAACAAATTCACAATAAAGAACTCATACTTCATTGATATTACGGATTTTGTTCACTGAATCCCTGTTAAAAATATATTTGTTTTCAGATATGTCTTATATACATAATCTCAGAGGACCAAACGTTATCCAGAGGTTTCTGTCTTCCCATGTCTAATAATTGGATGCCTGAGACAATAACAAAAAAAGTACAAAGATGAATTTTAGAATAAAATTAAGATATATATCTTTAATTTCTAAAATTTATAAACCTAATATTATTATATCATTACACTGTTATGATGCATTATATATATTTTTTTCTGTATTCTTATATTTAAAAGTTTATGTATTCTCCAGTTGCAGTTTATATTTGATGTGTTTTTTTAATCTCTTTTAATATTAGAATTGTAAAACCTTTTATCAGTATAGCAGAATTGTTTGTAATTTTTTTAATGTGGTAAAATACATATAACATAAATTTGCCGCTTTAAACATTTTAAGTATACAATTCAGTGGCATTGGTTACATTCATGTCATATATCCATTGTTTGTATTTCCAAAATTATACTTCATCCCAAGCAGAGACTCTGTAAACAATCTCTCATCATGTCTTTGCATAATTAGGTTTTTCTAAGGATTTGTTTATAATTCAATTTCGTTTAATGTTTATTACTGTATGCATAAATAAGAAACTTTTGGCTAAACTGTGAACCTATAATTTCTTTTTATTAAACTATAAAAATATATTTTAGAAACTGTTGAAAATGTATCTTAAGCACACTGCGGTATTGTGGGCAGAGGAGGGGAAGGATAGCTTCAGCTTCTGGTCAAAATTGGTCACATAAATGGTGTTTGAAGGAATATATTTTGAATTAAATTCATTTAGATATATGCTATAGGACAGCAATAAACAAATATCCAAGAATTTTCTCAGGCTTCTAAAAAGTGTTAAATATGCCTTGTGATAACTATTTCAATAAGTATCCAGAAATAGAATCAAAGACTTTGTCACCACCTATTACTTTCCCTTCGTTTTTACAACACTCATTCTGTTCACACGTATCAGGGGGCAACTATCAGATGCGATTATCTGCCAACGCCTTCTTAAGCTCTCTACTGTTAACTTAGTGAATTTGAAACACAGGGCAAAGTAAAATGTGAACCAAACATTGATGCTGCTAATTGTGTCTTGCCACAAATATCAAAAAACTACTTAGTTCTAAACCATGCGAGAAAATTAATTTAACCAGAGGCCGCACGTTTATTCTCTCAAATATTTTTATTTTTATTTTTTGGATGAAGATCAAACAAATGTATTTGTTTATAACAAACTCAATACAGGCAAAATTAGGTCAACTTCAATATCATGGAATATCTTTGTTAGCAAGAAATAATCACTGAGTAACACAGCAGGAGAAAATGCTGTATTTTCTAATTTCTAAGTCTAATTTCTATTCATTTTAAAAGATATTAACTTATTTGAATTACTATTTTCTACAAATATGGCTACTCAATACAATTAAACAGAGAGCAGTATTTTTGTTTCTTTTAGAAGACCAATAGAATTCTAGCTTATTCTGTTTATTTTAAATTGTTTTAATGCCACATTCTATACATTTATCTTTTAAAAGGTAAAAAGATTTATTTTTGAAGTGTACAATTAATAATCCTTCATTTTGTTTCATAAATTATAAGAACATAAATAAAATTACCTGCATCTGATATGGTTTGATTTGAATTTTTAAATTATAATTCAATTTAAAATCAAATTATAGCCTAGTACTCAGTGGAATCCTCCTACCTGTCTTTGTGCTTTAACATATAGAAAAATTATCCATACTGTGCCTGTATCTGAACTCATTTGTCCTCCAACCCAAATTTGCTAGTGCTTGTGTTTCTCCCCTCAGATTGTTAAAGGAGTGATTATTGGCAGCAACATACCTACTGCCTAGCATGAAAGCCTATGTTTCCTGATTCACTGGTCCATTTCCTTTCTCCACTGCCATACCTAACAAACCACATGTGGATTATCTCTTCGAAAACTCCCTAATATTTCTCCTAGCACTTGCCACTAATTTGGTCATGCTGTCATTAATTTATCTTTGAACTGAAGCAAGTTATCACTGTTTTCTTCATTTCCTGAACTTTAGACATATCGTGTCATTTTTCCTCCTTAATAAATATTTAAATTAATATTTAGCCATGTCATTGTTACCAAAGTACCTTGTGCCTCTTATCTGGTCCATGGACATACTATGTAATCATATAATTTATTACAATGCATTGAAATTACATATTTGTTTTTTTTTCTTTGTTGAGGAGTTTAAGGTGTTTAAGGACTACCTTTTTAGATAGGTGGCTTCAAAAGTATCCTGGACATTTTTCTGTATGTCTTCGGTAGGCTGAGTGCAGTCGCTCACACATTTAATCCCAACACTTTGGGAGGCCAAGGTGGTCAGATCACCTGTTGTCAGGAGTTTGAGACCAGCCTGGCCAACAGTGAAAAACCCAGTCTCTACTAAAAATACAAAACGTAGTCGGGCATGTTGGTGCGGGAGGCTGAAGGTGTGGGAATCACTTGAGTCTGGGAGGTGGAGACTGCAGTGAGCCAAGATCCTGCCATTACATTCCAGCCTGTGGGACAAACAGAGACTCCTTTTCAAAAATATATATATATATTTGGTAAAGAAAATTTATACTTCTATGTTTACCACTTATCAGAGAGGTAATATTGGGCAAGTAACTAGACTACTCTGTACCTCGATTTTCTAATCTGTAAAATTGATATAATAATAAAATACACCATGCAGGGTTGCTGTGAAGATGCCATAAGTTAATACGCTACAGGCCACAGAATGGTTCAGGAAGCTCATTAAGCACTATGTAAATTTTAGCTATTATTTCATAATTAGTATATGAAGGCAAGGAGTATTTCTTATTTAGTATTTTTCTTTCTTACTAGAACAGTAATTCTTGTGGGGCTTATGAAACATTAATATATGTTAATAGATATATCCTCAACTAAGTTAATTAATGCTTTAATAAATTCAAGGAAAATTACTATTAAGTTAAACAATAGATGTTACTCTTCTGCCCAAAAAATTGGAAAATATAATATAATACTATAATGCAGAATTTTTATCCAAAAATTATACAGTTTTAACATATAGACTACATGCTATATAAATATTAAATAAAATGTTTTTATCTTCTATTAATTCCATAATCTTGTTCAGAAACTATACAGAAGCAATTTTATTTCTATTATTTTTATAATTGATTGTATTTTTCTCAAGATAACCAAGCTACCATGCTATTTGGTAGCCTCAGACATTATGATTCAAGACATACAGATTTCTATCAATTAACATTAAAATAATAATTAGCATGGAATTCTTTCTCATTCTTTATTTTAGAAGCCATAATCCTATATTACTCTGAGATCAGAATGGGCCTTGCACATAATTAAGCTACATATATTCATGGTACAATTTCAGTGCTGCTCACAAAGTCCTTCTACAAATAAGAACTCTACTATGAAATTATAATGCAAATATGGCCTAATGTGTGAGAAGTGCAATATTATACTCTTAGCTTTGTAAACTTACTTTATCTGACTCTTCTCAAAATACTATCTTGAAGCATTTTCTCTGAATGGCAGTTTTTTAAATTATAAAATGATAAAGAAGAAGAACAGATTTATTTAGCTTTTCATCAGAGTAATTGATAAATAATCTATAACAAGTAAACTTGTGCAAGCATTCTCTTTGCCATCCCAATATTGTGCTGGCCAATCTCTGTTCACCTATAAAATGTCGCCCTGGAGAAGCTGTCATCCTGGATATCCTGTCCTACTCTGTAATACACTGCTTAAGTTTGGGTAAAACAATCTTACATTCTCTAATAAAATTCTAAATATACTTCCCATAGAGACCAGGCCAAGAGCTATGATTAACAATAATGAAAAGGTTGCAATCAATACCATTCTTCTAATACATCAGGGTAAATAGTACTTTTGAGCTAGCCTTGACAACGAATCCTCATTGCTAATATCCTTCCTAATCATAAAATTTTGAATTCCCAAGTGCTAAATGTCTTAGCCTGAAACTTTTAGAACATATTAGAAATGCACATTGGGAATATTTCCAAAATGATATCCAACAATTAGAAGTTTACAGCATGATTCTAGCCATGATGCAATGAACTATTTATTAGCTCTTACTGCATTGAATTCAGTGGCAGCGAAAATTACTGAGCCCTCGTGTTTACAGCTACTTTTACTTTCTGATTAGTCCTTATCCTTTTAGAAATACAGAAACTGGGCCCAGTGTCTCACACCTGTAATCCCAGCACTTTGGGAAGCTGAGACAGGAGAATCCCTTTAGTTCAGGAGTTTGAGACCAGACAGGGAAACATACTATGGCCTCATCTCTACAAACACTAAAAAAATTAGCCAGGCATGATGGTGCATGTTTGTATTCTCAGCTATTAGGAAGGCTGAGGCTGGAGGATCATTTGAGCCAAGGAGGCGGAACAGGCAATGAGTCATGACCATGCCACTGTACTCCAGCCTGGGCAACAAAATGAGGAGAGAGAGAGAGAGAGAGAGAGAGAGAGAGAGAGAGAGAGAGAGAGAGAGAGAGGAAGGAGGGAGGGAGGATGGAAGAAAAGAAGAGAGAAGGAAGGAAGAAAAGGAAGGGAGGAAGGAGAGAAGGAACCAAGGGAGGAAGGAAAGAGGAAGGAAGGTAAGAAGGAAGCAAGGAAGGAAATAATGAAGGAGAGGAGGAAGGAAGGAAGGAAGTAGGGAAATAAGTAAGAAAGTGAGGGAGGAAGGAAGGAAAGAAGGAAGGAAGAGAAAGAAGGGAGGGAGAAAGGATGGAAGGAAGGAAGAGAAAGAAGGGAGGGAGAAAGGATGGAAGGAAGGAAGAGAAAGAAGGGAGGGAGAAAGGATGGAAGGAAGGAAGGATGGAGGAAGGAAGGGAGAGGAAGGAATGAAGGAAGGAAGGAAAGAAGGAAGGAAGGAAAAGAAGAAAGGAAGGAAAGAAAGAAGGAAAGTAGGAAGGGAGGGAGAAAGGGAGGGGGAGAGAGGGAATGGAGGGGAGGCAGGGTTAGAGGGAAGGAGGGTGGGAGGAAGAAATTAAAAATACAGAGAAAGTGAAATATATAAAATTTACTTGTATGAGTGTTGACTAAATTCCTGCAAAAGGGGGATTTAAAATATTACAAAAAAACGTTAACTAGATTTTTAAAAATTATGGCTAGATCTGATTTACCAAGAATATCATTGCCAACAAATGATATACATTACTAAAGTCTAACTACTGGGTGGTGGAGAAGGGAATAATCAATGCATAAATCAGTAATGAATGAGGAAAATAGTATCTTAGTGTTCAGAAAATATACAAAACTAACAAGCACTGTTATAACAATTTGGCAAGAAAATTAACTTATTAAAAGGTGTTGACTAAAGTTCTTCGTTTAATCCAAGAATCATGCTGCAATTACTTTATTATGGCTCTTCTGGTTTTGAAATTTTATTAACTGTGAAAAAAAGTGTAATGGGATTATTAGTCAGAGTTTCTCACAGTTATTTCCACATCACCAATTCCTCATCAATCAATAAATTGCAAGTTTCTTCATAGAGTATGTTGAAGTTCATATTGCCTAAATGTCAGTAAGAAAAAGGTTTAATTCTCCTTGGGATGATGATCATGTACTTTCCCTCTGGATCCGTAATTTTCAGCCATTATGACACTTTAATTCTGAAAATGTGTGCACATGTGAAGCAGCAGTAGAGGACTGAAATGCTAGAGGCTCTATTATAATCCACAGATATGAGAATCCCCAATGCGGTGTGAGCAGGATCTGAAATGAAACAAACTCCAGCAATTAATTCATGGGAATAATTTTAAAAGTTTTCTTGGATTGTCTTGATCGTTTCCAAGTAAATAATTCAACTTTACAAGTTAAGAACATTTCTAAGCATCTCTGTAGTCAAAAGATGACTTGGTATTGTGTGCAGTGTATTTCTTGCTTCATGAGTTTTTTTTTTTTACAAATAATAAACCTGAGTATCTTTGTGATTTAACCAATGCATTATACCCCTGACTTTTTTATACTAATTCTGGAAAAATTAAAACTATGTTTGCATTTTGTCATTGGGTTTCCTTGGGCTCACTGATTTTTTTAAGCAAAATTCAAGGATTTTTATGGATTTTGTATCATGCATCAACTCTTTATAAATTGAAGTATTCATTTACATATCTTTTTTATAATATGTCACAGGAAACTTTATGCCAACCAATAATTTTGAGAAAGACTTATTTGGCTAATTACCTAATTACTGTCTATTCTACCCTAAATATTTCACAGGTCTGTGCAAATCCATACTGATCACTTTATTAAAAATATAAGCCTGTACATGAATGTATGTAAATATACATAAATATACTTGCACATACTTAAAATGTAGAACTTAATCTATTTTAAGAGTTAATCCATAATTTAATACATTTGTATGCATATGGAAAGTAGGAGAATGTGTCTCTTCATGATATTTAGTGCAAGAGCACAATGTGTTGTGTTTGTTTAGCACCTGCTGTGCTGCCACATGCCAATCCACATTCTCTTCATCACCCTCACTTGTAGAAACAGCAAAAAGAAGGGACATTGAGTAGGATGATTTTATTTGGAATAAATATATCTTCTCATGTTAAAGTAGCTAAACAGAACTTAGGTCACTTACAAGCTCCGAGCTCCACCCATTTTTAAGGTCTAGTACATCTCTCACATTTTATGGAAAGTTCTCAAATACTGATAATCTCCACTGAAGATTCCTTTCACAGAAGTGTAATGCTTCTAAGAATTCATTAAGTTCCGCATATGTGTCATTCCTTAATTGATCTTCAGCATCTTTTTTAATTTTTTAGTTCTGAAATCTTGACTGTTTTGTGTGGTTCCATATCCCCACATCTGTTCTTTTTACTTGACATTTTAGAAAAGTTATTAAAGGATTTTTGAGCACTTTATATGTATTTGGAAAGGGTCAATGACTGAGTGTAATATTCCCAGATAAGTTGATCCTAGCTGTAGAAAAACATTGAGGAACTTATCATATTTAATTTAAAGAGATTCAAAGAGTAATTTGATTGTTGCATTAATATCATTCAAAATGCTTTATATTTCTAAGAGGGTAGATATATTCTGTGTTGTCTCAGAGAGTCATATATGAACAATTGAAATCAATATACAATTACATCTTTGAGGAAGGAGGGTGTAGCTTATTACCTAAGTACCAATTAGATCAGTGGACTAACTTAGAAATTGAACAGGGAACCGAATAAGAAAACGTATCAGGAGGGCACATGGACTAGAGGCCTGAGAAAAGATATCCACTTGTCAATTAAGGAGTCAATTTAATAATATTCCAGAAATCAAGGCTAATAACACAAAGATAGAACTTTTTTTCTTATCCTTCCAATTACCACTGCTGTTGCTCTCAACCAGGCTGAATATCTTCCCTGCAGGTCTGCTAAATGAATGAGACTTAGGAGCCCAGTGGAGAACAATGGGAAATCCACTGAGTTCTGCCATCAACAAGGCAAGTGGTCCTTCAATTTCTTCTCTTGTCTGCTGTGGCTCAAAAACAAAGCTTACATGTTAAGTCATATTTTCTGGAATTTTACCACTTATTTCTTAACTCCACAGGGAATGTAATAGTCAGTGGTCCTGAAAACATCTGTTTTAAGGTAAAACTCTAAATGGCTAATTTAGAAAAAATAATGAAATATGCTAAATATAAAAACAAAATGATAGAAAGGAAGGAAGAATCAATATTTGAGAGATAATCAGGAACATTTGAATTACTGTTGAATATAGGAGAAAGTAAAAGAAAGTTGTAAATGTTTTCTTTTTTGTTTACTCTTCGGTAAAGGCTATATTACAGAAGAAGAAGATTTGGTGAGATGATGGACTGAGTATGGAATATATTGTTTTACATGTCTGTGGGAAATTTGGTTAGGAGATACAAGAAGTGGCTGTTATATAGATCATAATAGGAATAGAAAGTTCTAGATTTTTAATTAACAATAAATGGATGGTGAGTATAGAGGACATTGTACACATAAGTAAATGGCATGAATGAAAGAATTCAGAACAAGTATACTGAAAAAGAAGATAAATTACTAAGAATGTTTGCCTTTAACACCAGACATGTTTACCTTTCGGAGACAAAGAAAATCAGTCATGCAAGAATAGAAATAATGAGTAAAGAAAGCAACAAACAAGTCAATTTTCTAATTATATTTTAGAGAAATTCCAAGAAGGAGAAAATGAAGAAAATTTTTTGACAACTGAAAGATAGTAATTAAGATGAGATATTAAAAATGACTCCCAGGATTTAGCAATAAAGATATTATTGATGCTTTTGTTGAACTATAATCCTGTATAAAACATAATTTATTAATGGATATGGCTTTTAACATTGTTCTATGCACATGTTTATTTTCATGTATAGATTTTTAAAATTTTTATTTTAGGTTTTGGGGGTGCATGTGAAGATTTGTTACATAGATAAACATGTGTCATGGGAGTTTGTTGTACATATTATTACATCACCCAGGTATTAAACTCAGTACTCATAATTATCTTTTATACTCCTCTCCCTCCTCCCAAAATCTCCCCTCAAGTACATCCCAGTGTCTGTTATTTCTTTCTTTGTGTGCATAAGTTCTGTCATTTATCTTCCACTTATAAGTAAGAATATTTCACGTTTGCTTTTCTCTTCCTATGTTAATTTGTGATATGATTTGACTGTGTCCCCACCCAAATCTCATATTGAATTGTAGCTCTCAAAATCCGCATGTGTCATGGGAGAACCTGGTAGGAGGTAAATGAATTATGGGAGCAGGTTTTCCCCATCCTCTTTTATGATAGTGTATTAGTCTCATTCGGTCACATAGTTTTATAAAAAGGAATTCTCTTGCACATGCTCTCTTGCCTGCTGCCCGTGTAAGATGTACTGTTGCTCCTTCTTCACCTTTTTAATGTGACTGTGAGGCCTCCCCGGCCATGTGGAACTGTAATTTCATTAAACCTCTTTTTCTTTATAAATTACCCAGTCTTGTGTATTTCTTCATAGCAGCATGAAAGTGGACTAATACAGTTTTTTATGGATGATAGCCTTTAACTTCATCCATGTTCCTGCAAAAGACATCTCATTTTTATGGCTGTGTAATTTTTGAAAACATTTTTGTGTCCTAAGTATTTTGCCTAACTTTTATTTACAAAGTATAGTTAATTTTTTATAAAGTACAGCTATTTGTAAGTAATGTTTTTAAAGACATAATATTAATAAGAATGAAGAATCCCTCTGCTTTTTTAAGCTCAATATTCTAGAGCTTTAAATTTTCCACTATAAGAAATAATACTACAATGTACATGTCTACATATAAATTCTTCTGTATTTCCTGTATCTTAACAATTATGTACCAGAATAGGATTAGGAGTATAACCAAGATTTTTAATTAGCAGTACAAAATATATGACTCAATAAGGGCCCCAATGCATTTTGCTAAAATAATTTTCTAATATCCAATACTGATTTATAGTTCTGTCAACAAATTAATTGCATTCTTATTAGCACTGAGAATTTTTTAAACATTACATCTTAATAGTTTCTAGAACATGAAAATATATATAATAAAGACAAAATAGAATAATTAAAATAAATAAAATTTAATCACAATAATATGTTCATTAATAAAGGTCAAAAAAGATTTGGGAGAGGGATGGGAAATTAGCAACTGCTAGTTTCATAACAATAATAAAATTGTGACACAGTAAACATCCCAATTTCCAAATATATTACAGTGGATTAAATTAATTTTCATTAATCCATAAAATACAAGCTAGAAAACTATATTTTCTTTAAAATAAACAGATTCATGATAGCTGAGAAGGAGGAAGTACTTCAAACTTGGATTGTTGAATGTTTTATCAAAAAGATAAAACTTGAGAAGCCTTCCAAAATTTGATGTAACTTTTTAATTTAAAATCATTAAAGATTGAGAATCTATAATTGTTTAAAAACTACGAATTTTAGTATACCAATAGGATAGAGCAAATGTTTACTTTAGAGGGGCATATAAATATAGATGTTAGTAGCACAGATTCTGAAGTGACACTCCCTATTTTCATATCAAACTCAGCTAACCTCTAGCTCTGTAACCTTAGACAAGTTATTGAAATCATTTTTTCTTTTGTGTTCTCTTGCATGAACTGGAGAGTATAATTGTATCTGCCTGTTTGAGTTTGTATAAGGATTAAAAGTTTAACATGTACATGTGGTTCAGAATAATGACTGACAAATGTCATCTGTTCTATATAGCCTGACATTATAATAATTATTATTATTAATATTAGTGTCATCATTATTACCACAAATAAATCTTAGCAAAAATAAAGTTAAAAAATATGTTATGATGTAATGGAAGACTCAGAATAATAAATTGATGAATTTCAATTCTCTTCTAAAGGTAAAGGGGAGACATTTCAATATTTTCAATGGAGTTGTGACAATAAAAATGTTTACTTTTTACCAATGTGAATTTGGCAATTCTAAACAGAATACTTTAGCAATAAATCAGTTAGGAGTTAATGAAGAAATAGATATGGATAGCAAATATGGGAAAAAAAAACAAGGCAAAGACTACAATGCCATTCTCACTCATGTTTTTAAGCATATGCATTGAGAACAAACTACATAGCAGATATTATACATGCAAAGGAGATACCATATCAGACTCTGTTCTTTTAGAAAAAATAAGAATCTAAATGTCCGTTGGGATTTCAGATCATAGGATATAAAACAGATGAAACCAACACACCTGCTGTTTAAAATGTCAAAGCTCATATGCTTTAAAATTTTATAAACTCTGTTGTTTCCAAGACGTAGTACATGAAACATCATTCAGCAATTCTATGCTTATCTACATAGCAGCACTTAACAATCACTCTGATGCCCTTGGGATAGTCTCCCTTCTTTTCTCTTAAAATTTATTCTCTCTTCATGATATTTGCACCTTTTTTTGTTATAAAATATGGCTTTTGGAGGAGTCTTCAGCTTTCCTGAAACTTGATACCCAGAGGATCTATCTTAATTAAGTTCCAATAAAATTTTGCTTTTAGCCCTTCAGATTTTATGAAAAAGTTGAGCACAGTAAGACCATAATGAAATACCAATTTCTTTAATGTTGGCTCCTGGGTTTGAAAGAAATGTTTACATCAGTAACCTTCATAATGCCATCAATATCCATAGATTAGCTAAATAGTCTTTGGTCTCCTCTTGTAGTTCTTGTCTTTATTATTTCACAGTGAATATGCAGCATGTAAAAGCTATTTTATAAGAGAGAAAAAGGTAGACTACATATTGTTAAAAACCAAAATTACCTGCTAAGTAAGTCTAATATAAAATTAACCCAGTAAAAATATTATTTTACCCAATTATCACAAGTAAACAAAAAAGCTGCTGACATTATTACATTTTGATTTAATTACTATCACTATTAAACTGGCTGTTTAGATTAAGTAAATACGAGTAAATATAATTAAAGAATTAATGTAATCTCGTGAAAATTAATCTATTTGTTAAAATAAAATAAAATAAAAATAATGTGGTAATTTAACTGCTCTAAAAAATGAAGAGTCTATTAAAAATAATAATGTGGTGGTGAGTTTTTTTGATGTTCTTCTTGTCTTATATACTCCACATAGAGCTGAAGCAGCCAGCAATATGGAAATGTCAAGGGAAACAGACAAAAAAAAGTGATTAAAAAATGGACAGTTTAGCAATAAATTAAAATTTAAAAAAAATTTATATAACAAACAATCTACTCCAAAAGAACACCATAATAACCGGTTGCACCACTACAACCCATGCCAGGAAAGCAAAATGGGTGGTTGAGACCTCCAACCTCATGACGATGTAATGAGGTACCTTACAGACCCACCAGAGTGGTGTCAATAAAGGCTTGTTGAATATTCTGCTATTTTACTATCACATGGAGATAACTAGGACACCCTTACTATATTATCAATGGACTACATAGGAAGACAAAATTCCTACTCCTGCCAAACAGCACTTAGGAACCCCACCACCTTGTGTGTCAATTAGAAGCCAAGCAATGAACCTGGACTTCTAATTTCCACTGGACCTGTCAAATGGTTGTCCACTTTGTTCTGCTAAAGTGGCATCGCAAAAAGCTAGCTAAAACAGAAAACTTAGTTAAGATTCAGTCTCACAGCATATGCCTAAATCAGGTTTTTAAAAATCTTCTAAAACTAACATTATTTAAACCGACAAATCATAATTATATAAAATCATGGGATGAAATGTAATCTTTTAATCAATTTACATGTATACAATGTAGACTAATTAAATCAAGTTAATTACTAGCATATTCATCCAGGTCTTGATAAAAAATGTACTATCTTATCAAAAACTAGAAAAATCTCAAATTGAATGCAAAAAAGACAATGATGGCACAAAGAATATGGCAGAAGTGCTAGAATAATCTGGCAATACTTTTAAAGCAGCCATGCCAAAAAAAAAAGCCTTCAATATTTATAACTTTTTGCAACCAATGTGAAAATAGAAAGCCACAGCAAAGATATAAAAGACAAAAGAAAGATCCAAAGGGATATTTTAGAGCTAAAAATATAATAATCTATATGAAAATTTCAGTGGAGGGGAAAAGAAAAAACTGATAAAATGAAAAATAGAAAAATAAAAATTAACCAATGCAAATTCTAGAGAAAAAATAGACTAAAAAATACATAGATACTTAGGATCTTGTAAGGGGCTAACAAAATATCTAACATTCATGCCAGTGGAGCTACAAAAAAAAAAAAAGGAGGAAGAGATGATAGAACTGAAAAAAGTACTTGAATAAATTAGGACTTTCTAATTTTGTCAAGAGATATAAAGCCACAGACATTATGAATGCAGCAGTGTGTTATTCTTAATGAATGGAATTGATGCTAACTCAGGATACAGACTTGCATTTTCTATATGTAATGATTCTGCAAATACTATCAGCAATGGGTTTACAGAATGCTCACCTCCCCTTATGGTATGCCAAACAGCATGGTTTCTGACCAAGACATTTACTGCATAGCAAATAAAGTCTGGTAATGAGCACATGCCATAAAATTCATTTGTCTTATGTGTTTCACCTTGCTGAGGTAGCTGGCTTTATAGATCAGGAAAACAGCTTTCTGAAGACTCTGTTACAATTCCAGCTGGGAATTGTAACAGGGCTGGGGCAAGGATTTCCAGGAGACTTTATGGTCTCTGAATCATCATCCAAAATATGGTGCTACTTTGCCCATACACAGGATACATGGGTCCAGGAAGCAAGGAGTAAATGGAAATGGAACCGGTCACTATTACTCCTATTGACCTACTAGCAAAACATTTGCTTTCTGTCCCCATGACCTTATTCTCTGCCGCCTAGAGGGCTTAGTTCAAAATGAAGGAATGGTTTTATCAAAAGATACACTCTAATTTAACTGAACTGGAAGTTAAGACTGCTACCTGGCCACTTTGGGCCTCTCATGCATCTGAATCAACAGGCAAAACATATAGATGAACCTCATTCAATCATTTGAAATTCTTAAGAAAAAAAAAAGACCAAGTTTCCTGGAGATAAAGCCACAACTCCCCAGGACTCCAGCCTACTGGACATTCTACTAGTTCTACTTTTCTGGAGAACTTGAACACATTACCTAGGTAAAGTCACATAAAATTTATGATGTCTTGAAAGCTGATGTACATTGTCACATAGGGTAGAATATCTTTCACATTTTAATGATCAATTGTATTCCATCGTTTGTGGACTTAGTTCATTTTATGTTGCAATAACAGAATACCATAGACTGGATCACTCAGGAAGAAAACGAATTTGTTTCTCAAAGTTCTAGAGGCTGGAATGTCCAATAACAAAGTGCCAGCTTCTGGTGAGGACCACCATGGCAGAAGGTTGAAGGGCAAGAGAGTACAAAAGGGTAAGCAGGAAAGTGGCCACATTTATTTTGTATAAGGCTGTCATTCCCATGATAACTTACTTACTCCTGAAATAACATCATTACCTCATTCAAGTGAAGAGCCCTCATGACCTAATTACTTTAAAATTTTCCACCCCTCAATGCTGTTTCTTTGGCACATGAGTTGATAACGAGTAAACTTTAGGTGGCACATTCAAACAAGAGCATATGTAAATAACACATGGTTTTTATTCATTCATCCGTTTTTAAGAACACTTTGTTGCTTGCAACTTTTGGCTATTGTGAATAATGCTGCTATATATAACAGCTTACAAATATTTATTATTTGTGCCTGATTTCCATCCCCTTGAGATCTACCCAAATGTAGAATTTCTGGAGCAAAGAGTAATTCTAGTGTTACCTTTTCAGGAATTGCCTTACTGTTTTTCATAGCTATAACATTTTACTTTTCTACAAGCAGTACAGAAGAGTTTAAGTTTCTCCACATCTTTATAAAAACTTGTAATTATTTATTTTTTAAGTAATGACAATTGTAATAATATAAATATCTCTTTATGGCTCTTTTGTATTTCCTTAATGATCAGTGTGATTAGTCACTTTTTTGTGTGTTTATTGGCCATTTATATGTCTTCTTTGGGGGAAACATCTATGCATGGCCTTTGTCAAGTTAAATGCGATATACATACAGTTGTAGGAGTTCTTTTCATTTCCTAGATATCAGTTAATCAATAGCTGTATAATTTATTATTATTTTCATTCCATGGGTTAGTTGTTCACTCTGTTTATAGTGTATTCTGAGGCACAAATATTTTTTATTTTTCCTGTGCTTATGATTTCGTATCCAAGAAATCATTGCTAGGTCCAATGTCATGAGGTTTCCCCAGTTTTCTGTTAAAAATTTTATAATATTAATGCATAAATTTAGGTTTGTAATCAATTTTGAGTTCATTTCTGTGTATGTATAAGGTAAGATTCCAACTTTATTCTTTTAGGTATGTATATACAATTTTCCCTCAATCATTTGGTTAAGAGACTGTGATTTTTTTTTCATTAAATAATACTAGCATGTGGAACACATATGTGAAGGAATATTTCTGAATTTATATTTTATTTTATTAGTATATGTACATGTCTTTATGTCAGTACTACACTTGATTATAATTACTGCTGAAGTCATGTAATAAGTTTTAAAATTATGTGTGAACTTCCACTTTTTCTTTTTCAATGTAGTTTTGGTTATTTGAGGTTATTTGGGGTTCTATATAAACTTTGTAATACATTTTTTTATGTCTTCAACAAAACATCATTGGAATTTTGACAGTGATTGTATTCAATCTGTAGATTTCTTTGACTAGTACTGATACCTCAAAATTAATGAAGGCATCCAATTTATGAACATGGGATGTCTTTACATTTATTATTATCTGTATTTTTTTCTTAACTGTATTTATCTTTTACCCCTGATATTGTTTGGCTCTGTGTCCCCACCCAAATCTCATCTTGAATTTTACTTTTATAATTTCCACCTACTGTGGGAGGACCCTGTTGGGAGATAATAAGTCACAGGTGCAGTTTCTCCCATACTGTTCTCATGGAAGTGAATACGTCTCATGAGATCAGATGGTTTTGTCAGGGGTTTCTGGTTTTGCATCTTCCTAATTTTCTCTTGCCACTGCCATGTAAGAAGTGCTTTGCCTCTTGCCATGATTCTGAGGTCTCCCCAGCCATGTGGAACTGTAAGTCCATTCAGCCTCTTTTCCTTCCCAGTCTCTAGTATGTCTTTATTAGCAGCATGAAAAAAAAGTACAGTAAATTGGTATCAGTAGAGTGGGACATTGCTGCATAGATACCCAAAAATGTGGAAGCAACTTTGGAATGAGTAACAGACACACTTTGGAACAATTTGAAGGGCTCAGAAGACAGAAACAAGTGGGAAAGTTTTGAGTTTCCAAGAGACTTGTTGAATGGCTTTGACCAAAAGCCTGATAGCAATATGGGCCATAAGGTCCAGGCTAAGGTGGTCTCAGAGGGAGATGAGGAACTTGTTGGGAACTGGAGCAAAGGTGACTCTTGTTATGTTTTAACAAAGAGGCTAGAGATATTTTGCCCTTCCCCTAGAGCTTTGTGGAACTTTGAACTTGAGAGAGATGATTTAAGGTATCTGGCAGTAACTTGGGAGCTTTTAAAGGCATTCAGTTTTCTAAGAGAAGCAGAGCATAAAGTTCAGGAAATTTGCAGCTTGACAATGTGACAGAAAATTTTCTAAGGAGAAATCCAAACCAGCTGTACACATTTGCACAAGTAACAGGCAGCCAAATGTTAACCCCAATAAAATGGAAAAATATCTCCAGGGCATATCAGAGGTATTCACAGCAGCCCCTCCCATCACAGGCTTCTATGCTTGGGAGAAAATGGTTTCATGGGCCAGGTCCAGGGACCCCATGCTGTGTGTAACCTAGGGTCTTAGTGCCCTGCATACCAGCCACTCCAAGTGTGGCTGAAAAAAGCTAGTGTAGAGCTTGGACTGTGGCTTCAGAGGGTGCAAGCCCCAAGGCTTGGCAGCTTTCACATGGTGTTGAGCCTGTGAGTACACAGAAGTCAAGATTTGGGGTTTGGAAATCTCTGCCTGTATCTCAGAAAATGTATAGAGACACCTGAATGTCCAGGCAGAATTTTGCTGCAGGGGCAAGGTGCTCATGGAAAACCTTTACTAGGGCAGTGCAGAAGGGAAAAGTGGGGTCAGTGCCCTAACACAGAGTCCCTACTTAGCAACCACCTAGTGGATAAGTGAGAAGAAGGCCACCAACCTCGAGCCCCCAGAAAGAGACAGACACAATTACAGCTTGCACCATTCACTTGGAAAAGCTACATACATTTAATTCCTGCTTGTGAAAGCAGCTTGAAGGGAGGGTGTACCCTCCAAAGGCACAGAGGAAGAGCTACAAAAGACCATAGGAACCCACCTCTTGCATCAGTATGACCTGGATGTGAGACCTGGAGTCAAAGGATAGCATTTTGGAGCTTTAAAATTTGACTCCCCTGCTAATTTTGGACTTGGGTGGAGCTTGTAGCCCCTTTGTTTTGGCCAATTTATTCCATTTGAAATGGCTGTATTTACCCAAAACCTGTACCCCCATTGTATCTGTGAAGTAACTAGCTTGCTTTTGATTTTGCACTTTGGGTTATTGCTGAAATGAGTTAAGATTTTGGGGGACTGTTGGGAAGGCATGATTGGTCTTGAAATGTGAGGATATGAGATGTGGAGGGACCAGGGGCAAAATGATATGGCTTGGCTCTGTGCCCCTACACAAATGCCATCTCGAATGGTTTTTCCATAATTCCCATGTGTTGTGGGAGGTTTGGGTGGGAGGTTAATCGAATAACGGGGTCGGGATTCCCCATACTATTCTCCTTGTAGTGACTAAGTCTCAGGAGATCTAATGGTTTTATCAGGAATTTCTGCTTTTGCATCTCCCTCTATTTCTCTTGCCACCACTAAGTAAGAAGTGCCTTTCACCTCCTGCCAGGATTCTGAAGCCTTCCCAGTCATGTGGAACTGTAAATCCAAGTAAAACTCTTTTCCTTCCCAGTTGCAAGTTTGTCTTTATTAGCAGTGTTAAAATGGACTAATGAAACCTCCCTGGTTAAATGGATTATTATTTTTAATGCTGTTGTATGTGAAACTGTTATTTTCATTTGTTTTGAATTATTCATTTTTAGTGTATAAAAACACAATTGATTTTTTAAATCTAATATCTTGCAACTTTGCTCAATGTTCATATTCATCGTAGCAGACTTTTCTTCACGGAAACAAAAATATTCTCCACATATAAAGTTATGCCATCTAAGTTCAGAAACAATGATAATGTTTTCTTTTTAATTTTGATCTTTTTATATTTTTCGTAGCTTAACTGCTCTGTACAGATAGTTACAGAACAATGATGAAGACATGTGGCCAAAGTA
>CM052665.1:9461529-9496616 GCA_028533165.1 Leontopithecus rosalia | reverse complement strand
TGAGACGGAGTTTCGCTCTTGTTGCCCAGGCTGGAGTGCAATGGCGCGATCTCGGCTCACCGCAACCTCCGCCTCCTGGGTTCAGGCAATTCTCCTGCCTCAGCCTCCCAAGTAGCTGGGATTACAGGCACACGCCACCACGCCCAGCTAATTTTTTGTATCTTTAGTAGAGACGGGGTTTCACCATGTTGACCAGGATAGTCTCGATCTCATTTCTGCATTAATAGAGGTTATGTGGGTTTCTTCTTCATTCTGTTAACATACTATTTACATTTATTTTACTATTTTGAACCATCTTTTCATTGCTTTAATAAATCCAACTTATTATTTATAATACAATTAATATGATTAACTTATGTTGAATTCTGTTTCCTAGCTTTTTTTTGTTTTTTTGAGATGGAGTTTCCCTCTTGTTACCCAGGCTGGAGTGCAATGGCTCAGTCTCGGCTCACCACAACATCCGCCTCCTGATTTCAGGCAATTCTCCTGCCTCAGCCTCCCGAGTAGCTGGGATTACAGGCGCATGCCACCATGCCCAGATAATTTTTTGTATTTTGAGTAGAGACGGAGTTTCACCATGTTGACCAGGATGGTCTCGATCTCTTGACCTCGTGATCCACCCGCCTCGGCCTCCCAAAGTGCTGGGATTACAGGCTTGAGCCACCGCGCCCAGCCTCCTAGCATTTTAAGAAGTATTTTTATTAATATTCATAAGATATATCAGTCTGTAGGGTTTTTTTGGTACTATCTTTGGCTTTGGTATCAAGGTAATACTGAACTCAAAATAATTTGAAGTTGCTTTTTATTATACTTTAAGTTCTGCAGTCCATGTGCAGATCATGCAGGATTGTTACATAGGTAAACACATGCCATGGTGGTTTGCTGCATCCATCACCTCGTCACCTGCATGAGGAATTTCTTCTAAGAGCCCTCCCCAAAACTCCACCCACTGCTGTCTTTCCCATAGTCCCGTCACCCCCCATCAGGCCCTTGTGTGTTATTTTCCCCTTCCTGTGTCCGTGTGTTCTCATTGTTCAACACTGATTTATGAGTGAGAACATGTGGTGTTTGTTTTTCTGTTCTTGTGTCAGTTTGCTGAGAATGGATGCAAGGCTGGTTCAACACGCTCAAATCTATAAACATAATCCATCACATAAACAAAACGAAAGACAAAACACACGTGATTATTTCAACAGATGCAGAGAAGGCATTCAACATGATTCAACAGCCCTTTATGCTAAAATATGTCAATAAAGTAGGTATCAATGGAACATATTTCAAAATAATAAAAGCAATTTATGGCAAACCCACAGCCAATATCATATTGATAGGGCAAAAATTGGAAGCATTCCCTTTGAAAACTGGCACGAGTCAAGGGTGCCTTCTCTCACCACTCCTATTCAACATAGTATTGGAAGTTTCAACCAGAGCAATCAGGCAAGAAAAAGAAACAAAGGGTATTCACATTGGAAAAGAGGAAGTTGAATCATCTTTATTTGCAGGCAAAATGATGGTATATTTGGAAGACCCCATCATCTCATCCCAAAATCTCCTTAAGATGATAAGCAACTTCAGCAAAATCTCAGGATATAAAATCAATGTTCAAAAATCACAGACATTCTTATATATCAGTAACAGATAAACACAAAGCCAAATCATGAGCAAACTCCCATTCACAATTGCTACAAAGAGAATAAAATACCTAGGAATACAACTAACAAGGGACATGAAAGACATCTTCAAGGAGAACTACAAACCACTGCTCAGGGATATAAGAGAGGACACACACAGATGGGAAAACAGTCCATGCTCATGGTTAGGAAGAATCAATATCATGAAAATGACCATACTGCCCAAAGTAATCTAAAGATTCAATGCTATCCCCATCAAGCTACCATTGATCTTCACAGAACTGGAAGAAACCACCTTAAACTTCATATGGAACCAAAAAAGAGCCCGCATAACCAAGACAATCCTAGAAGAAAAAAAAAGCTGGAGACATTGTGACATCTGACTTCAAACTGTACTACAAGGCTACAGTAATCAAGCAGCATGATACTGATACCAAAACAGAATATAGACTAATGCAACAGAACAGAGGCCTCGGAAGTAATGCCCCATGTCTACAACCATCTGATCTTTGACAAATTGACAAAAACAAGCAATGGGGAAAGGATTCCCTGTTTAATAAATGGTGTTAACTCGCTAGCCACGTGCAGAAAGCTGAAACTGGACCCCTTCCTTATACCTTATACAAAAATTAACTCCAGATGGATAAAGATTTAAACAAAAACCTAACACCATAACAATCCAGAAGAAAACCTAGGCAACACCATTCAGGACATAGGCATAGGCAAGGACTTCATGATTAAAGCACCAAATGCAATGGCAACAAAAGCCAAAATAGACAAATGGAATCTAATAAACTTCAGAGTTTCTGCACATCAAAAGGAACAATCATTAGAGTGAATCAGCAAACAACACAATGGGAAAAATTTTTGCAATCTACCCATCTGACAAAGGGCTAATATCCAGCATCTACAAAGAGCTTAAAGTTACAAGAAAAAAAAACAAAGAACTCTGTCAAAAAGTGGGTGAAGGGTATTATCAGACACTTCTCAAAAGAAGACATTTTGCAGCCAACAAACATATGAAAAAATGCTCATCATCACTGGTCATTAGAAAAATGCAAATCAAAACCACATTGAGATACCATCTCCTGCAAGTTAGAATGGTGATCATTAAAAAATCTGAAGACAACAGATGCTGGAGAGGACATGGAGAAATAGGAACACTTTTACACTGTTGGTGGGAGTGTATTGTGGAACGCAGTTTGGCGATTCCTTAAGGATCTAGAAATAGAAATACCATTTGACCCAGCAATCCCATTACTGGGTATATACCCAAAGGATTATAAAATGTTCTGTTATAAAGACACATGCACATGTATGTTCATTGCTGCACTGTGTACAATAGCAAAGACTTGGAACCAACACAAATGCCCATCAGTGATAGACTGAATTAAAAAAATGTGGCACATCTACACCATGGAATACAATGCAACCATAAAAAAGGATGAGTTCATATCCTTTGCAGGAATATGGATTAAGATGAAGTTTTTTTTTTTTCATGTAAGTCTTTTCAGGCTGCTGTAACAAAATACTAGTTTGGGTGGTTCAAAAAAAAGTTTATTTTTTACTCTTCTTTTTTTTTTTAATTGTACTTTACATTCTGGGATATATGTGCAGATCATGGAGGATTGTTGCACAGGTATACATGGCAATTTGGTTTGTTGCCTCCATCCTCCAGTCACCTATATCTGGCATTTCTTCCCTACCCCTCAGTATGTGGTGCTCCCCTCCCTGTGTCCATGTGTTCTCATTGTTCAATACCCACATATGAGTGAGAACATGTGGTCCAAGGAGCTGACTGGGTGCCTATTCCTAGCTTGTAGACAACCATCTCCTTCTTGTGGTCTCATGTGGTAGAGAGAGAGTGATTTCTCTCTTTTTCTTCTTATAAAGCATTGATGTCACCACAAAGATCCCCCTCTCATGATCTCATCTGACTCTATTTGCTCTCCAAAGGCCACATCTCCAAATATAGATACATTGCAGTTTAGGGCTTTAGCACATACAATTTTGAAGAAACACATTTTTTTCATAACATCTCATGTTCACCTTTTCAAATAGTCTAAGAACTATTAGTGTTAATCATTTTTAAAATGTTTTGTCAATTTTGCCATCTGTTTCTGGGACTTTCCTTGTTTGAAGGTTTTGATTATTGATTTTGATACTGATGTATTAATAATGTTATTGATCTATTTTATATTTTCAATTTCTTCACAATTCAATTTTGAGGGGTCATGTTTTTGACCTAGAATAGAATAAATGAACTAGTAATATGTTCATTTATTCTAGATTACCCAAAATATTGGCATACAATTGTTTGTTTCACTCATTTATAATTTTATGAACATATATTTAAAATTTTTATGATGGCCTTTAAAATTCTATAGAATAAAAAACAATTAAAACCAGAGAATTTTATATTTTTGTATGACTTTAAGTTATTGTCGAATGTACTTTTCATTTTATTCTCAGTTGACTTTCTTTCAGGACTTTAGATACATAATTTTACTCTCTTGACCTGGAAACTTACTACAGAGGAATCCTATGATAGTCTACTTGAGGATGCCTTGCACATAATAAGTCATTTCATTTTTTTCTTGCTGCTTTAACAGTTCTCTCTTTGTTTTTCAACAGTTTAATTATAATGTATCCCTTTATGAGTAAATTTTAATTTTATTCTACTAATGTTCGTTGAGCTTTCTGAATTTATATTTCCATGACTATTTTTTCAAACTTGAAAATTTTTCTGTCATTACTTTTTTCAAATAAGTTCTTTTCCTCCTTCTCTCTCTGTCTTTGCTTGCATATTTAAGTCTGTTCTTAAATCTCAACTATTATGTGTTTTAGCGTTTGAATTGCTGTTTATTTCTCTTTTATAATTCTTATCTGTTTACTGATATTTTAATTTTGTTCATGTCATTTTCCTAACTTCGCTTTGAGCATGAGTACAGTTAATTTAAAACTAGCTAATCTAAAACAATTAGTACAGTTAATTTAAAGCCGTTTTCTATCAAATATAATGTCTGTGTTTCTTCCATGATGGTTTCTGAATATTAATGTTGTTACTTTAAATAGGTCGTGTTTTCATATTTCTTTGTATGGATTGTGACAGTTTGTTGGAAACTTGACATTTGTCAAAATGACCGCTCATCCCAGTCTTTATGAAATTGCTCTGTGCAAGGAAATACTTTCATTTATTCCCCTGGTCCAGTTTCAAGATCTTCTCAGACTTATATTGAACATGTACCTTCCATGAGTCCGTGTGCTTACATTAATTTTTTTTACAGTTCCCCTGTATATGTGGCTGCTTTCTAAATGTTGATTTCCCTTTTAATCTCACAGTTGCTTCTCCTAATAGATGTAGCTTTTCTATTGTATTTCATAAACAGTATTCTCTTGCCTCTGTCATATGTGATTCTAAAACTCCCTTGATATTTTTGTGAGAAATCTGCATCCTGCAGATTTTTGTAGCTTGAGATCTAAACTTTAATAATTTTCGTGATTTGAACTTTAAATTATGTGAAACAGAGACTGTCAAGCAGATCATAGACATGTTAAAATACTACAAACTGGTTCATTTTTGGTAAGCAGAAGGCAATTGGGTTGCTGCTTTCCCCAAAACAAGTCATGCACTTAACGTTTCTACCATATTTAACATGCCTTTTTCTTGATTGCTTATTTGGCTTGTTGCTATAGATATGTAATAGATTTTTAGAGCCAATATAAGGCTATTTAAAATAATCTCTATTTAATGTTTTCATGGCTAACAAAGACTTGAAGCTTCCTAATCTACTATATTGCTGATGTCATTACAAAGTCTGTAATTTTATTTTATTTTATTTTATTTTATTTTATTTTATTTTATTTGAGATGGAGTCTTGCTCTGTCACCAGGCTGGAGTGCAGTGCCATGATCTCCACTCACTGCAACTTCTGCCTCCTGGGTTGAAGTGATTCTCCTGCCTGAGCCTCCTGAGTAGCTAGAATTACAGGTGAACACCACCACATCCAGGTAATTTTTTTTTTTTTTTGGTAGAGATAGGGTTTCACCATGCTGGCCAGGATTGTCTTAATCTCTGACCTCATGATCTGTCTGCTTGGCCTCAGGAAGTACTGGGATTACAAACATCAGCCACTCCACCCACCTCATCTATTAATATTTTTAAATTTTAATTAATATGCTAGAAATAAATCCATGATTGTTAAAATTAAAAATCAAATATGATTTACAAATTGCACAAAAAGTGAAATACTTATACATAAATACTAAAAAACCTTGCATAGGACTTGCTTGCTAAAAACTACATAAAGCTAATAGGTTAAGTCAAAGGCATCAATAAATTAAATGGCAAACTGTGCTCATAGATTGGAAAGTTCAACATAGCAAAAATGGTGATTGCCTCCAAAATGATATATAGATTTAATACAATTTCTATCATAATCTCCATATATTTTTTGGATATAAACAAGCTTATTCTAAAATGTATATGGAAAGCCAAAGAAATGATTGTAGCTAAAATAATTAAAAAAGAGTACTAAATGGGAAGAATTAGTCTATTAAATTTCAAAACTTCTTATATAGCTGTTATAACCAAGAAGGTCATATTGAAAGAGGAATAGAAACAAAATAAAATTGAGCAGACCAAATAATCCAGGAAGATACTTACATCAATTTTCTTTCCCTTCCTTCCTTCCTTCCTTCCTTCCTTCCTTCCTTCCTTCCTTCCTTCCTTCTTTTCTTTCTTTCTTTCTTTCTTTCTTTCTTTCTTTCTTTCTTTCTTTCTTTCTTTCTTTCTTTCTTTCTTTTTCTTTCTTTCCTTTCTGTTTTTTTCTTTCTTTCTCTTTCTTTCTCTCTCTCTTTCTTTTCTTTCTTTCTTTTACTTCTTTTTTCTTTTTCTTTCTCTTTATTCTTTCCTTCTTTCTTTTTCTTTTGCTCTCCTTCCTTTCTTCCTTCCTTCTTTCCTTCCTTTTTCTTTCTTTGTTCTTTCTCTTGTTCTCTCTTTCTGCCTTCTTTCTTTTCTTTCTTTCTTTGTTGAGTTTTGCCCCTATTGTACAGGCTGGAGTGCACTGGTGCCACATTGGCTTCTGCAACCTCCGCCTTCCAGGTTCAAGCAGTTCTCCTGCCTCAGCCTCTCGAGTAGCTGAGATTACAGGTGCCCACCACCATGCCCAGTTACTCTTTAATATTTTTGGTAGAGACAGGTTTCATCATGTTGGCCAGGCTGCTCTTGAACCCCTGACCTCAGGTGATCCATCCTCCTCAGCCTCTCAAAGTGTAGTTATTAAAGGTGTGAGCCAACATTCCCGGCCTACATCAATATTTTCCAATAATTTTTACAAAGGTGGAAATTCAATTGAAGAAAGATAACCTTTTTAAATAATTATGGGGTAATTGGACATTTATATAGGTTAAAAATGAAAAAAAATAAAGGAAGCAAACAAATAAAATCATCCTCAACATCACACCTTATACAATAATTAATTCAAAATTCTCAAAGTAGATCATGAACTTAAATGTAAAATGTGAAAGTATAATGCTATTTAAGAAGAGAGAAAACTTTGGAATCGAGAAGTAGATAATGAAGTTCTTAAACTTGATACCAGAATAGTAATTCATGAAAGACCAGAAAAGCAATCAGTTGTATTTCATTAAAATAAAAATGTCTGCTGTACGGCATACTATGTTAGCAGAATAAAAGACTATCTAGAATAGGGGAAAATATTTTAATACTGTGTATACAACAAAGGACTGGTAAATAGAATATATAAAGAACTCTTCTAATTCTACAAGCAAAAATATAAATTAAAAATTAGAAAATGGACAAAACACATAAAGAGACAAATTATGAAGGAAAACACACCCTGGAAAGTAAACTGAAGGAATGATAAACAATATTATTAACTATTGGAGAAATGCAAATTGAAGCCACAATAATGTGCCACTCTATTCCTGTCAGAATGGCTAAAATTAAAAAAAAATAATAATAATAACAACAGTACCAAAGGCAAGAGAGAATGTATACAAACTGGATCAAGAAAAAATTTCTGCTCAGAATGTAAACTAGTACAACGATTCTTGAAAATAATTTGACAGGTTTTTTTTTGAAAAAAACAAAGCATGCCAATATTATATGGTCCAGCAATCAAACTCCTGTGCACTTATTGCAGATAAATAAAATTTATATTCTCACTGAAACATATACAAGAAATGTTTACTGCAAAATTATGTATAACAGCCGAACATTGGAAGCTACCCTGATGTTCTCCAACTGGCATGTGGTTAACCTAAACGTGTTATATCCCTATCATGAAATACTGCTCAGCAAGAAATAAAAACAAACCACTGATACATTTATAGACCTGAGAGACCCTCCAGAGGATTTTGCTGAATAATAAAATTTGAATAAAGCCAATTTCTAAAATCCATAAAATCATCTCTGAGCAATTTTACTTATATAACAGTTTTGAACTGAACAAATTTATAGAAATGGAGAACTAGTTAGTAGTTGCCAAAGTTTAAGAAGGGGTAGGGGAGGGAGGAAAGTGAGTGGTAAGTGTGATTATAAAAGGCAATATTTGAGATCCTTGTGTTGATGGAAGTGTTTGCGTCTTGACTTATCAGTATCAATAAGTCACTTGTATTAATGAACTAGTGATATAATATTACCACTGGTGGAACTAGATAAAGTGTACGAGGGGTCTCTTTGCATTCTTTCTTTGTCTCTTCCTTTTTTTTTTTTTCATTTTGTGGAGACAGAGTCTTGCTCTGTTTCCCAGAGAGGTCTCAGACTCCTTGGCTCAAGCAGTCCTCCTGTTTGTCTCCTAAGTGTGGGGATTATTTTTGTGTCATTGTGCCTAGCCTGCATTATTTCTTATAACCTCATATTAATTTATGATTGTTTCTAATAAGAAGTTTAATATTTAAAAAAACTGAATGTTTACATAGTTGTACAATATGGAATATCATCTATTAAAATTATAAAAGTCAAAATTGTTTTAAAAATAAAATAAGATCAGTTGAGCATCCTTAACTTCTTTGTTTTATATAAGAAAATGAAAAATATAATGTCATATAGTCAAAGAAGTGTAATAACTTTGTTGTGGAAATGACCCATAATAAAAAACAGAATTTCAAATTAATTGCAAATGCTATTTCTTCATTTGATAATTACAGTATGAATGAGTACAACATGTTGTTAGATAATATATTAAAAATCTTGAAATAAGAAATTGTGAAAACTGAAATAAAAACAAATTAAATAAATTCAAAGTCTATGTTTTATTCAAAATTCTAACAGTAATTATGTGGCATATAATTTTATTTTCAGACCATTAAAAATTTAAAATATGTTGTTATCTCTGTAAATCAATGACATCATAAGGTTGAAACCACTGCTTAAAAATATATGGATATTCCACAAACAGATAAAAGATAGCATGTAAGAAAGACAGTATTTTTGTTCAAGTAATAGAACTTCAGATGAAGTCTTTCTAATGCTTTACTTTGCAAATTTTCTTGAGCACAGTCCTGTTATAATATAAATAACTTTAGGCATCTTACCAGAGAAAGTTAAATCCTACTTAAAGTAGAGAGGGGCCGAAGGTGAAAATGAGTATCTTACTTTGCAGTCACCCTCAATATGTCAGGGTCACTTCAAAATATTGCCAAGGGGGAAATGTAAGGCAAATTAAAAGAGAGTGTGCAATAATACACTGTGAAACAAACCTCTGAAGCCACTGACAACACATATCTTTGAATTATTCTACAGATATTTCAGCCCATAGTATGGAAAAAAGTATTGTGCTAAGTTGGCCTGGTCCAGAAATGTTGTCTGGCAAGGCTGAAGACTGGACCTACTGAGGGAGCCAAGAAATTGACCTTTGATTAATTCAGTCTTTCAATAATTGCTCAGAATAGACTGGGTCTTAATTTGTTGTTTGCACTTGGAAATAGACAAGCATGTTGTCAGTTTCAAAAACAGTGAAGAGAGACAGAGGACTGTACAAACAGCCCTTGGAGAAGAATGAAGACTTCTTAATGGGCACAACAAACATCTTATTAGACATAAGGAGATCCTCTTTCTGCTCCGAGATTATCATAAGTACTGGCCAAATTTGTGAAGACGTGAAAGTCAGAGAAAACAGCTCTTCTTCTAATTGGTGCCTCCTGATTTATGTAACAACTTCACCCAATAAATCTTGTATTTTTTTCCCAGACTATGTTTGATTGTTTTCATAGTTCTGTAGACATCTTTCCAATAAATAAATTAAATCTTTGAGAAAACTGTGCACATGGAAATCAAAATATGTGAAAAATTTGTCTTCATTAACTGGGCTTGTAGTCTATCTGGTGACTCAGAAATACCAGAGTTATCATACTTTCAAATAGATATAAAAAACTAAAAGTGCCAAATGAGTTCTTACTTCAAAATGCTCAATTCTAGCTTTCAAAGATATTCTACAGGAAAATATATGAGTTCATCTTCTCCCAAATGTTTTAAGAGGAATTGTATAGACAAGAGAGATAGAAATTTTCATGAAGAAATTCATAAGTTTGAAAAATATAAAGTATGTCAGGAAGAAGTAGATCAGTGTAAATGGAGTGAAAGGCTCATGCTTTTTCTATTACATCATTGATATCAGGTCCTTTAGTTGACTAACAATTGATGGCTTCTATATGTGTCACTTAAGTGTAAATGAAAATAAAGTGCCTGCATATGATCAAATAGAAATATATTTTATTAGTACAGGATGAAAGTGCCCTTCACTGAATTTGGAAAATATCTATTTAAATATCTATCTAAAATACCTGTTTAACAGTTTTATTTTATTTTATAGAAAAAATGTGCTATTTTTGAACTATAAAAGTTGATATTGGTACAAAATATGCAGGAATTATTTAGTGAAATTACTTTCTCAGTATACTGAAACTGAAATTAGCATTTGTTAATCAGGAAATATTGATAAATATTTTCTTTATTGATAGGAGAATATTTATATATACAATGTTTAGTCCATTTATGGAAGTAAAACTATGTCTTAAAAATCAGTTTATCTTAAAACAACAAACATATTAATTGTTAGGATATTGTAGAACTGCAGAATTGAAGAACAAATGCTACTAGAAGGACTGGTAGCACTCCAAGGAGAGACAAAATATATATGGGAGTGTAGGAAAAAAAAAAGGACAGCAAGCTGTAGGTGTTGCTGAGATGAATTTTAGCTCCAATAAAACTTTGGCTCTCTCCAAGCAATTCTGCAATCTTATTGACCATAAAATATATAGTTATCTTCTATCATTGTCATCTCTATCCATTATCTATATAAAGTTAGTAATAGATTCACTCCAGCCTGATAGACATATACAGAATAAAATCTAGTTTTTAAAAATGTCTGTTTTCCTAAATTATTAACAATACATCTCAAGAATGAAATATAAATATATTTTCTATGGAGTTGTTTTCTGATATAGATAAACTTCTTTCTACTATTCAAACTTTCATAACACTCTCCCTTTTTCATACTAAACTCACACTTCCATTGTGCACCATTTTTTGCCCTTAAATAGTTACAACTTGCTATTGTTCTGTCTAAACGCACTTCCTTTTACCCCTAATATGTCTTCTCCCTTCTCAACATTTAGGATTCTCTGCTTATTCCTTCACCACATTATTAAATGAAACTCCTTGTTTTCTGGTTTGCTCTTATCACAATATGAATATATTGTTTGTGTATTTACTTGCTTATTGGTTGACTTTTGATAATGTCATGAGTGTTGCGGCATCTGTAGGTACTGACCCACATGGTGCCTGGCTTACAATATGTGATAGTCTTTTATAGTCAATTACATCGCAAAATTGCTTAGGAAAGAGCCAAGACTTTATATTTCTGATAAATCCCCTATAGTAACTAGCACAGTGTTGAATATCAAATTGGTACTTAATATTATTGACCAATTGACCAAGTTTTATCTGTTAATTGCATACATCTCATTAAATGAGAGAATGACAATTCACTCTTTAGAAATTATGGGAATACCCAGCACTTTGGGGGGCCGAGGCAGGTGGATCACTTGAGGTCAGGAGTTTGAGACCAGCCTGGCCAATATGGGGAAATTTCATCTCTACAAAAAAAAATACAAAAAAAATAGCTTGGCATGGTGGTGGCACCTGCAGTCCCAGCTACCAGCTACTCAAGAGGCTGAGGCAGGAGAATTGCTTGAACTCATGAGGCGGAGGTTGCAGTGAGCAGAGATCTTGCCATTGCACTTCAGCCTAGAAGACTAGAGCAAAATTTCAACTCAAAAAAGAAAAAAAAGAAAGAAAAAAGAAAAGAAGAGAAGCTATGAGACTAGATCACTAGCCTGAAACTTAAGTATAATTTGTAAAAACTGATTTGTAGAAGGAAATAGGAATAATAATACACTTTCTAGGGCTTTACAGAAAGTAAGCGTTCTTCTCATTTCTCAAAGAATACACTATCTCCAGATATGCATATTCATAATTTGTGCAAGGTTAACGAGTACAAAATACAGTTCATGCTAATACTGAAAATAAATTTGGACATGGCTATTTTCCCCAAATAAAGGGAGAAACATTTAAAATCCAGTTGAATCAATTCTCCGAAATATTACAGCTGCAAATGTCAATACAGAGTGACAGAGGCAGCTGCTGGATGATCTCAAGGGCCAAACAGTCAATGTGTTCTGTAGTTCAAGATGTGAAAATTCTTTGGCCACAGTATGTAATGATTTGAGGCTTTCATTCACTGGGGGGAAAGTGGAGAGTGTGGAAGATCTCCATATCAAATTTTAACTACTAACCCAAATGAAGGTGAAAATGTCTCCAGTAACGTTCACAGGTTGGGGTTAAGAGTACAACAAAAACAATGAGTAAATTAGAAATGCTTATGGACTATGTGGTTTGGAAGATGACTTTCACAATGTGAGCTATTTATAATAAAACTTTAGAGGTAATGAAGGAAGGTCAGATTCTTAATTACTTATCATTGACAAAGATGATTAAGGAACACAACAAATTAGCTACAAAAAACTGTTAGCAGAGGGAAAGGCAATGTGATAAATATTTTATACTATACTTTGGGTATTCAAAATGAGAATAGAGAAGAATTTGGTATACAATTTTACAACTTAATGGGTGAAATCCAAACTTTTGCATATCTTTTTACTTTATTTAATGTTGGGGAATTAGAGCTATACCCTTAAAGATAAGTTAGATAAAACTTCAACTATCTTTCCTCATTCTAGTGAATTCAATGGATAAAAACAAATTGCTCACATTTGGACGTTTAGTTCAGGTTATACATATGTATTAATGCTTCTGCAAACAAACCACATCACACCCCAGTGGTTTCACACAATAATTTATTACTTTTATGCTTCTGTGGGTTGATTGGATTCAACTATATGGTTCTCCCTTTGGTTATATCAAGTGGTTGTTGTAAAATACTATAGTCATTAGAGGTTTTCTCTCCAGAGAACATTGAAGAAGGCTTATTCATAGGGTGGCAGTTGATACGTATTTTCGCTGGTAACTCTTATATTCCTGACTACCAGAGGATAGTAATGTGATAATTCTATGGAATTATTTTGGCTTCCTTCAATATGGCAGCTGGATTCTCAAAAAGAGTATCACCAAGAAAGGATTCCAAGGAATACATAGCTGTCACTGTCTTAAGAACTGTACCCAGATACATGTATACAGTCACCTCTTAATCTTTTATTGCATAAAGCAGCAATGGAATTTCTATGATTATAAAGTGAAGTGGCAGAAATCCTGTTTTTCAATTGGAGAAATGTCAAAGAATTTGTAGTCGTTTCAAATTTTCTATTAGAAGTGGGATTTAATAGTAACAGTAACCAATATATATATAAATATATGTATATAAATATATATATATGTATATATATAAATATATGTATATAAATATATATATGTATATATATACATATAAATATATATATTTATATATTTTTTTAATTGCATTTTAGGTTTTGGGGTACATGTGCAGAACATGCAATATGGTGGTATCGGTACACACATGGCAGTGTGTTTTGCCGCCTTCTTCCCCTTCTCCCACATTTGGCTTTTCTCCCCAGGCTATCCTTCCCCCACTCCCCACCACGCTGTCCCTTTCCTATCCCCCCCAGTTTACCGCAGTGTGTAGTACTCCCTTCCCTGTGTCCATGTGTTATTTTTCATCACCTGCCTATGAGCGAGAATATGCGGTATTTCATTTTCCGTTCTTGTGTCAGTTTGCTGAGAATGATGTTCTCCAGATTTATCCATGTCCCCATTATATTTAAATAAGGATTGGGAAACAAAAATCTTACAAGCTTTGAAAGTCTTAGCTCTTTGGCCACAAGTAAATTAATTATCAGTGTCAATATGTTGTATAAATATGTATTCACGTATTCATTTTTACAGCTTCGTGTGTGATGGATTAGATTAATTGCATTGCTGTGCCTAGACTATTGCACTATTGCTAAAATTTATGCTCACATACAAGAAAGAAAAATCAATTTGTGTTGATTAGAGAGTATTGTAAACAGAAACATAGTATCAAAATTCATCCTGACTTGAAATTTTGAAATTGTATTGTCAGAGACACAGACATGTTTTTTTTTTCTGTCTGTGTATAGCAAAAGACTTCAGAATGAGAAGATATTTTCTGTGCACCCTGAGAAACTTTACTTCAGTAACTCCACAGGACCTATAGAATGAAAAACATACCTGAAGACTAAACTTATTTTTATGACTTCATTGTCTTTAACTCAGGAAGGAAACTTGGAGTGTACCCAAGGAAGTGAATTCCCTATTCAACTATATTCTTGTGCTTTGAAAAATATGTCCATGGTGGATTTCAAATAATACACATTGATGCAGGAGAATGAAAAATATTTTTGTCCAGAAAATTATACGAACTATATGTCACCAGGAATTTTGAGAACCATCTTATAGAACATAATGGAAAATTAGATCAATGAACCAATTGCTAGATTCTATTGATCTACATGAATAGGATAAATGAATTTTGGAAACATGGGAAAAGCATAATTTGGGAACAATATCAGATGAAAATTTGGAGTTAACATGTATGTATCAAGAAACATTTTTGGATTATTTTCTCATCTGTTTTATTTGGATTGTTTTTAGATTATGTGAGTTATTTAGAATTTCAAAAGCAGTCTGTTGTTTTAAGAACTTGGAGTGTATGGGACACAAAAAAGAAATAAAAGGATAAAGGCTTAAGGCTAATTCAAAAAGTTCTCCATTGCTTTGAGATGGAGAATGGATTCTCCAATGCTCAAAGTTGATAAAAATAATAAATTTATGGCGATGAACGTGTCTTATCATAAGATGAATAAAATTAAATAAATTAGACGTAAGACAAAATATTTTATTATATTTAATAGAAAGATGTTACCTACAATGGTACACACTTGTTAAGTTCATCTCATGCACTCCTGTACACGTGACATGCAGGTGCCATGAATTTGTCTGCGTAAGTTCTAGCATGCAGTACATTTATGAATATTATTTTATATTTCTTATTTATAGAGTTAAAAAATATACAAACTATGTATGAAAAGGACAAATGGAATTCCGTGTTTGAGGATAAACAATTTTCCATCATATGTTAACTCTTCCTGAAACAATACTAAATTTTTAAATTTCATAATGAAACTTCCATTTACGTACAAACACTTAATGAAGAGAGTGGTTGAACTTGCTTGATAATTGAGGCAAAACATGTGAGATGGAAGCAACCTGATAACAAGGGCTATTTCTGGTCCTATTTGGGTGTCAGGTACTGTACCTTCAAATCTTTACAGATGGTTTTCTCTACAGTCTTCCATACTGGCTTAAAAACTTCTCAAGCTAATAAACCAGGGCAGATTTATGGTTTAATGATTTTAAATGATTAATCATTAAACAAACTCATTAGTCACTTTAATCATTTTCTCTCCTGTCCCTTAGATTTCGCTCTCCTTCACTGACCCAATGTGATACATAGAATTGCTTCATATATATTACCTTCTTTCTATTTATGTTTTTTTTTTATTTTCTTTTGTATTTAATTTGCTTTGTTTTGTTTTGGATAGGATAGGAACTCTGGTCCATGTTACTCTATGTTATAGCTGAAAGTAGAATTTTCTTTTGTCTAATAACTGTATAACTCATGATAAAAATGAGGCTACTTTTAATATCTAAATTCTCCAATTGCTGAACTCTTAAATTATATGATTTATTATTAATTATTAATTTATTGCTAAATTATAATTACATAATAAAATAAACTAATTTTAATTTTACCTAATATAAACTAAGTACTCAAACATTTTATGTTATATGAAGCATTCTAGGACTTACTCTCAACTCCCCCTACCCACTGACAAAAACTTTCTCTTGAACTAAGTCTCAGTTTGGTTCTCCTGAGCCTCCTAGAATATGCCTCAAACTTGGGAAACTTGGGCTTCCAGGTGCATCCTTACTGAGTCTAGTGTTAGTAGAAAATCTGCCAAGTCAGTTTAGCAAGAGTTTTCCTACCTTTGATGTTTCCTTTTAGCAATTTTTATTCACTGATTCCCACAACTGCTCATTGGCTATGAATCTTCAGATTTCTTTACTCTATTCAAACTTAAGTCTAAATATTTCTCCTCTATTGAAATATCAATAGTCTTGAATAAAGTTTTAATTATCATTTTAACAAGTGTTAAAATAATTTGAATTTAACAGCACCTTTTTCTCTCCTCAATTCAATAATCCAATTCTCACTTCATCTATGGGCTAGACAATTTACTTTCCATTTGGTTCCTATTGCACATTTCTACTGGAAACGTTTTCACCTACTCCGTAACTAGATCTAGGGGTCTTATGTTTGAGATAAAAAATGTAACCTGTACATGATAGTCAGGGATGTTTTGTACCATGTTGGACTCTCCCTTCTTATTCATTAATCCTCAACATTAATGAACATTTGAATTCACTACTTCCTCACTGCACATATACAGCCCAAATCAAATGTTCTGTCACCAAATTATGAGTCTTCTTTACATTTTGCCATGTTGGCTATGCAGCTGTCATTTCTCATCAATACATCGCAAGACTTAAAATTTGATTTTTTAATCCTTAGAATATCTAAGGTAGTGAATAAAAATACCTAACATTAAGCTTGTCAAATATTTATTTTCCAATTTTACCATTCCACGAGGCACATATTATTAACTCACTAATTTTTAAAAATCAAATACATAATCATAATTAAATACAGACAGCTTAGGACATATTACAATAAACAGAGCTGAATTATAGGAGTAGTCAAATTATAAAATTTCATATGACAATGACACTGTTGCTTTGTTCTTTGGTGAACATTAATATCTTTTTATTAGATATTTTTATTTATTACACTTTAAATAATACTTCATAATATTTTCAGAAAATACTGATGGCAGTGGCGGGCCTTCTGCTACCAAGGCTGCTGTCTGCAGCAGGGAGGCGGTGGCTGGGAGTGCACACTCCTTGGAGCGAGTGGGAACCCCACCTCTTCTGAGTTAAAGGAGCTCCCAGGTGCTGCTGTGCCCGCCCTAACCAGGCTGCAGAACCATGCCTCTACCTGCAGGGAGCAGGCAGAAGCCCCGCCCAAGAGGGTGGGGACGTAGCCACCCAAACTGCCGCTGTGGATCCCAGCTTCCCAGTGCTATTGCGGGGAGCAGGCAGGAGCCAGGAATCAGTGGGAGCCCTGCCCTTTTTGAGTTAGTGGGACAGGAGCTTTCCAGTGCAGCCGCGGAGGCCCTCCCTGGTTCAGCCCGCATCCTTGGGGCCTCGGAAGGCCCCCGCTACCCTGCAGGCTCAGGGAAGCGCTGCCTGGCCTCTCTCTGCTCCCAGCACCTGCTCAGATCTTGGAGAAGGTTTGGGGCCAAATTTCCAGGCCATGAATGTCAGTGGGAGGCAGACACATTTCTGGGAAGGAGAGGGTAGGGCTCCAGTAAGTCTTCACCTTTAGGTCAGAGAGAGCCTTAAGGCTGGGGGCCAGGCTGCCAGTCCAGAGGACCACAGTGGGGACTAGTAGTGCCTCTTCTGGGCCGGCTCACGGCCGCCCATGGGCCAATCAGCATCCTCTTCTTCCCCCTGAGGTCCATGAAAATCCCAGGGCTCAACGGAAGTAGAGGAGCGGAAGACCACAGCAGGACCAAGAGGACGGAGAGAGCAAAGGATGACTAGCTGTGAAGAGCTACCTCTCTGCTGGTAGCTGTAGATGATGGGAAGATCAGTGGCAGGGAGGAGCTACCCTCTCTCCTGAGAGCTGAACACTGGATAAGATGACCTGTCTGCAGAGGGAAACAACCCACTGTGGGTCTCCTCTGAGCTGTTGTAACACTCAGCAAAGCTCCTGTTATTCTTGTTCACCTTCCACTTGTCTGTATACCTCATTCTTTCTGGAAACAGGACAAGAACTCAAACAAAGGTGCAACCAGCCAGAGGTTTCCGTTCAGAAAATTGACACCCCAAACGTCCTGTGCCAGTATTTTCAGCTTAAAACATTACTTTGTATTTAATAAAAATGTATATACCTATTATTTTCAGTTATTATTTGTTGGTAAATTCTGATACTAAATATATTGCCTACTTATAAACAAAAATGTTACAAGTCAGTTGGAGAGTACTTTGCTCCGCTCCATGAAATGTTTAGCTTTTGTCCCTTAAGAACTGTAAGTTATACAGAAATCACTTAGATCTTGCTGTATAATCAGTGTATATACAATGATCTTTTGCTTTTTGGTATGTCAGGGTGACTTTCTGGGCTCCAGAGGAAAAAATAAAATTACCATAGTTTTCAGTGCAGGCAACTACATTTCAATTGAATGTTCTCACATTCATAGGCTGGATTCCTACCTTATAATTAACAAAAAATAGATTTGTGTGTTTGATACTCTTTTATTTTGTAGGTAGCATTATTGTATAAAAAAAGAAAATAGCCTTTCATTGACTTTGTATTGAGTTATAATTTACTTGCTCTTGTTGTTGAATTGAGACTGCCTAATTAGCATGTTTGTTTATGTTGAGCAATTCCAAGATCCACAGGCAGCTACTCTGTGTAGCATTTAGTGGCACAGAAACCTATAAGATATGTTCCAAGGGCAAATATGAGACAAAGGGTAGAAATTCTGCTTTGTAATAATCTGTTATTCATCACAGTCCAGTAATAGATTTGTTTCCACAACAAAGTTTATCAGATACAGTAAAAATGAAATCAAATCATAATTCATCTCTTAGAAGAGCAGTGTTGTTTGGAAAACCTGACCACAATTTGCAAGACTTTCTGATAAATCATCATTCTATATTAAATATATTAAAATATTAATAGTCTGATTTAAGATTTGATATTTTTAAGTTGTCACAATTATTTTTTCATTCACCCTTTTAAATGATTAAAAAAAATAATAAAACATCTACTAACAGTAAATTTTTTTTTCAGGTAGAGAACCAGTACTTCTATTTTTCCATCTCTCATACAACAGCAATTTGGAGGTTGTACTTTTTTATATTACAATATTTTCAAGGCAGAAAACAATGGATGTAAACACAGCTGTCATTCTGTGAAAATGATGAAAATCATAGGTGATGCTTTCGTTTCCTAATTCTATTGTAACAAAATTCATGACTTAGAAGAACAAAAATGTACTCTTTTACATTTCTGGAGGTGAGAAGTCTAAAATCAAGGTGTTGGTAGGGTGGGTTTCTTCTGAGAGCTGTGAGGGCGTATCTATTTAATGCCTCTCTCTTCACTTCTCATAGCCTCCGTGGTTTTCTTGGCTTGTAGATGAACAACTGTCTTTTTGTGTTTTCCTTCTATGTCTTTCTTTGGGTCTGAATTTCCTCTTTTTATACAAGCCTGATCCTACTGGATTAGGTAAATATATTAATTATCTCTGTAAGCACTCCTTTTCTAAATAAGATAATTTTCACAGGCACTGAGAATTAGGACTTCAGCATCCTTTTAGGTGACACAATTCAACCCCAAACAGGAACTGACCGAAAACAGAAAAGGCTTCTTAGTGCATTCTGAGGTTGTAGTTTTCAAAATATTTTTTGAAAGATCTGACTTCTGAAAATAAAGACAATGCTAAATGGATTTAAAGTTACTTCATTCATAAATTATGAGAAATTTTGCTAGACAACTGTGGAAATTAATTTGCAGCCAAGGACTGTAACTTAACTGAACCTTTATAGTTCTCTCTCAGTCTGCCCCGTCCTTCTCCCTCTCTTCTGTTCTAGTTATTTTATTTTTGTTCTGTTTTTTCATAAAAGCATAGTAATTATTCTTTTACTAATATATGACAAAATAATAAGGAACTTTGTGACCATGTTGTTATCACGTTTGGGTATACAGTAGGAATTTAATTTTTTCCAGGTGACAGAGGAGAGATAATTTTTTAAGATAATCTATCTTAATTTTTTTTGCTTGAATATTGATTAACTCAAAGACATTTAACATGTATTTCATGACAACTAGAAAGTAAAACATATCTTTAGGAAATGGACAAGCTTTTTGTTTTGTTTAGAGTTTCTGGGTTTATTTTGACCTTTGTCTGAGATTGGAAATCTAAAGCTATAGTTTTCTATACATTTGAGTGTCAGTATTTGAGAAAATATTTACTTCTTCTGTGACATTTTGGAATCCTTTCTTACTTTGTGCAAGTTAATAAGTTAGATTATAAAGTGTCATAAGTTCAAGAGCTATTTTTAATTGTTTTATAAAAATGTATAAGTACTTATGTGGATCAATAGTTCCTCACTTATACAAAAAGTAGAAACTGAAGTTTAAATGTGCCAACCTTTTGAAAAAAGAAAAACCAAACAGAAAATATTAGCTAAGAAACACTGATATATAACAATTGAAGTACAAACTATTATGGTAACATTATGACTAATCTAATTAGTTTGGTAATTTTTAAAAATCAACTATGTCTTTTCTTTGACTTTTATCAAGTAAAACTGTAATACAAATGAACGAGTTTGTCTTTATTTGCTTAAGATATGAATTTGCTTTCTATTGAAGACCACTATTCTCAAACTTCATATCATAGTTCACAGATCAGATAAGCTAAGATTACTCCTATAAAATGCTGGGATTATGAAATATATGAAAGTATATATTAAATTACTTCAAATAATAATTCTGGCAAACATTTTTACAAGAATCATAATTAAATTTTGAAACGTCATTTGAACAGAATTGCTAAGATCAGGCAAAGGATGTGAACAGACACTTCTCAAAAGAAGATTTTTATGCAGCCAACAAGCATGAACAAGAAGCTCATCATCACTGGTCATTAGAGAAATGCAAATCAAAACCACAGTGAGATACAATCTCCTGCCAGTTTGAATGGTGATTGAAAAGTTAGGAAACAACAGATGCTGGTGAAGAAACAGAAATTTTTACACTGTTGGTGGGATTGTAAACTAGTTCAATGATTGCGGGAGACACTGTGGTGATTCCTCAAAGATTCAATACCAGAAATTACATTTGACCCAGCAATCCCATTACTGGGTATATGCACACATGATTATAAATCATTCTACTATAAAGACCCATGCACACATATGACTATTACAGCAATATTTACAATTTCAAAGACTTGGAACCAACCCAAATGCCCATCAATGATAGATTGGATAAAGAAAATGTGGCACATAAACACCACAGAATACTATGCAGCCATAAAAATGAATTAGAATATGTCTTTTGCAGGGACATGGATGAAACTGGAAGCCATCATTCTCAGCAAACTAAATCAGAAACAGGAAACCAAATACCGCATGTTTTCACTCATAAATGGGAGTTGAACAATGAGAACACATAACACAGGGAGGGAAACATCACACACCGGGACCTGTTGGTGGGGGTGGGGCAAAAAAGAAGGAGGGCATTAGGACAAATATCTGATGCATGTAGGGCTTAAAACCTATGTGATGTGTTGACGGGTACAGCAAACAACCATGGCATATCTTTACCTATGTAACAAACCTGCACATTCTGCATATGTAGTCTAGAACTTAAAGTAAGATTAAAAAATTATGATACATGTTTGAGACTTCCAGGTCAGCTAAAATAGTTACATGTAGCTGATACTTAATGCCTCCTCATTTTCTCTGTCCAATAGAGATAAGTTAATTTGGTTATGTTTTTAGTTAATATGGCTGAATAAAACTATATCAGAAGCATTGGTAACAGAAAGTTTGATTAGGTTTGTATAGTAACATGTACTTTTGTGTAACAACAAAAATATGAAAGTGTTTATGTCCTCAAACAAAGGGTGTGGTCATTTTCAACTGTGAAAGAAGAAAATAAAATACGAAACTGAAGTAGATTTGAAAAACTGTAGAACAGCTCTAAAAAGTAAACCTTATCTTGCTTCATAACAGATACAAATAATGAAGCTATGAAATAGAATTTTGGCAACAATGCCCACTTCTATTTATATGTTTATTATGTAATAAAAGTAATATATTTTGCTGCCAAATATTTTATGATTGCAAATGTAAAATTTGTCATTTTTACTTTTGAAATGACAATCTTCATGTATTTAGTCTCTTCTTAATAATGAGTTACAGGCTGGAGCGATGGCTCAGGCCTGTAATCCCAGCCTTTTGGGAGGCTGAGGCAGGTGGATCACCTGAGGTAAGGAGTTTGAGATCAGCCTGGCCAACATGGGGAAACAGCATCTCTACTAAGAAAACAAAAATTAGCTGGGCGTGGTGGCGCCTGCCTGTGTTCCCAGCTGCTTTGAAGCCTGAGGCAGAAGCATCGCTTGAACTCCAGAAACAGATGTTGCAGTGAGCCAAGACCGCGCCACTCCACTGCAGCCTGGGCGACAGAGCAAGACTCCTTGGAAATAATAATAGTAATAATAATAATAAGTTATTAATTTTGTTGTTGTTGTTGTTGTTGTTGCTGCTGCTGTTGGGGTTGTTTGAGACGGAGTCCCACTCTGTCACCCAGGCTAGAGTGCAGTGGCGCCATTTCGTCTCACTGCAACCTCTGCCTCCCGTGTTCAAGCTATTCTCCTGCCTCAACCTCATGAGTGAGTAGCTGGAATTACAGGCACCTGCCACCACGCCGGGCTACCTTTTGTGTTTCTAGTAGAGACAGGGTTTCACCATGGTGGCTAGGATGGTCTCAAACTCCTGACTTCTGGTGATCCTCTCACCTCAGCCTCCCAAAGTACTGGGATTATGGGCATGACCCACAGCGCTCGGCACATTCATGTTCATTAAGATAGGGAAAGAAATAGGGAAGGTTCAGAAAGATATATATTCAAAGAACATGTAAGCTGTTGTAAATGTATTTATAACTATGAGAAGGGGATTTTGGTATATTCCATTTTGCTTCTGAATATATCTATTTTTTATTTTTACACAATGAATATTTTTATACAATGAATGTTTGTATTAACAAAACACGCAATAAAATGTATGATCCCAATTGTGAATAAAATTACACCAAAATACCTCTGTGTGAAAGGACTGTGGGGTTTTTATTTAATCTACTCATATAGGCTTTTCTGTATATTTTTTAAATGAACAGGTTTAACTTTTGTCATCTAAATTTTAAAATGCCATTTTAAATGAAACAAAGCAAAATTATTTTTTTTTACATTCCCTGCAATCTGCCTAAATATCAGAGTCGGTGTCATTCCAGAATAATTTACTAAGATTTGTGCCGACTTTATCATGTCTTTGATGATTACAATGTTTTCTACATCTAAGTAATCTGCCATCTTATATACATGGAATCTTCTTGGATGTTTATTTTAAAATAATATGGTGTCACTTTGCTTACATAGATAATTAGTGGTTTTTCGTCTCAGATATCCATGAGAATACTGTAAACAAATGAGTTATTCGTATGGACTGCTTTTTAAAAAAAACAAAATTGTGTGTCTTTGCAATTCTACATAATAGTAATATTTAACTATATATTTAAATGTTATAACATGTATTTGCATAAGCAAAGAAGTAGTGGTAGAAAGTTTTAGTCATAATTATCTCTCATGATAAGGAAAACTCTCAGTTTCCATCTGCCATCTTCATGCCACTCAAAGTATAATGAAGATAAATGTCAATATAATTTGGCCAATTTTGAAAAGTCTTAGGTGGTATGATACTAGTAGGATTATATATAGCATATGTTTTGGCAACTTATAGTCTTATGTTTTCTCAACATGCAGCAATCCATTGTCTTGTTCCTTCTCAATGCTGTTGGGGCTCACTCCTCTAGTCTATCAAGAACATTAACTGAAATTCAGAAAAGGGAACAAAATAATTTATTATTCATTCTATGATAACATCCTTTATTATGTGACTGAAATAAGTTATTCCAGGACTTTGGTAAAAGTCAAAATTATTCATATATTTTTATTCCATACTATGATAAATCTTTAGCAAATAGAAGAGACAAAATATATGGTGAGTAAGGTAAAACTTGTATACAATGAGAATTTGTTGTTCTAGTCTCAAACATACTACTGACATTTTTGGGCAATCATCAGGTAACTTAACTCTCAGCCAGATGGCATATTTCAAATTATATTTAGCATAAGAATCAATATATACACTTTACATACTTGTAAAAAACAGTAATTCCAGGGATCCATTATAGAACAATTAAATCAGTACATAGAAGAGTTGGAAAATAGATTCTATTCACTAAATAATCTAGCACAGTAGTTTGAGAATCACAGAGGTAGATGAATGACTGAAATATCCCTTACAAAAATATTTTAAATGACAACCTACTGACCATACCTTAGATCCTTTCTCAAAATTAATTCTAGGAACTTGATAAAAAGACAGATGCTCAGGTAATTTGCTCAGAGGTTCCTATACCATAGCAGGAGTTTAACCAGCAGTCAGCATTTCTTTAATGTCTTGAAGTGATTCCTCTGTAATAGTAGAATTAAGAATCATTTATTATTTTTTTTAATAAATATGTTGGGGACTCATGAAATGGATAGTTTATTTTAACCCACAAAATTTAAAATAAAAATAATTTATCAATTTTGCCCATTAGGATTATATTTGATGCATTTCACATTTAGAAATAATTACATGTATTCTTAAAATTAGTATAATATTTGTTCACTTTAAAATAATACATGGAAGAGTACAGTAAATGGTGTAATATAAAAAGATAAACTCCTTCAAATCTTGACTTAGTGATCTTACATCTCAAATTTGAGGTGATTTTTGAAGCATTTGTTTGCAATGTTATGTACTTATATACAACTATGGTAAAACAAACGGAACAACAACAAAACTGTATACATTAAAATCAAGGCTTAGTTTCTATGTCAGAAACTTCTACTCATCATTGACACTTTTATTCCCTTACAAAAACTGATTAGACTATGTCTATATTTATATATTTTGATGAGATTTCCATATACCTTAGCAATCTTCCAGTACTAGAAATATGAGTCTAATTGTTTTAAAGATCAAATATTAATATATAACTTTTAATTTTGTAATATATTGAATGAGCTCCTCATTTGGAATATGTGTACTTTCCATGTTTGATAGTGGCATTTTGAATAATGTAAAAGTAAAGATTTTTACTAGTATGTCTTTGGGTGTATATCTGAAAAATAAGTTTCTGCTATTCCTAGGATCAAAGGTTTTTGTATTTTAACAGTTGCAAGCTCCCGACAAATTACCCTCAATATATGTCATTGGATTTTAATTTGTTTTAATTTGTTCCCGTAAGGCATGAAAGTTCATTTTTCCATATTCTCTCAACAATAAGAATGATTATAGAAATTATTTAACTTTTGGCAATCTGTGTAAATTGTGTCTTAGAGTTTCTATTTTTATTACTATAAGTACAATTGGGCCCTTCATATGTTCACTAATAGTATTTTTGTTTGTGAACTGCTTGTTTTTGTGATTTTGAAGATCTAAGTGTTCCTATTACACACTCACACACATATATACACACACGATATTTTTAAAAAGCAAAAACAAACCCCAAAACAACAATAAAATTAGTCAGTGTTTTATTACTACTAGTAACCAAGAACTTATAAAATTACATATTTCATATATTAAAAATATAAGTATTGTGTAATTTTAATTTGATGGGACCAAAATTTGCTCTCCTTTGTATATGCCCACCTAACACTTCCACCTGAGAGCATGCCCTATTTCTAATAAAATCTATACTTAGAGATGTTTGATTTAGCTCTGTAACTGTCTGTGCTGATTTAGTGAAGAATCCTCAATATGCTTAGACAAAATGTTTTCGGACAGAAAAAAATAATATTGTTCCCATCTAAAATGCTTTGTCTCGAGGTAAAAATAAATAACCAATTTTGGTCTCCCTTAGAAAAAATCATAGCATTAATGTAATAACAACGTGAGAAGTCAAAGGGGTAGCTTACCAGGCTATATTTCCTGGTAGACTTCCTAAAGCCAGAGTTTCCAATCACATCTACCCATTATTTCTAGGTAGATAAATTGAATGTCATGCACTTTGCTGTGCAAAGAGCTTTTGATTGAAACATTTAAATCAAAGATTCTGTGCTAAAAATTAAAAGAGAATTTTGCAATGGACATTAATAAAATAGCTTACAAAGTAGCTGGGCCTTTCATAAAAATGACTTAATATTACCAAGTCCTTACATAATATTTTGATTTAATAAATATTTACAAAGCATCCTCTATTATTTTTTCTATAGATAGAATTGGATTTTATGCATATTTTATTCAAAACCACTTTTACTTATATAAAAAATAAAAACAAAAATGCTTTCTTTCAGGGTTAATTGTTATAGCATGTTGATAAATAGTGAATAAAATACCTTATATAGTGATATTCACAAAGGTAAATTTACTTTTAGAAAAACTAACAGTGGTTAAGAGAGAATAAAGAAAATAAAAGGGTGAAAATAAAGAAGAAATTTAAAATATATAAATATACATATTTATGATGCTTTTGGGAAAATAACATGTTTACATGACAAATACAATTCAAATATCTTGTTTTATTATAATTTAATTTTCTGAAAAAAGGCACTGCTATGATTTTTGAATTTTTTTCATTAAAAAATCAAGATTATGTGATATTCAGGCATTCCACAATGGAATCTCTAGCATTGAACTCTTTCTGGTTTATTATACAAATTATTTAACTTGACTAAAGTTCAATCTCAAAAGGTTGTTATGAGACTGAAATTAGATTTTTACACATAGAAGCAGTTAGCATAATGCTTAGCATATAATAAGAGCTTGAAAATGTTTGCTATTATTATCAATGTGGTAAATGGCTGCCTTTCACTATATGAGAAATATAAATTTTCTGTGACAGAAAGGGAAGAATGTTGGCATGTTTATTGGGTGTGTGAATGTTGATATATTTATTAGTTGTGTATAGGTGTGAATGTGTTTGTTCAAGTGCGTTTTTTCCTTCAAAAAATGAGGGAGGATTCTAGAAGGTATGTTTCAGTTTAAAATGAAAGAGCTTATAAAGCATTAAGAATAAAGGATACACAAATAATTCAAAAGTAAGAATGTGAATTAAGACAAAGGTAATGAGAAGAAAAAAAATAAGGTGGAGAAAATACCAAGAGAAAAATGAAGGTAGATTTAATTTTGAAATATCATCCTCTAAATACTGCATTATGAGAAAAAGGCAAACAAAATATATCACTTTTAAAATTGTATAACATTTTATTATTTCTAGATTATTTTAACCATCCTTTTCTTGGGTTTTCTTGCAATAACTATTTGAGTTTGTATGACCGTCATACTTTCTATTTAACAGATGAGGAATAGTGGCTAGAAATTTTAAGTGACATGACGAAGGTTACATCACAAATAAGCAGCAGGACCTGAAATTAAATCCATATCTTTCTTAGTGCATTTTTGTGATATCAGGTTGCCTCTTTCTTAATATATCTTATCCAAGTGGATTGTTTCAAATGTTTGCTTAACACCTACTACATACTGAAAAATCAGTCATATACTTTTCAGAACTTTTATCATTTAAGGCTTTTAATGATCCTGTGAATATGTGAGAACATATTTGGGAACACAGTAATTTACCCTTAGCTCTAAATACCAGCTTGTGCATCTGAGGCTTGAATACCAATTTGTCTGGCTGCAGGCAACACTCCACCTTTCACACAAGGTTTCACAAATGAATGGTTTCCCGTTGACCAGCTCTCATTGGCACCCATTTGTCACTCCATAAATTCTTGTTAAAAGAATTAATAAGCTAATGTAGTCATCACCAATCAGTGAATGAATGTACTCCAGTGTAAAATCTCTGCTCCTATACCACAGAGGTCTTGGAACCAAAAATTAAAGAATTACACAGATGACAGAAGGAAGAGACATAGTATTCCTATACATTCACATATCTCAAGTTGCTGCAGTAAGGAAATGTGTTTCATATTGTTACACAGAAATATAGTTCTCATCCATTTTGCCCCAAGAGGAATTTATTCCAAATGTTGACCTCAATGAGAAGTAACCCTTTCTGTCGAATAAAGTGGGATGACAGCTTTTCTATTTGCTCTGGCAAGATAAAGAGCTGTGTAGTTAAATGACCCTGTCAAGAATGTGAGCTTATTCAAAATAAGAACATCTATTCAGTTCAGTTCTATATTCCCAACGCCTAGAACACTTACTTCTATATATACAACATCTAGATATAAATATATATTTGTTTTGATAAATTATGCATTAATTCTGCCAATCTCAACTTAATATAAGCATTTACCTGAAGTTTTGTTTTTCTACGTTTTGTTCAGCTATAAAATGAAAGAAAACGGTTTCTAGTTGTTTTTCCTAGGACTGGGCTGAAATGTCTTAAAATGCATCAATAAATTTTACATTTACCTGTTTTTTTTTCCATTTACTGAGGATGGCCACAGCTCAATATATTTATTGAAATCTACTGACTTTTTCTATGGACTCAAATTAAGTTTTTAAGTAATTAATTCGTCTATCTTATTCAGAATTAAAATTGTAAAAATTGTGTCAGAAAAAAAGGAGCACCTTCATTTTATTTTATAACTATGATTATGAAGCTTCTCATGGGCATGATCACCTTAATGGGCTACTTTACACTTAACAACAGGAAAAATCAGTTTATGATGTGTGAAAGCGTTTGGACATTGTATATCTTGGAACTGACATTGTGTATGTGCACTCAGCTAAAGATTATTTAAGTTTAGACATATGAAATGTATTCTCTTCCAATAATCATCAGTTTTTTTTCATTACACACAATGTCTGCAAAATTCATTTAGTAAGTTCACCTAATAAAATAAGAAATACTTATTTTTCCTATTATTAAAATTATTTGTGTAATTTATATTGTGTGGTAGAAAGTATCCACATTTTGATACATAACTAAAAATAATAATTACTGATTTTTATCTCTATTATCTGAGATCTGAGGAAAATCTCTCTACTGATTTTTTAGAATGTTAAGTACTAATTTGGCATGCCTTCCTGATGTCTGAAGGTGACAGGTTGGAAAGCAACATCTGACTCATGAAGAAAGTAAAGGTGTGTTTGTAATTATACCCTAACTTCTATAAAATAACAATGGAAACAGTCTAGCCTGTGGGTTTGTCATTTGAAACAATTTAAAAATCTCTCATAAAACTATTACTAGAGAAAACTATGCATAATAGCAAATACCAAATACCATCGTATGTAATAAAATCCTGAAATGAAATCTTATGAAATTTTTTAATCGTATACTTATTTTCCTTTGGAACTTCCACCACTTTTATCAGATACTAATTTATGTGAGAATACTATTCATTATTTCCTAATTCCTTCCATGTCTCCTGTACCTATCCATCAGAGTATACTTCATTTATTCTAGTGATTAACCACATCATTGTATGTGCTTATTTTAATCTTCAGTATTTCATGTGACCTAGAAAGTGTTGCTTTTTTCCTAGACTTGAGAAATAACCAAACTCTAAATTTATCAATATTTCATTTAAGCAGTCATCCACAACTCTACAAATAAGAGAGTTTAAATCACTTAGTTCTATAAATTATTGTGATGTGTATACTCCTCATCTTTTCCTAATTTAAACTGTTTGCTAGGGCAATGTGTAACTGATGACCCAAAACCATTTGAAAAATTACAGAATATCCTTCTTCAGTCCCCAAAAGTCTCCACACATATTCCCTGACCTTTACAGCTAGGTGCAACCATGTTGATACATATTTACCACTATAAACTTAAAATTTCATAGTGTTTATTAGCTATGTTGTATGTTTTCATTTCTCCATCTTATGCTAACTTTAATAAATGCATTGTTTTATCTATACAGAAGTTTTGTTGTCGCATTTGTGTAATATCTCCTATAGCTTTGAAGTCAATTGTTTTTCAAAGAAACTGGCATCCATTGCACAGTTCCACACAAGTATTTGATTTTTTTAATCTTGAATAAGAATGCGGATGTAGTTTTATATCACTGAATTCAAAATTTCTGGGCCAAGTAAATAATCTATATGAATACCATCCATTTATCTCAAATGGGACAAGTTCAAGGTCACTTGGCACAGTTGGATTACACTTAAGATCATTTGGTTGCTATACTCAGAGACTTGTAAAAGCAAGGCTCCGATGTGGTCACTCATTTATTTATTTATTTATTTATTTATTTATTTATTTATTTATTTAGAGACGGAGTTTAGCTCTTGTTACCCAGCCTGGAGTGCAATGGCACAATCTCGGCTCACCGCAACCTCCACCTCCTGGGTTCAGGCAATTCTCCTGCCTCAGCCTCCCGAGTAGCTGGGATTACAGGCACGCGCCACCATGCCCAGCTAATTTTATGTATTTTTAGTAGACGCGGGGTTTCACCATGTTGACCAGGATGGTCTCAATCTCTTGACCTCGTGATCCACCCGCCTCGGCCTCCCAAAGTGCTGGGATTACAGGTGTGAGCCACCGCGCCTGGCACTTTTTTGTCTTAGGACAACCTTCAGAAATATCCAAACTTCCAAAATTTAACTGAAACCCACAAGGGATGTTCAAAGGTTCAACTCTTCTTCTTCTTTTTTTTTTTTGCTCCTAATACGAATAATTACAAACCTCACTTCCGGGGTCCCTAGCCTCTCTTTCAGCCTTTTGACACTGTCGATGTATATCTAATGGAGAGGGGTAGTGTGAAAGAAAATTTTTGCTATCTTGATAAAACAGATAAAATAACCAGGAATGGACTTTTTTTTTTCTCTTTTCCTCTTCTGTTTGCCTCAGTGTTGGACAGGAATATTAGAACTGACACAATAGTCTTTCAATCACAAAAACACCTTGAGGACACACATACCCTCAGTATAGCAAAATGAAAAAAAAATAGATATATATTATCAACTACTAATTCAGTGCCTTCAGTTGTCTAACTCTGAGCTACTTGGTTAAATTGTTCTTTGTAGAAATTTTTGTCACTCACATTGACAAGTAATTCTGCTTGATACATTAACATTGCGATTTTAATATATGATCACTCTGAAATTTCTTCACAATCGTCAGCTAAGTTAGCACATTTTCTTATTTTTTATTTTATATCCTGCTCTCACTCTCTCTGAAATATTCAATAGAAATTTTGAAAACAAGATTATGTATTCTAAGTAAATGGTAGTTTAGGGTATCAGAAATGTATGTACAGTTTCAAAACCTTTGACACAATTTCCCACAATATAGAATAAATCATATGAATCTCCTTTGAAAAAATGAACAAGATAATACTGATATTGACCTGTTCTTGGACCTCATTTTCCACAAGTACAATCATATTAGATTGAGATGAACGTTTTCACTTCCTTGCTTTCCAATTTTATGTGTGGGAAATACAGTTTTCCTTGATGCTGCAAGAGGCTACCAAGTTAAATCCTTATCTCCTTGTGTGCGATTCAGTGACGACAAGCCTTAGAGAGCTAAATAGTGGAAATAATTATAGGCAATCCACTCTCAGGACTTAAGTGTGAAGTCTGACTTCTATATTGGGTGCCATATTGGCAGGTTAGAATTCAGCAGCATTTCAATGAATAGATCTTTATTATCTTGAAGGGTTCATTGTGATGTATTGGGGTAATTTTCTACCACAGGTGAAGAACATATATATGGATCTCTCAGCTTGGTGCATACAGACGACTCTTATTCTATGTGTATTTTACCATGCTTGATGTTTCTGTTTGTTGATAAACTCATGTCAGGTACACTCATGATTCCTATCCTGGAATACTGTCCCATGTAATGGGACTATCATAAACATGTGGGAGAAAACAATAAACAAACATACCAACATCTTAGATATTGTACTTCAAATGCAACTTTCCATCAAAAGTTCTGCCACTTTAGTGAGCTCTGAATATCAACACTGTAACAATCCCTTTGCATTGAATATGCACAAATACATAGATAAGTTTATCACTTGGTAAAGTGTTAGAATTAATCAATAAGATCAAAAGTATATTTCATAGTGTAAAAATTTTACTAAAACAGAAAAAAATAACATACGTTTGGTAGATTACTACATGTTCTGATTTATTTGGTATATTTTTAAAGAGGAATAAAAAGCCAATCTGATTCAAATAGGATTTTTTGTTATAAATCAACTGGGTTTGACAAAGTAAACTAACCCTAAAGATTGGCAATCTCAATCACAACAGACTATAGGATAAATTAATGATGTTATTTTGTAGTTTCTAATAAAGTTGCTTTAGTTTTCTTCGTTTACTTTGAACCATTCATAATTAATTTGGAACATAAAGCTTCATTAATATGCAATATGAATATTTAGTTTCCTATAAATAGGAGAGACTTTCCATCTTGGTTAATTTATCTTATTTTACACATTCATCAAGAAGATGAAAAAATAATACCTCCAATGCTATCCTATAAAACTCTGCTTTTATTTTAAATGACTATACATTTAAATCAGATAAAAAGATAGTAATTACCCAAAGAAACTATGCCAAAAAGATAACGTCCCAAAAGAAACTCCCTAGAATATAATTTTATTATTAATTTTATTGTTTATAAAAGTAAAAGGTGTTAATTATTTTAAAAATTGGAAAAACACCAAAAACATACAAAAGAGGAAATGAATTTTACAGAATCTCAACATTTGAAGGTAAAAAAATTTACACAATATGTAACTATATCTCCAGTTATTTTACAGTAACATAATCACTGCTATGGGACATTTTTACTGTCCTCCTTTTTTTCTTAATACAAAAATTTATGTAGTATTTCTTAATCTTTTCTCTATTTTGGATTACAATTTGAATTAATCAGTTAAAGCAAATCAATATATAACAGTTCTTAACTAAAATAAGATGGCTAAACATACCTATATCTTCAACAACTGTGTTTAAGTATGCTCCTTTCATATCACCACGTTTTCCTGTTATTGGGTATAATTGCTAACACACATGCACACAAACACACACATACACACCACTCTGCATATTAAGTAAATATTAACATTTATTTCTTTTACAACACTTCTACATAAACGTCTTTAGATTAAACTTTTAAATTATTTAATGTATTTTCACAATTCTGTTATTTATTTATCGCTGCTATTTGCACAATTGTTGATTAACAGAGTTTTCTTTTCATTCATTTCTATAAACTCTGTTTGAATTATTCCCTTCTTTATACATTTATAGCAAATTATATTATACTGTTATATTTTACCATACTGCATTATATTTTACTGAGTTTATCACTACCATATTGCAGCTAATTTCCTCACAATATTTATTTTCTCTATCTTCTGAAATACATAAAAATCAATTCATATTGCCCCAAACTTTCTTTGTTCGAAATCTGCCATGTGTGTACCTATGCAATTATCTTGTATGTTCTGCACATGTACCCAAAACCTAAAGTGCAATAAAATAAAAAATAAATAAATAAAAAATAAATAAATAAAAATAAAAAATAAATAAATAAAAGTTTTATTGTGATATATAAAAAAAGAAAGGAATCTTTTGTATCTCAATTAGTGAACTCTGGATTCTCACATTAAAATACTTGAGGTCAGTTTTGATACTTCATTTTCCCGCATACTGCACCTGTAAATTCTGTCAAAACTACTGCAATCAGTTTTTACCACTGCCACTGCTAAAAATTTACTCTATGTCACCGTCTTCTCTCTCCTGGATTATCACACTATCTTTGTGACTGTGCTTCCACCTTTGCTCCAGCCTATTTTTCACATATCTGCCAGCATGATCATATTAAAATGTCAAGTCAGATCAGATCATCCCTAAAAAGGTTTTATTTGTAAAAAAAACAAAATATTTGAAATGGCCTACTATCCACAAAATAATCTGCAGGCTCTTAGACCATGTTTCTGTGTATGTAACATTACTGTCACTCTACTAAGCATATTGGTCTCTATGGTTTTCTTCTATCAGACCAGGGATGCCACCACCTTAGGTTTCTGCACTTGCTCTTCCCTAGGCCTGGAATTTCCTTGTGAGTAAGTCTCTTGTAATCATTTGAAAATACTGCTTCTTCTCTTTAATTATTATGCTTATTATCTAAGGTGAACATAATAAGCATAGGCATATTCTCTGTTAATAATACGTTGTTTTAAAATTATGTTTTAGGTTTTGGGGTACATGTGCAGAACATGTAAGATAGTTGCATAAGTCCACACGTGGCAGTGTGTTTTGCTGCCTTCTTCCCCTTCACCCACATTTAGCATTTCTCCCCATGCTATCCCTCCCCCACTCCTCCGCCCCCGCTGTCCCTCCCCTATTCCCCCAATCGACCCCAGTGTGTAGTACTCCCTTCCCTGTGTCCATGTGTTCTCATTGTTCATCACCCACCTATGAGTGAGAATATATACAGTGTTTCATTTTCTGTTCTTGTGTCAATTTGCTGAGAATGATGTTCTCCAGATTCATCTATGTCCCTACAAAGGACAGGAACTGATCATTTTTGATTGCTGCATAATATTCCATGGTGTATATGTGCCACATTTTCCCAGTCCAGTCTATCATCAATGGGCATTTGGGTCGGTTCCAGGTCTTTGCTATTGTAAACAGTGCTGCAATGAACATTTGTTTGTGTGTATCCTTATAGTAGAACGATTTATAGTCCTTTGGATATATACCCAGTAATGGGATTGCTGGGTCAAATGGAATTTCTATTTCTAGGTCCTTGAGGACTCCCCACACTGTCTCCCACAATGGTTGAACTAATTTACACTCTCACCAGCAGTGTAAAAGTGTACGTATTTCTCCACATCCTCTTCAGCATCTGTTGTCTCCAGATTTTTTAATGAACGCCATTCTAACTGGTGTGAGATGGTATCTCAATGTGGTTTTGATTTGCATCTCTCTAATGACCAGTGATGATGAGCATTTCTTCATATGTT
>CM052665.1:9416132-9461029 GCA_028533165.1 Leontopithecus rosalia | reverse complement strand
TTTTTTTTTTTTTTTTTTTTTTTTTTTTTTTTTTTTTGCCTGATGGCCCTGGCCAAACTTCTAATACTATGCTGAATAGGAGTGGTGAGAGAGAGTATCCTTGTCTTGTGCCAGTATACAAAGGGAATGCTTCCAGTTTTTGCCCATTCAGTTTGATGTTGGCTGTGGGTTTATCATAAATAGCTCTTATTATTTTAAGATAAGTTACATTGATACCACTGTTATTGAGAGTTTTCAGCATAAAGGGCTGTTGAATTTTGTCAAAGGCCTCCTCTGCATCAATTGAGGTAATCATGTGCTTTTTGTCTTTCTGTTTATGTGAAAAACTATGCTTATTGATTTTCATGTTTAACCCAGGCTTGCATCCCAGGGATGAAGTTGACTTGATTGTGATGGATAAGGTTTTTGATGTGCTGTTGGATTTGGTTTGCCAGTATTTTATTGATGATTTTTGTATCAATGGTCATCATGAATATTGGTCTGAAATTTTATTTTTTAGTTATGTCTCTGCCAGGATTTGGTATCAGGATGATATTGGTCTCATAAAATGAGTTATGGAGGATTCCCTCTTTTTGCATTGTCTGGAATTGTTTCAGAAAGAATGGTACCAGCTCCTCTTTGTACCTCTGGTAGAATTCGGCTGTGAATCTGTCTGGTCCTGGACTTTCTTTGGTTGGGAGGCTATGAGTTGCCGCTGCAATTTCAGACCTGTTTTTGGTCTATCAGGGATTCAACTTCTTACTGATTTAGACTTGGGATAGTGTAAATGTCCAGGAATTTATCCATTTCTTCTAAATTTACTGGTTTCTTTGCATAGAATTGTTTGTAGTATTCTCTGATGGTAAGTTGTATTTCTGTGGAATTGGTGGTGATATCTCCTTTATCATTTTTTATTGCATCTATTTGATTCTTCTCTCTTTTCTTGTTTATTAGTCTGGCTAGTGGTGTGTCTATTTTGTTGATTCTTTCAAAACACCAGCTCCTGGATTCATTGATTTTTTGAAGGGTTCTTTGGGTCTCTAGGTCCTTTACTTCTTCTCTGATCTTAGTTATTTCTTGTCTTCTGTTAGCTTTTGAATATGTTTGATTTGCTCCTTTGCAGGAACATGGATAAAGCTAGTTCTTTTAATTGTGACATCATAATGTCAATTGTAGATCTTTCCTCATTTCTCTTGTGGGCATTTAGTGCTATAAATTTCCCTCTAGACACTACTTTAAATGTGTCCCAGAGATTCTCGTAAGTTGTGTCTTCATTCTCATTGGTTTCAAAGAACGTCTTTATTTCTGCCTTCATTTCATTATTTATCCAGTAGTCATTATTTATTCAGGCCGGTTGTGTAGTTTCCATGAAGTTGTGCAGTTTTGATTGAGTTTCTTAATCCTGAGATCTAGTTTGATTGCACTGTGGTCTGAGAGACTGTTATGATTTCCATTGTTTTGCATTTGCTGAGGGGTGGTTACTTCCAGTTATGCAGTCAATTTTAGAATTAAGTGTGATGTGGTGCTGAGAAGAATGTGTATTCTGGGTATTTGGGATGGAGAGTTCTGTAGATGTCTATTAGGTCCATTTGGTCCAGATCTGAGGTCAAGTCCTGGATATCCTTGCTGTCTCATTGATCCGTCTAATAGTGAAAAAGGGGTGTTAAATTCTCCCGCTATTTTTGTGTGGGAGTCTAAGTCTCTTTGTAGGTTGTTAAGAATTTGCTTTATGTACCTGGGTGTTCCTGTATTGGGTGCATATATATTTATTATAGATAGCTCTTCTTGTTGCATTGATACCTTTACCATAAGCTGGTGTCATCATGCTACTTGACTTCAAACTATGCTACAAGGCTACAGTAATCAAAACATCATGGTACTGGTACCAAAACAGAGACATAGACCGATGGAACAGAACAGAGTCCTCAGAAATAACGCTGCACATCTACATCCATCTGATCTTTGAAAAACTTGAGAAAAGCAAACAATGGGGAAATCATTCCCTGTTTTAATAAATCATGTTGGGAAAACTGGCTAGCCATGTGCAGAAAGCTAAAACTAAATCCTTTCCTTATACCTTATAAAAAAAATTAACTCTGGTTGGATTAAAGCTTTAAACATAAGACCTAACACTGAAAAACCCTAGAAGAAAATCTAGGCAATACCATTCAGGACATAGGCATAGGAAAGGACTTCATGACTAAAACACCAAAAGCAATGGCAATAAAAGCCAAAATAGACTAATGGGATCTAATTATCCTAAACTATCCAGTGGATGGTGATTCATGTCAGTATCCTGGGGAAATATAAAAATACATTTCAACATGAGCCTTGAAGCATATATTGGGTAAAGTAATTTCATGTTTTCAGAGGAAGAGAGAATATAAAAAAATATTCCACAAAGTATTAACATAGTTAACAAGACAAATGTAATCCACTTGTCAATTAAAGGGACTTTGCATGGAAAATGCAAATGTTTTAATCTTATATTGTTGTTTATTTTGTTCCTTTAGATCCATAGAATTTGGTTTGCATATCTTCTTTCAAAATAGAGATCCTACTCTCCTGCGTGGTAAATTATTTGGAATATATATATATATATATATGAAATATATGCACATATATACTATATATACACACAGAGAGACACACAAATACAAATACACACACATACATTACATATAAGAAGAAAAATATTTAGAATTTCATCTAAAACTTTTATAAAAGTCACTAAGTCAAATATATTTCAATTTAAAAATGAAGTGGGTATATTATAGATATTTGACAAATAGCCTATGTTGAATGTTTAATTTATGAAAGTTTCATGTGAAAATATAGTTCTATTTTACTGAAGTTATATTTAATTAAGGACAATCTTACTGTGTACAGATATTCCTGATCTATCACCTTAGCTATATTGGTTAATAAAGAATCAAATTTCTGGATTATTAAATTTAACCACATCCTGTAAAATGAAGGTTATCAACAGGTAGTTGTCACCCAACTAGATGTATTTGCAATTCTTTCTAACTTCACATCTGGCATAAACTATTCTAAAAAATAAAATGATTCATTAGGTAGCAGCATGTCTTCTGAATACTTCAAGATCAAACTCATCTCAGTGATAAAATTTTATTTGCTTTTGAGTACAGGTTAGGAAAATGTTTCCACGTTAAACATTGTTAGTTTTAGTTTAAAAGTACAGAAACATTTCCAGGTAATAAAACATGTTTACCAAGCTGCACTGCCTCAAGGCTACACCACCTACACCATACAGAGTTGATCAAATGAAATCATCATTCTTTACAACAGGCCTGTCAAAAATGTTCACTGGAATAGTGCTGTCAGGTTATCTTAAATAAAGGAGGCCAGAGTCCTTGCACACAGTATTCTAGATTTCTACACCGTGGTCACTAGATGTCAGCCTCCAAATTTCTGCACCTAAGGAACTCACAAAAGCTGGGATCAATGCAGATTCTGCCAGCTGATCAGAAATATCTTAGCCCCACTCATTTGATAAAATGGAATGTAGGCTACATTTTTACACAAGAGTAACTAACATTTAGAATAAGCCTTTGCAATGGAATAGATATTATAATGTCACTCTGATGACTTAACTAAAAGACTCTGTTGCATTTTTATCTTAAACTTGAACACATTTTTTCAGTCTAAGGCAGGTATCCACATAATGATGAATCCAATTTTAATAATTTCTTTAAAAATCCAGACACTGAATTTCTAAACATTTTATAGAAAAATATTAATTATATGAAACTTGATTTCCTTCTATAGCTTACCTGGAAGGGACTAGAATTATGTAATTGTGGCTTTTATGTTGCCTTTCCCTCTTTTCTTTGCTTTACTTTTTTTTTCATCCTTTTTGTTCTTTTGGCTTTCCCGCAACTTATACCTCTGATTTGCTCATGAAAATTTCCCAGTGAATTAATAATAGCATATTTATTATAAAATAAACAATCTTCTATAAATCACATTATCAAGAGTTTTAGATATGTGTTGCTGAAACAGTCCTATATTCTTTCTTTGCTGGATTATTTTTTAGTTGGAAAGATGATAGATTGGTCAATAAAGTAATTTGAAATGAAGTACTATATCTTAAATTTTTATTTTATCTAAAATTCTATGAAAATAAAAGATATAGGCCAGGTGCGGTGGCTCATGCCTGTAATCCCAGCACTTTGGGAGGCCGAGGCAGGTGGATAACGAGGGCAAGAGATCGAGACCATCCTGGTCAACATGGTGAAAACCTGTCTCTACTAAAAATACAAAAAACAAACAAACAACAAAAAAAACTTAGCTGGTCATGGTGGTGCTTGCCTGTCATACCAGCTATTCAGGAGGCTGAGGCAGGAGAATTGCCTGAACCCAGGAGGTGGAGGTTGCGGTGAGCCGAGTTCGCGCCATTGCACTCCAGCCTGGGTAACAAGAGCCAAACTCCATCTCAAAAAAAAAAAAAAAAGAAAAGAAAAAGAAAAAGAAAATAAAAGATATTAAAATGAGACAAACAAGTAAAAATTGAATTATTTCACTTCTAGGGAAGAATAGATAAGCATATGTCTTTACTGTTAGCTATTTAAAATGTATAGGCCAAATCAAATGCATATTACCTATAAAGTTGTCCACCCCACCTAGTAAGCAATCTATCTTGCAGGGAGGTCAGCATATATGGAAATTTATAAATCATAAATATGCAAATACCTCTTACTCTCATTGCATAAAGTGTTCGAGCTGAACCTGTCCTAAAATGCTGTGTTTTCAGACTACTGTTCATTCAGTAGCATTCAAACCCAAGTAGTTTTTTTAATGTGAGAAAAAGATCTTAGTACCCATCTTGAAAGCAAAAGCCTATAAACTATGAAATTAAATGATATCATAAATTCCTGAAGAAATCTACTAAGATAACATACTGATGATTTGTGCATATTTAATCACATAAAAAGACTGGACTACAGGTATATTGTAATACAAAAGAGTTTATATAAAATTTATAATCTGTTATTATTATTTAACTTTTGCTAACTCTGGAGATTCTCTACTCTTCACCAAGCACTTAGACATGTTATGAACTATGATTATTGTTAGCAACTAACGTCTTTCCCTGATCCCACACACAACCATGTTAAAATATCCTAAGTCTCACATTCAGGGCAACATTGCAAGAGATAATTTGCATTATGTTGATCTCATCTTAGACATTTGATTTTCTTGCAGTGTATCAAATAAAATTTGACCTAGGAAAACATATACCAATATATACCTAAGTTATCACATACTTTTAGAAAACCATAAAAAATATTGCCAAGAGCACTCTTTCACTTTATGAGGGCAAGTGTGAGGTTCTGTTTTCTCATTTGTTTTCAGTTCATTTTTGATTGTCAGTTACTAGATGTCCTGTATGGATTTTTCAGTGTTTCTCAGTTGATACAATTTGCAGCTTTACCTTCTGAACCCATATGTGGTGGTGAACGTAGGTTTGCCTAGGCAAATATTTGGTGCTTTGAGCCACTCTTTACATAAGTACAGGCATACATTGAAGAAATGATGGGTTTGATTCCAGATCACTGCAATGAAATGAGTATTGCAATAAAGCACATCACACTAATTTTTCAGTTTCTCAGTGTATACAAGAGTTATGTTTACACTATATTGTAGATGATTAACAATTATCTGAGCCTTTAGTGAGTCATAATCATTTCACTCATCAAGGGTCTTGCCTCAACGTTGATGGCTGCTGACTGATCAGTGTAGCAGTTGCTGAAGGTTAGGGTGGTTTGACAATTTCTTAAAATAACACAACAGTAAACATTGTCATGGCAATTGACTCTTCGGTTCATGAAAGTTTTCTTTGTAGCAGTGTGATGCTGTTTGATAGCATTTTACCTACTGAAGAGCTTCTTTCAAAATTGGGATCAGTCCTCTCAAAATCTGCCACCGCCTTACCAACTACGTTTATGTAATATTTTCAATGCTTTGTTGTCATTTCAACAATGTTCAAAACATCTTTACCAGGAATAGATTCCATCTTAATAAACCACTTTCTTTTATTCATCCATAAAAAACAACTCCTCATCCATTCACGTTTTAGCATAAGATTGCAGCAACTCAGTCTCATACATAGGTGCCATTTTTAATTCTAGTTTTTGTGCTATTTCTAACATATCTAGAGTTTCTTTGCTAAACTCTTAAATTTCTCAAAATTATTCATAAAGGTTGAATCAACTTCTTATAATCTCCTGTTAATGTTGATATTTTAACCTCTCATGAATTGTATATATATTTTAATGACATATAGAATAGTGAGTCCTTTCCAGAAGGTTTTCAATTTTCTTTGTCCAGATTCACTAATGGAATCAGTATCCATGGCAGCTGTAGCCTTATAAAATGTATTTCTTAAATAAAACTTTAATGTTGAATTTACGCCTCGATCTAATGGCTGCAGAGTGGATGTTGTGTGAGTAGGCACAAAAACATTAATCTTGTACATTTCCATTGAAGTTCTTATGATGACCAGGTACATTGTCAAAAAGCAGCAATATTTTGAAAGAAATCGTTTTATTTTTTTTTCTGAGCATGAGGTCTCAATGGTGTGCTTAAAATATTCAGTAAACCATGCTATAAACAGATGTCCTGTCATCCAGTCTTTATTCAATTTATGGCGCACTGGCAGAATAGATTTAGCGTAATTCTTAAGGGCCCTAGGACTTGAAATGGTAAATGCACCTTAGCTTCAACTTAATATTATCAACTGCATTAGTCACTCACCAGAGTCAGCCTGTCTTTTAAAGCTTTGGAGCCAGGTATTGTCTTCTCTTCTGTGTCTGTGAAAGTCCTGGATGGCATCTTCTCTCAACAGAAGGTTGATTCATCCACATTCAAAGTACGTTGTTTTGCATGGTTACCTTCATCACTGAATTTAGTTAGGCTTTCTAAGTAACTAGTTGCTGCAGCTTCTACATCAACCCTTGCTGCTTCACTTTGTGCTTTTATGTTATGGTGATGGCATCTTTCCTTAACCTCATGAACTGATCTCAGCTAACTTCCAGCTGTTTCTCTGCATCTTCCTCATCAATCTCAGCTTTCAAAGAACTGAAGAGAGTTAGGGCCTTGCTCTGGATTTGGTTTTGGCTTAAGGGAATGTTGTGACTCGTGATCTTCTAACCAGACCAATAAAACTTTCTTCTTAAGAGCAGAACGTCTGTTTTATATTTGTATCTTTCACGTGTTCACTGGGTAAAACTGTTAATTTCCTGCAATAACTTCTCCTTTTTATTCACAACGTGGCTAACCAGTTGGCATAAGAGGCCTGGTTTTCAGCCTGTCCTAACATTAGACATGCCTTTCTCACTAACCTTAATCATCTTTAGGTTTTTATTTAAAATTATAGATATGTAACTCTTCTTTCACTGGAAAATTAGCAGCCATTTTAGGGTTATTAATTGGCTTAACTTAAATAGTGTTGTGTCTCAGGGAATACCAAGGACAGAGGAGAGGGAGAGTTGGGGAATAAATACTCGGGTGAGCAGTCTGAACACACACATTCACTAAATTTGTCTTGTGACAGTATGGTTTGCAGTGCTCTAAAACAATTACAAGAGGAACATCAAAGATCACTGATCACAGATCACCATAACAGATTTAATAAAAATGAAAAAGCTTGAAATATTGCAAAAGTTACCAGAATGTGACACAGAGAAAGGAAATAAGCACACGGTATTGAAAATATGGCACCAACAGACTATCGTCATGCAGGGTGGCCACAAGTCTTGTATTTCTGAAAAATGCCATGTCTGCAAAGCACAATAAAGTGAAGCATAATAAAACAATGTATCCCTGTAGAACCTTCTTCAAAGCCTCTCAACATCAACTGCAAGGAATCACAGTTTAAAAATGTGTTTTCTGCTAATCTCTTGATGTTACCCCAAATGAAAAATACAAATCACAAATTCTTAATTGCTAGAAGAAATAGGTAAGTAATGGGATGTTTTGGTTCAGGCTAGCTCTATTGTTCTTTTTCCCCTTTCAGGCTTTATGACTTTAATTATTTTCAATTTGATTGAAGGTTGTGTTTTCTATTTGGTGCTGAAATAAAATTTCCATCAAGGTAAATGGAATTTTTTTCAAGTTTTAATTAGGTAAAAGATTCAAATCATGGTTATATTATGTGGTAAGGCAATTTTATTATTAACTTTCCCCAGCCCCCACTAGATAGGAGAAAAAATATATATAAAAAAGTTAGAATGCTACAATAAGCTTGGGAAGTCTTTTATTCATATATTTGCAAAGGCTAGACTCCATTACTAAGAATGTAGTTTTCTGAGTCTATTTTATAGTGTGAGAGATGATCATGTTGTGATGATTTTGTAAATATTAACTCACCAGGTAGAATATGTTTTTGGACAAAACCAAAAATCTTTAGTCTATTAGAAAATAGATTATATGGCCTTTCAATATGCCTTTTGCTGTTAAACATACTTTTCTCTTAGTTGTAGCATTACCAGTGTTCTTATTAAATGCAAAATAAAGGCACTAAAGCTATACCTTGGTGAGAAAATTTTAAACTTAATTTTAAGTACTCTATGTGTTGATTACCTAATACATTCTAAGCATCTGCCATTCTGTCATGTGGTCTACGCAATATACTTATGATCATGTTATAAAGATCAAAGAACATACAAAAAGAACATTTGTAGTTGGTAAATAGTTGATCATAGGAATTTATATTAGTGTCAACCATTGGTAAGTTCAAAATGGATAGAGAAACTGCAGAAATCTTCATAAATAAATTAAATATTGATGTCATAAAAATATAAAATACTTCGCAAATATTTGTTAACATATAAGGAGGCACACTCTTTTAAAATATCTTACCTAGATCATTGCAGTAACTTTAAAATTATCTCCGTGACCACTTTTACATCCTATTAATCCTCTACACTACTGATATTAGATATCAAAATTGACCAGGCCATTAGCAGTTTCAAGCACTCTGTTTTCTATCTGCTGAATAAAAAATAAAATACAATGTCTTCAGTGAAAATTATACAGAATATTTACATCTTACCACTGGCTAAGTTTTTAATTATTTATACTCCCAATTCCCTACTGATTATCAGGACTATCTCACATAGCAGCAGCTCAGACAGCATCCTCACTGACAAAACCTGGTTGGTTCCACAAGCTAGAATCTAGGGCTCCCTTCAGTATTTCTAAGCAGTTGGGTAAGATCTATATTACATAACCTAATTTATATATTCTAATATATGCACTTATGTACATGTCTTCTTGACTTCAAAGACCAGTAGTGGTACAATGAGGCTGATAAAATATTTTCCTTCCTATTATTCAAGGATTAGTCCTCATTTGCTAACATCTTAGTATGTTCTGGTAATTGTCTGGTGGGTGGGAAGAAGAGGCTCTGTAAAGTTGGGTCAAGTTGAGTCTGAGAAACATGAAGATAGATACATAAGAAAAAAAGGAAAATACTACACCTTTATATCGTTTACTTTCATTTTTGCCTATTCTCATATCCAAAACATAGATTTTGGAAAGCTGTGAGAATCTTTTTTAAAATCCATAAAATAGGCACTTTATACACATATCTGTTGTTTTTAAATAGCAATTGATTATAATGCTCTGTTACTATTTTATTTTAAAGACAACCAAATAGCCCTCAAATCTTCAAAGCAAAGTTCATGATTATTGTAAATTTAGAACATAAGATTATCAAATAAAATACTTGTTAAGAAATAACTCCTTGTCAGATACTTCCCAATAAAGAATTGAAAGTATAAAGCCTGACCTTAAAACTTGGGAAAGTCTATTTTCTATTATCAAGGTCTATGTAACTAATTCTTCCAGAAATAAAACAGGGAACAGCCAACTAAAAATCAATTTACCACATCTGAGGCTGCCAGATCCAGAACAAGCAAGAGCAGACGTAATATGATTATGAGGACTCAGAACATTCAGGACATACAACTAAATCCCACATAAATTGCCAGCCAAAGGGAAATGTTGCTGGATGCCCTGCTAATAGGGATTTAGAATGATCGAGCTTTTTGATATATGTTTCCATGGTGAGGTAGATACCATGTTCAAAAATTAGGCTTTTATGGTCACAGATTCTGCCAAAACTTTAGCTCATTACCTCTGAACAAGTGTTCAATAATTGCAACATTAATATTATTGGGCACTTAGTGTATTAAAGCATTTGCGCTGTAATGAAGATTTTCCTGAAAAAATAAAATAAAATAAAACCTACCTGAAATCATTTCAATTTTATTGTGGATAAAACTGAGACATGAAAATAGATAGAACGATGCAGTGTATTAGTGTAAGAAAGTACCTGAATAATTAATTTAATACTATTTGTGGTGGCATTTAGTAATAAACCTTAAAAACATCAAGACAAAAGAATTGACAAAGTTTTTCCTTGATTTATGAAAGTCTATACATAAACGTTTTTGTATACAGCTATGAAATCACATTTAGAGTGCATACACACGCATTTATTACATATATACTCAGCAATATTTCATTGTAGAAAACTATTCTATTGAATTAGGAAATGAGCAATATTATTTACATGTGAATAATATTGCTAACATACATTTTCCTATCTATAGAGCAGGCATAAGGTGGAGCATAAGTTCTTAAGAATTCAACTTCTCCACAACAGAGACAACATAAGCAGCACAACAGGACCATTGACCCAGCAGCCCCGCATCCAACGCCGACAGGACAGAAAACTTTCCTTAGACAGGACATTGTTGTCTCTTTATGGACTTGAATATTGAACTGGTTGAATAATTATTGGAAATGATATATTTGAATAATGAAAATGAATAAGGTATTACCTAGCAATTATTTCAGGCATGCAAATGGTGGTTTAAATTTATTAACATACTATTAAAATAGAAAATTCTTATCCTGTTGATATGAAATTATTTTCACCATCTGTATTCCTGTGTCTATATGTATATATACATATATATGTGTATATACACATATTCATTTTAATATGCAATGCTACCTTTAAACATAAAAAAATGCCAGCCGCCTGTTTTATCCCAAAGATGACTTAGGTAGATTGTATCTATCTCTGGTTTTAAGAAGAAGGAAAAAAACATGTTTTCTCCCATGATTGATTCTACTGAGGAAAACGCCCCTTTGTTTTGCAGCTGTCACTAAATGTTGTGGCACTCCCTGTGGATCACTCCTATATATCTTTTTTCAGATAGCCACCTGACATTGTGCTGTTAAGTCACTTAAACCTGCTATAAAACAGGGTACAATTTCACCCAGAGTATTTCCAAATCATAAGGAAGCATACTCATAGCAGGGCTGTTTTATGTCACCATTCATGACTTCTTAACTTCCATGTTGGTATTAGCAAAAGGTACAATTACCTCTGGAAAAGCAGCGTCTTTATTTATCTCTACCTCATCTTCAGAATAACAGTTTTGTGATTTGGAGGAAGCTCCTAACTAGCAGGGAAGAAACTCGAGCATCGTATTCCATGACATTGAACAACTGTCATTTTCGTTTCCGGAGTCATAATTATTTGTTGCTTTGCTTTTGAATTTTTGGTTATGAATCCCTTGCTGGATATAGAGTTTGCAAATATTTTCTCCCTGTCCTTGGTTTGTCTCTTCACTTTCTTGACTATTTTCTTTGCGGTACAGAAGCTTTTTAAATTGATATTATCCCTTCTACTTTTGCTTTTGTTGTCTGTGGTTCTGAGTTCTTATCAAAAAAAAAATTCCAAATAAAACTTTGCATAGAACAATGCCCTTTAGCATTTTTCAATGCTTTTATTTTCTAGTAGTTTTATAATTTTAGGTCCTACATTTAAGTCTTTACCTATTTTGAGTTTATTTTGGTGTATGATGAAAATAGGGAGATCTAAATTCATTCTTCTGCATATAGATATCCAGTGTTCCCAGTACCATTTATTAAAGTACCATTTGTTGAAGAGACTGTTTTTTTTTCTCCAATGAATGTTCTTGATGTCTTTGTTGAAAATGAGTTGGCTGGAAGTGCATAGATCTATTTTGGGGTTCTTCATCATGTTCTATTTGTCCATTGTCTGTTTCCAAGCCAGTACTATGCTGTTTTAGTTACTACACCTTTGTAGGAAAATTTGAGATCGGATATTGTGGTGTTCCTACCTTTGTTGGTTTTGCTCAAGATTGCTTAGTTATTAGGTGTTTTGTGATTTTAGATACACTTTAGGATTGTTTGTTCTATTTCTACGAAGAATTTTATTGTTATTTTAATAGAGATTGCATTGAATCTGTAGATAGCTTTGGATAATATCAATGTTTTAACAATATTACTTTTCCTGATTCATGAGAATGCACTATATTTTCATTTTTTTGTTCTCTTAAATTTCTTTTATTAGTGTTTTACAATTTTTCATATACAGATCTTTCATTTCATTGGTTAAATTTATTTCTATGTATTTTTGTACCTATTATAAATGAAACTGACTTTTTGATTTCTTCTTCAGATTGATCACTGTTAGTATATAAAATTGCTACTGAATCTTGTATGCTAATTTTGTACTCTGCAATGTTACGAAATTCATTTATTATAAGTTTCTGGTGGAATCTTTAGGTTTTTCTAAATATGAGATCAATTTATTTGTAAAGACAATTTTACTTCTTCCTTTTGAATTTGGATGTTCTTATTTTTTTCCCTTAACATATTTTTCTGGCCAGAACTTCCAGTGTTACGTTGAAAGACAGTTGTGAAACTGGACATGTATCTCTCATTCCAGTTCTTAGTGGAAACAATATTTTCCATTCAGTAGAATATTAGCTGTAAGCTTGTCATATATGGCCTTTATCATGTTGAGGTGTGCTGATTCTAACTAAGTTTGTTGAGGGTTTTTATCTTAAAGAAATGTTGATTTTATCAAATGCTGTCTTAGCATCTATTGAAATAATCCTACAGTTTTTATTTTTAATTCTGTGAATGTGATATATTATGTTTAGTGATTTGCATATATTGAAGCATCCTTGCAACTCATAACTGGATCCCACTTGTTCGTGGTGAATGATCTTTCAAATGCATTGTTGAATTTGGTTTGCCGGCATTTGCTGAGTACTTTCACAGTTATGCTTATTTTGTTGAGTACTTTCACAACTGTGTTTGTTTATTGTTGTTGTGTCTTTACCTTGATTTGGTATCAGGGTAATGATTGATTTCATAGAATGAGTTTGGAAGTATTTTTGCCTCTTCAATTTTTTGAATAATTTGAATATAGCTAACATTAATTCTTCTTTAAGTGTGTGTTAAATTTCATCAGAGAATCAATCATATTCTAAACTTTTCATTGATAGAACAAATTTTCTTAGTGCTTCAATCTTGTTACTTGTTATTGGTGTTTTCAGGTCTTCTATTTCTTCATTGTTCAATATCTATAGGTTGTTTCTGTTCAGGAATGTATCTGTATCTTCTAGGTTTTCAAAATGGATGGCATACAGTTGCTCATAATAAGATGTATCAATCTTTTGTATTTGTGTGATGTTAATTATAATGTGTCCTTTTTCATGTCTGAGTTTTTAATGAGTCTTTTCTTCTTATTCTAGCTAAAGGTATGCCAATTTTTAAATTGTTTTCTGAAACCGTATTTTCATTTTGTTATCTTTCTTATTATTTACTTAATCTTAGTTGTATTAATTTATGCTCTAATATTCATAATTTATTTCCATGTGTTAATTTGGGATTTGGTTTGTTCTTGCATTTCTTTTTCCTTTTTTGAGGTGCATTATTAGGCTGTTTCTTTGCATTCTTTCTTTTTCTTTTTTGATGTAGCATATATTGCTATCAATATTCTTTTGATACTTCTTTTTCTAAATCCCGTAGGTCCTAGTATGTTGTGTTTTCATTTTCATTTGTTTCAATACTTTTCAGTATTCTTTTAATTTATTCATTGACCCATTGGCTGTTCAGAAGCATGCTGCTTGATTTTCACATATTTATACCACTTCACAAGTTTCTCTTGTTATTAATTTCTAGTTTTATTCTAATGTAGCCAAAAAATATGAATATAGTTTTGATTTTTTTGGAAATTTGTTATATTTTTTGACGTTTTTAAATTTTTTTGAATTTGAATTTTTTGTATTTATTGAATTACTGGAATTTGTGAAACTGTAAATAATGCATTTTGAATTTTGTTGTACCATTCAATGGCCTGTTAGGAACTGGGTGGCACAGTAGGAGGTGAGTGGTGGGTGAGTTAGCAAATCTTTATTTGTAATTTCAGCTGCTCCCCATTGCTCACATTACTGCCTAAGCTCCACCTCCTGTCAGATCAGAGGCAGTATTAGATTCTCATAGGGGCAGGAACACTATTGTAAAATGCACATGAAAAGAATCTAGCTTGAGTGCTCTTTATGAGAATCTGATGCCTGATGATCTGTCACTGTCTTCCACCAACCCCAAGTGGGACAATCTAGTTGCAGAAACACAAGTTCAGGACTCTCATTGATTCTACATTATGGTGAGTTGTATAATCATTTCATTATTTATTAAAATATAATAGCAATAAAAATAAAGTACACAATAATGTAATGCACTCGAATCATCCTGCCACCCCCCTGGGTCTGTGGAAAAATTTTCTTCCCCAGAACTAGTCCCTGGTGCTAAGTTTGGGAACTACTGGTCTTTGATGGGGTATGTTCCATGTGCTAATAAAAACAGTGTGTATTCTGTAGCCATTTAATAAAATATTATATTAATGTCTGTTAAGTCTGTTTGTTCCAGGGTATAGTTTAACTCCAATGTTTGTCAACTTTTAATGTAAATGTGGATATGTTCTATTTTATATCATTGTATTTGAAATCAAATCGACATACTTAAGTTGCAAATAAGTAAGTAAATAGCTACTGATGAGTACATTTTTGAACCTCTTTGAATATATTGCCTTGATATAAAGACTTGATGTAATTATCATAATTATTTCTTAGTGTTTTGTCGAGATTATAGCAGAAAATGAATAATAGAGAAGCTTAACTGGTGTTTTGAATAAAAAATTTGGTATATCCTGCCAGTTTATGTCAAGTATGGGGAAACTAAAGAACTCTTTATTTACATATAGGTTTATTCACTTTTCAATTTATTAAAATATTAATTAAGGGATGATTTTGTAAAGATAATGTGCTAGCTGTTGATAATTAAACCAAAAACAAATGAGACTGGAAAAGTGATAACATATTTTTTAGGATAGAGCCACATCTATTGAGAGAATAACAGGATCTCCAGGTTTAGACTTGAAGCTAAGAAAATATTTTTTTCTAAGTATCACTTGACCTAAGTCTTTAGAAATAAGTAGTACTTTACCATTTATAGATTGGATAAATAATAATGGGCTGATAACTGCACATACAGAAAACATCATGTATAATGTTCTTTCTTGGAAAAAGCAGAATACACAGGGAATTGATTGAGACAAGTAAGGCTGACATACAGAGCATGACAGATGAAAAATTTGAAGTGGAAGTAGAGGCAAATTAGATTGTGCAAAACCGGTTGGCTATCTAAACAATATGTAAACTATATGGTAGAATATGGATGCTTGAGGATTTCTTGCATGCAGTCTTTCCACAAAATTTAGTCCCACTCTATGATATTCTACAAGGAGAAAGATCAAAGGACCCAAATTTAAAGCTAAATGTATAACTAAGCTCTTTAACTTCCATCATTAGTGGATGGTCACCAACAATGATCATGCTAATAACTGAGTATGGAAGTGCTATACTGGAACTTAGGACGGGACATCTGACAGCAAAGTAGATGTAGCTCTCCAGGGTATCAGATAATTGATGGGCATAACTGAGCCACAAATCCAGGGTTAAATATGGGAACCATATTGTTCCATGGTTCAACCAGATTGATGAATGTGACACATTTGCTAAGCTGGAAGTCAGTAAGTTGGCTTTGAGTGGGATCACTTCTCACTGACTCTCCTATATGAATTCAGAAACTACAAAAACATTAGCAACCAGGCCATGAGGATATGATGGCTCTGAAACCAAGGAATCTGTGGGCCTACTAATGCTTGCAAACCTGACAACTGCCTGTCCTTTCCTGACATAATGGCCTGACCATGAGAGGTGTCTATCATATGAGTACAACAGTAAGTACGACAGTGCAGTCAGGAGATGGCATGAAGTGGGACATTTTACCTTTTCCAAGCGTGATGCTAAGAAGCTGTATATTATTTCATTCCAAACTTATTTTTTCACTTGCCAGTTGTAATAAATTAGTGTTTCCTTAATCTCTCCTCTCTTCTACACAAAAAAATAGATATTTTGGTATAAATAAGGAAGATTTATAAATGGGATATATTAGAGTATATTCAAATTAACCAGCTAAAAGGGTTATCTTGAAAGTGTAGGAGAAAGTGAAAAAAATGGAATATTAGTTCATTAAGAAGATAAGACAGAATGGAGTATAAATCACATGTGAAAAAATTTGCCTCCAGTACGAAGAAGGACACTTTCTTCTTAAAAGAAAGAAAAAAAAATAAATCAAATCAGGGCATATGGCTGTAGGTTTCTAGAGTTGCTGGTGGGAGATGAAGGAGTTCCCATCTGATACCTTCTATTTTTTACAATGAATTCTGTGGCAGTATCATCTGGTGAACATGTGTGTTGTGGGAGTTAGAAAGGCCTAAGATGTTTGAGAACAAAAAAAAAAAAATACGTAATGGCAAAGTCTTTAGGGAACATGGGAGAATAATTCTGATAGGACTGAAGTCTCCACATTAACTGGTTTCCAAGAAATTATTAGCATTGGGTTATCTTTTGTAGGGAGGTTCAAGTTATGGTACTTGAGAATACACAGTTATATAATGGGTTTAATTTCCCCAAAATAAAACATAGATAACAGATACTGCATAGTAGACTGGGCAGGAAAAGAATATTTGCAACTCATCTCCACCAGGTACTGGCTGAACAACTTAGACAACTTTGTAACTTCTGAGTTTAAAAATTTCAACATAAAACTTTAAAATAATAAAAAATCTCATATGTCTAATGTATTGAAGAATTCGATATATGTGAAGCATTTATTACAAACCCTGGTGCATATTTAGTCTTCTTTGATGGTACTGGTGAGGGTAATAGTAGAGATAGTTATACTATTTCAGACCCCCTTGATTGGGAGAGACACTGAGAGCGAAATATATCATAATCTTTTTCCCAGATTATTTTCTTTTTCAGGCAAAGATCTTCGTCACCATCTGCTTACTTTCCGGCTCTCTGCATATGCTCCTTATTTTCAACTTTGTCTGTTATATTCCAGTCTGACTGAACTATTTACAGTATTCAAAAAATGCCATGTCACCTCACACACATGCACATTTGCACAGTTTTTTTGCTGCCTGGAAACACAACCAGTTCAACTAGTTCTCCTATCAAAACACACGAGTATGAACATCTCACTCCTCTTTTGCCAAAGGAAAACTTACCTTCAAAATTCAACTCAGCCACAGGTTAGGAGCTGAATTGAGTTCCATGAATACAGGTTAGTGGCCATTCCTCTGTCCCTTCCTCTGATGGAATCATTTCATTTCAATTGATGGTGAGCTCCCTGGAAGAAAATGACCAGCTTTTCTTTTACATTATGTATTATACACTGATACTCGCAAACAAAGGGCTTCATACATAGTCATTCAATTAAAGGACAGCACCTCTGAAAGCAGAGACAACTCCACACACACTCTAACCCAGGGTTCAGAGACAGAACACTGTGCAAGATCAATGTGGGAATAAAAACGCTGGAGTTTTTCCAAGTTATTAAAATCCTACCAACTGCACTATCAACAATAATGGTGGCAATGCAGAGATCCAAGGTGGTGCCAGGTTTGTTAAGAAGAAGGATCAATAGTTGTGAAGGAGAATAAAACTAACCACATAGGTGAAGACAGTGAAGAGGTGAAGGCAGGAAATACGGAAGCTTTCCAAGAAAAAAAAATGGCCTCAGGTCCAGAAATTCTTGAAATCCAAATAAAATGAATGATGGAACAATCCAAAATTTCCTTTGGTTAGAAAGTAATTACAGTAGCCTCAGACTTTCCTTCCATGTTGAGAAATATCGTAAGATGCACATATAAAAAGTCAACATGGCTTTCTGTGCTGCCTTTTACTTTTGGGAAATTTTGCATGGTTGCAAATTCTATTTTGTTTTACTAGCATTTTATCTATGTTCTCTGGGATTTGAGAGGCTTTCTTTAGTGTATCCATTTAATTGTTTTGCACTATATTTAAGTGATAAATGTTTGGGGTGTAGGTAACCTGAAAGTGGTTATTAAGATTTTCCTTTACTTACAAAAGAATGTTGCCTAAGTCCACTCTGTAATTTTGCCCCCCCATTTTAACAAATTTATTACCACTTTAATGACTCAGTATAGTGTGTTTCCTTTATGCAAAACATGGATTTTCAGAAAGAAAAAAGAAATAAATGGAAAAATTACGTAGATAAAATTTTTTTTCTCATCTCCTGTAGTTTACAAGAATATAGTAAGGATGTGATAGTTTGGGAATTATTTGACGTATGGATAAAGAAGTCCATATTATAAACACTGCTTTAAGTCTTGGTACCTGATAAACAAGTTACTTTTTACTGTGCATACATTTTCAATTTGTCTAATGTATCTTCTGTATGCAGTTTGTTTTTTTTTTTTGGTGGGGGGGTTATGCTTGCAAGAAGACTTGCCAACAATATTCTCTCATCTTTAATTTTAAGTAGGACTTCACTGACTTAAAGTTGCTTGGAAGAACAAGAGTTCTTCCAAGAGTACATTGCAGAAACACATTGTTGAACTGATTGCTAGATCAAATTTGTGTTGATCAATGTCAATTCTGCCAGGATGCCAGATGGCATTTTGACTGACCCTTTCTTACCTCAGTAGTATTGCAAAACTGCTTGTCAGTAGGGAAACACATAGAAAAGATTCTCTTTCAAAGGGAGGGACTGATATAAGACCTAATACCATTAAGAGTAGGAAATAGAAATATTTTTAAAAATCACTGTTTAAAAAATCAATTGTACATGAGCTAAAGTAAATTAGCTTGCACTTCCGGGAGAATCACAAAGTAACTTATTTCCAACCCAGTTTGAATGCTGTGATAGTGAAGATATTCAAGGGCCATTCAAAACATCAAAGCTCTTTACACATCATTTAAAACATTCTCATGTGCCAAGAATAATTTTGTTTCATTGTTCAGAGAAAATAATGTTTTCTGAAACTTTCCATCTATACTTGGTTGATAAGTCCTGATAAATTATTAAAATAATGTCACACATTTTATCTCAAATATGAATCCATTAGGTATGTATTGTCTTATACTCAAGAATCTGTAGATTATCAATCAAACTGAAGTAATTTCTATAGGAATAGTATCTGACCTAACTGTAAATGTTGAAGAAATATGTTGTAGAGAAAATGATAATATAAATTTCAGGCAGCAATTTCTTTTCTTGATGGGTAAAAAAACATTTTGTGTTAACACACACATGTGTTTGATATTCAGTTCTTTCACATAATGCCAGTGAATTCAAGTTGCTAGGGATATCTTAGGAAGAGGTAATAGCTCTTAATATCTACTGTCTTTCAGTTCCTCTTATCATTGCTTGCCATTCTACTAATTGATTTTAAATGGATTTGTTGTTGATTGTTGATTATCTTTTTATAGATTTCTAAGAACATCATCCCCCAAATAAATAAAATTTATTTTACCATGATCAAGTTTACCTTTTACTTAAAACTTTTCAATTTGAAGCTGCATTACACATCATATAATAGCTTGTATAGAAGATAAAGGATATTTAGGTGGAGGTTTCTGCTATGACTTCGTCTGTTAAATGATGATTCATTAGCATACAATATTGAGAGAAACAGTAATTTGTGACTATGTCCCACTCGTATTTGTTTAGACTGGGGCATTGCCTGACTTTCCTATGTGATGGATTTCATGCATGAATAAAACTTTCTACTTTTCTCAGACCCAAATTTTCTCTCTCTTTTAATTATCCAGCGTTCCAAAAGAAAAATTTCTGTTGGAATCATGGTTCCTGATTACTACATTAGTCTTTTCTCAGACCCCAACTCCAACTCGTAAGTGATGTTACTCAAACCCATCAAACCCACAATTTAAACTTTATTTTATTTTTTTATTACACTTTAAGTTCTAGGATACATGTTCAGATCATGCATGATTGTGACACAATTATACACATCATGGTGGTTTGCTACATTCATCCCCCCATCACCTACTTTAGGTATTTCTCCTAATGTTATACTTCCCCAATTCCCCCTACCCTCTCCTATCCCTCCCCTAGCCCCCTCACTCCCTAACAGGCCTCAGTGTGTGATGTCCCCCTCTCTGCATTTATGTGTTCTCATTTTCCAACACCCACTTATGAGTGAGATCATGTGGTATTTGGTTTTCTGTTCTTATGTTAGTTTGCTGAGAATGATGGTTTCCAGATTCATTTACGTCCCTGCAAAGGACATGAACACATTCTTTTTTTTATCACTGCATAGTATTCCATGGTGGACATGTGTCACATTTCCCTTATCCAGTCTATCATTGATGGATATTTGGGTTGGTTCCAAGTCTTTGCTATTGTAAACAGTGCCACAATGAACATACATGTGCATGTGTCTTTATAATGGAACAATTTATAATCCTTTGGGTATATACCCAGTAATGGAATTGCTGGGTCAAATAGAATTTCTAGCTCTAGATCCTTGAGGAATCACTACATTGTCTTCCACAATGGTTGAGCTATTGTACACTCCTAACAACAATGTAAAAGTGTTCCTATTTCTCCACATCCTCTCAAGCATCTGTTGTCTCCAGATTTATTTATTTATTTACTTTATTTTACTTTTTTTTTTTTGAGACCAAGTTTCACTCTGTCACCCAGACTGGAGTGCAGTGGTGCCATCTTGGCTCACTGCAACCTCCACTTCCCGGGTTCAAGCGATTCTTCTGCCTCAGCCTCCCAAGTAGCTGGGATTACAGGCACGTGCCACCACATCCCACTAATTATTGTATCTTTTATAGTGATGGGGTTTCACCATGTTGGTTCAGGTAGGTCTGGAACTCCTGACCTTGTGATCCATCTACCTTGGACTCCCAAAGTGCTGGGATTACAGGCAGGAGCCACCACACCCAGCCTCTCTCCAGATTTGTTAATGATCACCATTCTAACTGGCATGAGATGGTATCTCAATGTAGTTTTGATTTGCATTTCTCTAATGACCAGTCATGATGAGCATTTTTTCATATGTTTGTTGCCTCATGTATGTAAAGTGTCTGTTCATATACTTTGCCCACTTTTTGATGGTGTTTTTATTTTTTTATGGTAAATTTGTTTTAATACTTTGTAGGTTCTGACAATTAACCCTTTGTCAGATGAGAAGATCGCAATTTTTTTTCCCATTCTGCTCGTTGCCAGTTCACTCTAATGATTGTTTCTTTTGCTGTGAAGAAGCTCTGGAGTTTAATTTGATCCCATTTGTCTATTTTGGCTTTTGTTGCCATGCTTTTTGTATTTTAGCAGTGAAGTCCGTGCCTATGCCTATGTCCTGAATGGTATTGCCTAGGTTTTTTCTAGAGTTTTTATGGTGTTAGGTCTTATGCTTAAATATTTAATCCATCTGTAGATAATGTTTGTATAAGGTGTGTTTTTGTTTATTAAATATATTTTCTTGGTGATTTTTCAGAAACATATACCCATCATTCATGGACTCAGTTTAATTGTGAAAGCCATATTCTGTAAGCTCTTACTTTACTTTCCTTAACTTCTGTGAAAGTCTTCTTTTAGGAAAATATAGGACTGAGGTAAAATAGTTTGTTTTTATTAGTGTCCCTAAAAAGCATTATGAAAAATAATGACATAAGTGATGAGCATATGACATCCTCATATCATTATTTTTTGTTAGCAATCTGACTGCTCTTTGAAAATTGCCAAGCCATTGTCTTACAAAATGATTGAAGGCTCTTATTCTTCATATAGCAAAGGAAAGTGCTAGAAAATTTCACTTTAAATTTAAAAGAAAGCAATAATTATTTTAAAAATGGGTTCCCTGTGTAGTTCCAAACACTGAAAGAATTGCATTAAATTAGTGAAGTCATCTCTTCTTATATTAATTAGATGCATTGTAAAGTAACCGTCTTCATTTTTGTGTAATTGGGAAATATAATTTTAAGAATTAAAAAAAATCTTTTGGTGTAGGACATTATATTAAGGCAGTCCCTAATTATTCGAATGTTTCATATTTCATGTTTACTAGGTACCATATGTGTAGTATGTGTATGGAATCACTTAGCCTATGTGACGGTGGAACTTTTGATGCCTGTCTCAATCATAAAAAGCTATATTATTCCTCAGTTAGAAAAAATGCTCCTTGTCTATGTGGCTTAAAACAATTCAGGTTTATTTTCACTCATGCTACATGTTTATAGTTACTGGCTGGCAGCTTTCTTCCAAATGTCTTGGGGGACACTCGGGGACACTCTCTAGCAGAGCCTCATAGCAATACTCCTCAATGTTTAATGTGCATGCAAATCACTTGTTAAAATTCATATATTGATTCACCTCTGTGGAGGTGCCTGAGATACTGAATGACATCTGGGCCTTGAACAAGAACATATATGGAAAGTATGAGTGATTGCTGAAAACCTCCAACTTCTAAGAACCCCTGGATTCCTGCCACAGTGAACTTAATTTCAGATTAAACCTCTCTCATACCTTTCCCACCACTTCAATAATGAAGGAAACAGTTCTCCAGTGCACCAGTCACATTTTCTCCTCAGCGACTAATACTCTATTCAATAAAGGCAGTTTCCCTTACAACAGAAAAATCAGATTATGGCTTCTAGTATAAGCTTTACGCTTACTTTAACAGACTACTGATCAAAATCCCCCTTGTCTATAATCAGTATTCTTCATCTTAAGACTGACAGTTATAAAAAATTCTGAAATGGCTTAACTCCATTAAATAAATCTGACACACCCATGCCAGGGTCAACAACAACAAAGATGCACAGTGGTATCTACACATCAGCTTGCAGAGCACTCAGGTTAAACACACTGGCTTTCTCTACATTTGAATACCTGGTCTCATCTACTATCCATTTTGACTTTAGCTCAGTGCTCACACATGTAATTCATCCAATCCCCTTGAATTGACAACCTCCCTCTGACTCTGTTTTTTCACCAGACAAGACCTAATATTTGTTAAGATGCAGTTTCCATATGTACTCAGTAATTGAAAATCACAGGCAATGGTAACTCTATCTAGATTATTGTTCTGGCCTTAATTACTCACATATATGTAAGGAAAAAACACAATGTTTGTATCTTGGGATTTCCTTGTACTTCCCAGTACTACCAAATCCACTAAACACGTGAACAGCAATAGGTTGTTTAAGATTATGGACAAAAGAACTTCATGAATGTGCTAAAACAGCATAAGACATACATCACATGAAATCGTTGTGAGCACAAGGAAAATCAAATAAAAAATATATATTTATCCAGGCACAGAGACTCACACCTGTAATCCTAGCACTTTGGGTGGCCGAGAAGGAGGGATCACCTTAGGTCGGGAGTTCCAGACAAGCCTGGCCAACATGGCAAAACCAAATCTCTACTAAAAAATGTAAAAATTAGCCAGGCATGTTGACTTGTGTGTGTAATCCCAGTTACCTGGGAGGCTGAGGCAGGAGATTCATTTGAACACAGGAGGCAGAGGTTGCAGTGAACTGAGATCACACCACTTCACTCCAGTCTGTGTGACAGAGTGAGACTCCGTCTCAAAAAAACAAAACAAAAGAAAAAAGTAAGAAAAAAATATATATCCACTATCTGTGTGAATGGCATGTATCTGCCACTTACGTGAAAACTGAACATAGAACCTGACATCAATTAGCATAACAGATCATCAAACTATGTAAAACAAACTCCCAACTTTCTATGCATCTATTTCCTCTTTCTCCATTCCCTACCCTAATAAGATTAGGTGTTTTTGCATCATATTGCAAACATCATGGATAGCTTGGAATAGGAAGAAAATGTGTACAGTGTTAGATAGTTAATTGGAGAAGATGACAATCAGGACTAGGGCCAAATCCAGGATTTGGTTTCAAGGGAGTGATACTCATAGCAAGCATATGATGTAAAAAATGTCACCTAATAGTGCATGTTACCTGAGGAAATTAAAATACTCTCAGTGGCAAACAAATTCTGCATGTTTTACTATTTAATAAAATGGTTTCTTGCCCCTATTTTTTATTTCTCTTTTTTTCCCCTATAATCCTGATCAGTATACCTTATCCTCTGGACGAGCTCCTCACTCTTCATTGGGGTATCAGTATGGGTAGCTTGTGGAGCCAGAAAGCAATGTGGGATGTCATTATGGTAACAATGTTTACCTTATCATTTTATTTTGAGGAGAAGTTATTATATTCAGCCTCAGCAAGAAGAAATAAATACTCTAGAGTCCATTGATAGTGGAGGTTCAGATCTTGCAAGAAAGGTCAAGAAAGAGTTTATAAAATTTGGAGTCATACCCATAGAGATGACAGTTAAAAAGATATAACAGAGTAAAGAAACTGTAGACAGCAAAGGGTCATGGAGTGACTCCTTGGATAACACCTGAATTAGTAAAGGAGAAATACAATTCAGCAATAGGGACACTAGGAAAAAACTTAAGACAAGAACAGAAAAACTGTGATTTAATGGGCTGAGGAATTAGAAAATTGAATTTATAATGTAGCCATCAATCATGATGAATGATACAGAGAATTAAAGATAAGGTAACTTTATATCGTATATATTTTGGATTTTGATTTCTAATAAGAAAGGGTCAGTTACTATGAAAGCTCTGCAATTAGACAACCTGGATTCAAGCCCACGTTCTGCCTCTTGTGAGCTCTGTTGTGCCCTTAGGTGATAGTTTCTAAGTTTTCTACACTTCCAGTTTCTTACTTCTATGTATATTAAATTAAATAATCAATGTGAAGGCTTCAACAAAGATCAGTTTAAACATAATGACATGATTATATTTGTAAGAGCAGTTGTGAAGAATGATGAAAATTAAGCCAATTGGTAAGGGAGTCAGCATGTGGGAGTAGTTGTGTGAACTAATATGTACTACAGTAACTGGGCACTACTTGTCTATCTGCAGTGGTAGTGTGGTAGCTCTATCAACTTGGACGAGTTGGCAAATTGTGGCTAAATATTTTTTTTGTTACTAGTTTTTAGAGTAAGCTCCCTTGAACACATTTTCAGTAGACCAAAATGGAATAGTAAAGAAAAAAATATTTAAAAAGACAAAAGCCATATATGATAAGAGGAATTACAACCCCAGTAGGAATGCTAGCTTTGGTAAGCAAGACTAATAGATATTCATCTGAACCCAGGGTGGAGGGGAGGGGAGTACAGAAATAGGTATACTGTTATTAGAAAATGGAGTTTTGCTTGGTTTTCTCAAATATTCTTAGTCAGAAAACATAATGAGAAAGGTTAGTTATAGAAAGAGAGAGTAGCAGAGATGGGGTTTCATATTGAGAAAGCAGGAAAAGTTTGGCATAACACGAAATAGAATACTAGATAGTGTCATTTAATAATTACTAAAAAAATTCCAGAACTAGGAAGATAACACAGGGAGGGTAGAGGTCTATGGTATGCCTTCATCCAAATCACAGGACTTAGATGTAATTTTGCAAGCATTGGACAGTAAACAAAAATAAAGTTAATAACAAAAAAATTAAAATTGAGAATGATCAATCTCACAGCACTAAAAAAATGCATTGGAGGAATGATTCTGAAACAAGAAAGACTACCAAAATAGCCATCTTATGAGAAATAAGTCAGCATGAAAGTCAATGGGTGTGAAAATGGGGGCAAGACAGATGAAATGAATGGCAGATACATATTCTTCGGTTTGACTGTAGTCATTTAGCTTACATTTCTAAAACCTACTATAATAAGAATACATCTATGGTATTTTCTACTTGCCAACACAAATTATATTATAAAGCATGCAATGTATTTGAAACGGTTAATTTTCAAATGAAATTAAAATATGATGGCTAAACTTCCTCCAACCAAGCAACTGACTCGCTGGTATGTGAAACCACAGTTTTACTACACTGAAGGTACGATTAATTGGCATGGTTTGAGGCAATGGAATCAGAAGGTTGGCTTATTTAATGAGGACCATAGTATTATGTTTTCACAATTAAACTAACTCAACTGTTAACTTTATTCAAATACAACTCATAGTTCAAAAGGCATAGGCAAGGACTTCATGGCTAAAACATCAAAAGCATTGGCAACAAAAGCCAAAATGACAAATAAAATCTAATTAAACTCCAGAGCTTCTGTACAGCAAAGGAAACAATCACTAGGGTGAACGAGCAAACAACAAACTGTGAAGAAATTTTTGCAATCTACCCATCTGACAAAGTGCTAATATTCAGAATCTACAAAGAACTAAAACAGATTTACAGGAAAAAACAAACAAACAAGCTCATTCAAAAGTGGGTGAAGGATATGAACAGACACTTTACAAAAGAAGACACATATGAGGCCAACAAACACATGAACAAATGCTCATCATCACTGCTCATTAGAGAAATGCAAATCAAAACCACATTGAGATGCCATCTCAGACCAGTTAGAATGGTGATCATTAAAAATACTGGAGACAACAGATGCTGGAGAGGATGTAGAGAAATAGGAACACTTTTCCACTGTTGGTGGCAGTGTAAATTACTTCAGCCACTGTGGAAGACAGTGTGGAGATTCTTCAAGGACCTAGAAATAGAAATACCATTTGACCCAGCAATCCCATTACTGGGTATATGCCCAAAGGATTATAAATTGTTCTATTATAAAGACACATGCACTAGCATGTTCATTGCAGCACTGTTTACAATAGCAAAGACCTGGAACCAACCCAAATATCCATCAGCAACAGACTGGATAAAGAAACTGTTGCACATCTACACCATGGAATGCTATGCAGCCATAAAAAACAATGAGTTCCTGTCCTTTATAGGAACATGGATGAATCTGAGAACCATCCTTCTCAGCAAACTGACACAAGAACAGAAAATCAAACACTGCATGATATCACTCATAGGTGGGTGTTAAACAATTAGAACACATGGACACAGGGAAGGGAGCATCACACACTGAGGTCAGTTGGGGGGACTAGGGGAGGGACAGTGGGAGGTGGGGACAATGGGGGGGGATAACGTGGGGAGAAATGCCAGATATAGGTGATGGGAGGAGGAAGGCAGAAAACCACCTTGCCATGTATGTACCTATGCAACAATTGTGCATGATCTACACATGTACCCCAGCACCAAAAGTACAAGTAAAAAAATATATTCCTAAATAGAAAGTTTCCAAAAGACTCCTGAGTGTGTGTTTGCAAAATTCTCATGAAGTGACTGCTTCCTTTGAATGTTTGTTTTATTTTGTTTTGTTTTTAAGTTTAGGGCCAGTACCTAGAATCAAACTCACAGGACCAATACAGTCATTGAAACTTTGCTCTAAAAATGAATGAAATGAAATCCTGTTTGTGGAATAAAACCATATTTTTGTGTGTGGGTTTTTGTTTTGTTTTGTTTTGTTGTGTGGTGTTGTTTGTTTTTCACATAGGGAAAAAAGCAGTGGAAAATTCTACCCCAGGGAAAAACATTCTTTGTTGATTTATGTCTGCAATAGGAGAATAATGTAACAGATGTATACTGCCTGGAACAAAGTGTATTCTGCACATAAGTTTAAATCACATACAACTTATGTTTTATGGTACAGTTGTGAATTGTACTTTTTCTTTCTATATGTAATTAAAAAGTAGAACAGATGTGAAGGTTAATTTTAATTTAGTATGTCCATTACAAAGAAATATATGTACTGCGTTGGGAAAGGAGGAATTTTGTTTCTTGTATAAATGTTCTGTTCAGTTAGATAAAAGAGAAGAGAACTAGACCCTAGGACTCATTGTTTGGAAACATAGTAAGATGATTCACACATATTGTTAACAGTAATTTATGAAGTATAGTTTGTATTATGTGGTAGATGGAGAAGTTGGAGTTTTCTGCTTAGAGATTTAGAGAGGTGAAGTACTCATTAAAGTAATACATTATTTCAGAAGGTATTTCTACTTTGGGCTGGTTTATTGTGTGCACCTGCTCTTCAGAAAACATCTTTCTCCTACTCAAACCCAAAAACAGGATTAGAGGGTACAGAAAGCACTCAAACAGGCTTTCTCTCTTTCCAACTGTGTATGTTTTGGCTAGGGCTATTGCCAAGTGTCTGGTGCCTTGTAGGTTGGCTATGTCTTTGATACCAGAAAAAGCAGATAAAATAAATCAAGCCATGGTAAAAGGGGCCTAAAGCAGACTGTGGTAATAATTGTCAACGTTATATTTGCATCTCACAGGATAAAATAGATCTCTGTGTTTTTCCTACCATTAATTTAATTCATAGGTGCCACATTTTATTTTTTCAATTTGCATTGGGAGACAAAAACAGGATTGATGAGGATCCGCCAGTTTTACCGTAAGGTATAGAATAATACTCTGCACTAGATGAGGAAATGGCCAACTAAAAATCTTTTGCACAAGATCATTTTGCCTATGTAACAAACCTGCATGTTCTGCACATGTACCCCAGAACTTAAAGTATATTTTAAAAACAATGCCTAATATTCTGAAAACCAAAAATCAAGTGAAGAAAGCATTTGCTCCACAATGTTTTCTAAAAAAACAAGTATTTAGTATCAGTTGACTATGATAAAGGAAAGATAACTTTTAAAATTATTCCAATCATTGTCAAAATATACAATCCATTTTTGGAATTAACTGTATCATAATATTAAAGATCTATAAGAAGACCAGTAAATAAAATTGTTTACAAAATACATAAAGAAAAGTAAAACATTAAATCCATGATGGTAACTTCCTCCTAGAATGCCTGAAGTGGACTGCCAAGATGAAAGTAAATCCTGTCATTTGTGACATGCTTTTTGATGCCATTGACAAAAGATATTTTCGAAGACATCGGTTATTGTCTAAACATATGAAATGTACAATTGCACTTCATTTCCTCATTTTTTATGTGTAACATGGATAGTAACACCAATTTCACCATGTTATTGTTAGAGTTCAATAAAATTTGGTATTACATGAGACCAACAAGGTTGCTCTGAGACAGAGTAGCCATTCAAGCCTGATCCCTCACCACCTAGCTCCCCTTGGCACATTGACATTTACTTTGTTTCAAATTCAGGTCCCACCAACAGTAACTACTATTATTCATAATGAGTTATCATTACAAATAGTAGTAGTTGCTGTTGTTTAAACTGGTTATCCAAGATTCATCCTTAACTTTGTTCTCAAGTTCTATCTCACTACCTAGTGTTTCCAAAGGAAAATTGTCCAGTATCTGCAATAATTTTCTCTGCTTCCATCAGCAATGTGAATCACAGCTTTTATTATTATTTGTTCTAAACTCATGGACCTAAATGACCTTCATGCTTCCATTTGTTGTTTGATCTTCAATTACCATAGCATATATTATATGGGGATAGAATTAGATAAGTACAGGTGCAGTTTCTTATTTAAAGCTCTGTGGGATTTTTCTTTAGTGAAACCATAGCCAATGGTAATAGTTCCAAATAGACGTTATTTGCTAACCTGCAAGGGAACAAAGTGAGTTTAAGCAGCAGGTGATGGTCATAGTATTCCAAGAAGGACCACATGAGCTGTGGATGAAGGATTGAGCCTGGATAATCTTGCCTTTGTGATGCTGTCCAATTCTGTAAATGACTTCCTCACTTCATTCAACCCCCTCCATCCAGCCATTGGCCAACCTATTCTATTTAAATTACCCTGTCTCAGCTTCTGGTCTAATCAGAATGGTAGTCAGCACTGCTCAACTCATTGTTCCTGCAGTGCTGAGCTCCACAGGAGACAAAACATAATGTACCTACATAATAGATGACTGAATTGGAAATAAAAATAAGCTATTTGTTTGAAATTTACCTCCCATTTATTATATACTTGCATAGGAGGTCTCCTAAGAGTCTGTTGGGAAGCTTGTCTGGAAACTGTATATAATATATGTTTATGTGCTGAGAGCAGAATACACATGTGATTACAACACTGTTTTATAGCATTGGTTTCTTTTCTTTTCTTCTTCTTTTTTTAAATATGTTCTTCAGGAAATTGGAATGCATGTTCTTTGAGCAAACACATTCTAGCTATGAGACAAAGAGTTACATAGATGTAAATACAAATAGATACAAATCACAGATTATAATTGTAATTCCTGTCATTAGGGGTTTCAATATTCTTCAGCTTTGTGGTGTGCAGATGATTGTCTTATCAAAATAAATCATTTATCTATTCATACTGTGAGCTCTGCAGAGATTGATAGCCCATTATCTAATAATTTAGAATTAAACATTATAAAGTTTCATTTTCTATATCTGAAAGAGATATTACTTTAACCATAAATGCTGTTAGTGGGAGGAAAAATTTTATCCATATTTCATGCTATGTTTCATTGAAAATGTACACCTATACATTTACATTATCATTATTACCTGATGGCCATTTAGCATGCAGTCATCAAATTGCATGATATATGTCTCTCCAGTTGAATACTGGATAGCTGTGAGCTAGTATAATTTGGCAACTCTGGAGAAGACCGCCATTTACAATTTATGACTCTTAAATGGAAGTTAAAGATGATATACGAAAGTTTGTGGAAGGAGTTGCCTTTATGAGAAGAGGGTTAACCTTAGTAGCCTGACAAGATTCAGGTGTTTCCTTAAAAGTCTCTTCAGCACAAAACCTTTATTACAGAAGGCTGTGTGTGAAAACTTGTGAATGCATTTAAACCATGAATGTTTCTTTTTTGATCAAAGTGTTAATAAAAAGACATATTCATTTCAAGGATTTCATATGTTACCATAAATCTTGTCTGTATATACTAGAGATTAAGTTAGGTTATTCCGCAACTTAAACAAAGAATAAAAAAAAAATTGTGGTCAAAAACTTAGGAAAATTCACTGCTTTTAGCTATCTACAGCAAATCATAAAAATAGAGCAACAAACTCGTTCCAGCTCCTTCCTATATAATTTCATATCCATGAAACCTCTTTTATACTAGGCAAATTTAAATGATGGTTGCATTTTATAGAGACAACTATAAAATGACAATGGCCCTTAACTAGGAGCGTCTGATATGTAAAAATGGGATGATAGGAAGTAAACACATTTTATCTCCATACCACAGACCACACAGATACACATGCAAACATGCACATACAAATGACTGGGTAAGATCAACAAAGAGGAACTGAAAGTTAGAAACTAGGAAATGAGTGATAAACAAACACATTTTAAAGGCAAAACGAAAGTTAAAAAATCCATAGTGTTAAGCTTAGCTATGCTAATGACGAAGCTCAATTCTCATAGATATTGAAGTGTGTTCAGCATACTCTGGTAGCTAAGAGCATAATCTTTGAAGTTGGGCTACTTATCAAACATGGATAACTATGCATGTCTTTTAATAAGTTAATACATAAAAAAACACCCAGAATATAATGAGTGTTGGTGCTATTACTTCATCTTCAATCTGTCATTTGATATGAGTGACAGTATATTTGCTGTTGACTTTCTTTACAATTGTAAATTTGTCTCTTGAAAAACTGAGATGGCATCAAGCAATAAGTAAAATTAAAATGAGATATCACATATTTAGATAGTAATATTCATAAAGTTTTTCATGTTATTTTAATCTTGATTCACATTTGGACTATTCTCGGATACATATATACAGATATTTTTAGACATTCACTTTGAGTTAACAGTTACATAGATGAACCATACATGTATGACCACAAATGCATTACTAGCAGTGCTCTTTGTAAAACACCCTTACATTATTCAAACAGTTGACAAAAATAATAAACATAAAGATATTTATTTTGCATTAATTTTATAAATCACTCTTTGATTACATGTATGCATCCCCAAGTTTCATATTGGGACAGTCAGGGAAAAAATAAAAATTAAATTTAAAATATTAGTTTAATTTTTAATTGTAGCTTTGTCAAGTTTATATACAAATTTGTGTCTCGCATAAAATTGAATTAAAATATTGTGAAAGTTGATGCTGCTCTGAAAATTTAATTTACAGAGAAGACGAAGACTACAAATAGTAAAGAATAGTGAGTAAGTGGTTTGGAATTGGTATGTATTAATAAATTGTAGTGCATTAATAAAGCTTATATTCTCATTTTAGCCTATAAATGATAGCAAATAAAATATTTTAGAATCAGATTTATTCAGTACACTAAATAAAGTTTTAAAAATATCAGAGTCATAAACTGCAGATTTATAGGAGTCTATTGTTTTTCCTTTTATTATCTCTGTCACTTCAATCAATATTGTGGTTTATAAAAGAAAGCTGAATAATGATATAAGAAAAAATAGTTTGCTTTGTAGATAGGATTAAGAATAAAATTGATTAGATGTGTACTAGAAGGGAAAATTATGTTTTCCTTCCTACTGCATCAAATATTTACAAGAATCTATTTCGAGTTCTTGGGAAATGCTCTACCATATTAACTCAACAAAGCAGACTTTTTTTAAAATAAAAATCTTATAACTCTATAGCTCTATTGTTAGTGCATAATTCAGTTGTTATTATTTTCTTTATAAGTTATTGCAAGTTTTATAGACATTTACATGTATGTGTGCATTTAATTGGAATAATGTTAATGGCTTCAAAAATGATTGCATCCATAATTAACTTACCAGCTACAGTTGAAAACATTTAAAGCCTACTAAAACTTACAAAAATACATACTTTTATATAGCTAAAGAAAATATATTTCCCATATATACATAAAATGTGATTTTATAAAACATGTGGATAGAGAGAGCACCCTGAAATTAAACTTAGGGGTGTTGTTGTTGTTGTTTTACTTCCTAGGGAAATGACATACTGTTATAGACTGATGATGGCTCCTTCCTTTGTAATATGCTCTGTAGAAAGCATGAAAAAATAGCTAAGCATGAAGCCAAGGAATTTCAAATAACTTTTAGAAGCACTGTACAGGGCAGGCTCAGTGACTCATGCCTGTAATTCCAGCATTTCAGGAGGCAGAGACAGAAGTTACTTGAGCCCAGGAGTTTGAGACCAACCTAGGCAAACATAGCTAGGTCCCATCTTATTTCAAATTTTAAAAATTAGGCTGAGCACAATGGCTCCAGTCTGCAATCTCAGCACTTTGGGAGGCTGAGATGGGCAGAAAGCTTGAGTACAGGAGTTCGAGACGAGCCTTGGCAACATAGAGAAACTCCGTCTCAAGAAAAGAAAAAAGGTACATAGGATATGTTTCAGCAGCTAGGGATGTTAGCGGTCAATTTTCTAGCAATCCTACTATTGGCTATATATCCAAAGAAAATCAAATCATTGTGTCAAAAGATATCAGTATTTCCATGTTTATTCCAGCATTATTCATTATAGGCAAGATAGGAAATCAATGTAAGTGGTTCATCAATGAATAAATGGATAAGAAAACCTATTATATATGCCAAATAAAACAATATTCAGCTATAAAAGAGAAGAAATTCCTGACATTTGTGACAGCATGGATGAACTTGAAGGACATTATACCAAGTAAAATAAGCCAGGCACAGAAAAGCAAATACTGCATGGTCTCACTTATGTGTAAAATCTAAGAAAATGATCTTGTAAAAGTAGAGAGTAGAATAGCAGTTACTAGTGGGGTGCTTAGTGTTACTAGTGAGGTGCTTAGTGGGAGGTGGGGAGATGCTTGTCAAATAATATAAAATTTAAGTGGAATAATTTTAAGAAATCTGTTACAAAGTGTGGTGACTAGAGTTAATAAAATATACTTTATTTTTAAAAAATTTTCTTCATAATTAAATGTTTAAGTATAAATATAAACTCAATTTATTTTTTAATTTTTAAAATTTATTTTAGATTATTGTTTTCAAAACCATAAAAGAAACAAAAATCAGTGAGCTCAAATACCAGTCATTTGAAATTATTGATAGAACAAAACCTTTAAAAAAATAAAAAAGAAAGAAAGAAAAAGAATGAAGAAGGCCATGGGAACTATGAGATACTATTGAGAATCTAATTTTCAGATTAAAGGAGTTAAACAATGAAGATTTTTTTTTAAAAAAAATAAAGGGTCCAGAAGGCATATTTAAGAAAATAATGGCTAAAATAATTCCAAATCTGGGGAAGTATGACAGTATCCAGGTACAGGAAGCTAAGGGGTCTCCAATCAAATTCAACTCAAAATGGAGTTCACCATATGATATGTCTACACAATAATCACACTACCAAAAATTGAAGCCAGAGAAAGAATTCTAAAAGCAGAATGGAATGACAAAGGCATCCCCTTCAAAGTAGTTCTGTAGGCCACGAGCGAGTAGTACAATATATTCAAAGTGCTTAAGTGCCATGTTCTTGGACTTCCCAGCTCCAGAACCATGAGGCAAATAATGTTTTATTTAAAAAAATAGATTACCCAGTAATGTGGTATTCTGTTTTAGGCTGAAAATGGAGGAAGATATAGGAAAAAAGTCTGTATGGCCTTGGTCTAAGTAACAATTTTTTAGATGTGTTTATGAAAGCACAGACAACAAAAACAAATAGGCAAATTGAATAAAAACTGTGCTGTGGTTATCAAAATGTTGAGTGTTTCAGTATATCACTAGAGAACAGAAAGAAATAAAGTACAGACTAGTTATAAACTTGGGTATATAGGATAAAATGATAAAGAGTAAGGGAGTACTCTTTAAAATATGAATAAAAGTAATGACAGATTAATGATATAAAGAAAAGAAAAATTAAATATAACAAATATACTCCTAAATTTGGTTATTTAAAATATTATTAATATTAATTTTCATTGATTGATAAGTGAATACAGTAATGAAGATAAAAATTAACAAAATGTGAAGTAAAAATGAAATCACTTTTGATATCAAATATACTTAAAATAATAAAATATTAAAAGCTTCTCTAAGGTATAAAATTCTTATAGAAGTGCATCTATCAGTTAGGGTTTTCCATGGAGACAGAACCAAAATGATAGATAGATGAATGAATGGAAGGATAGATAGACAGATGTAAAGGTATTTATTTAAAAATTGGCTCATCAGTTGTGGAGGCTGAAAAGTTTCACAATTGGTGTCTGCAAGCTGAAGACCAGTGAATGTCAGTGGCATGGCTCGGTGTAGCTTGATGGTCTCAGAACCAGGAAAGCTAATGGTGTATCTGTCAGTTCATGGTTGAAGATCTGAGAACCCAGGGGCTTACTGGTATAAGTTTTGGGGTCCAAAAGCCAGGGAGCTTGGAATTTATTTGTCTAAAAACAGTAGATAAAAATTGAACCCCACCTTTAGCAGACAGTTTGATATGTGTACTTCGTTTCTGTTTTTCTTCTTTCTGGATCCCCGGCAGACTGTGTGCTTCCTGCCTATGCTCAGGGCAGATCTTCCCTAGCCTGGTCCACTCAGACTCACTTCCTAGTCTTCTCTGGGAACGCCCAGTCAGATACCTTCACAGACACACCCCAAAATTGTGCTTTAACCGATTATGGCATATTCCCTAATCCAAGTTGACAACTAAAATTAAAAATCACAGCATACTTTATCAAAATGGGACCATTACAAAATAAAAAAATATATTTTAGTAAATATGAAAAAATAGAAATTGCATCTCTTTCCACAAGAAAAGAAGAAAGGAAGTCCCAGATATTTTCATAAAGTATTTTGAACTTTTATAAAAGAGATTATTCTTCTTTTACACAATGTTACAGAAAATATTAGTAAGAAAACTCATTTTATTTTAAAATAAAATCAAACATTCATTATACAACTAGACAGCCAGTTAAAGAGCCCATTTCAATTATAACTAGATGTGAACATCTTCAATAAAATATTAGCTAACTGAATCCAATGATGTATTAAATGAATGCTTTATGTTTAAATTAATAGGCTAATGAGAAAGAAAGAAAATCATTTGAATTATATCCATAGAAGAAAGATTAATATTTGATGATGTTAAGCCTCAATTATGGTATTTAACAGCCTTAACAAACTAAGAATCAAAGATAAATTTCTTATTTAAGACAGATAAAAGTTTAAAAAATCTGTAGAAATAATTATCCTTAATAGAGATACTTCCTGTACAAATATTCCATTTAATTACTAGAAACAAAAGAACAAAGAAAATAAAAATTAATAATAGATATATGCATAAGAAGAAAATAAATAATATATTTTTTATTTAGAGATGACAAATATGACTTAAAATAGATTATAAAATTTATAAAATAAGCAAGTTCAGAATTTTTAACATGTAAAGAATTCTAGCATATTTTAATCAACTACAGAAATTATAGTTGTTTGTACTAAAGATTAATAGAAATAATTCATATAATTAAACAAGAAACAAGAAGAATAGAAAGCTATAAAATATCCAAATATAAAGCATAAATGCATAATTAAAATCAAGTTCAGAATCTGTTTATAGTACAAATTTTTATTACAAAATTTTATTCACAACTATACATAAATTTAACAGCTACAGAAACATTGCATGCTCTTGGATAGAAAAGTTTAACATTGTAAATAGTTTAAGTTTTCAGTAAGTGTATTGCAATTCCAATAAATATTTCAGTTAGACTTTTGTATAATTCAATACATATATTTTCTTTTCATTGAGAAAAATACATTTCACTGTTAGCATAAGAAAAAAGGATGAAAGATGAAGACTTGCTTGTTGGGTATTAAGACATAAGAGAGATTGAGGGCAGAAAAGATGTTTGGGGAAACTTTTACCTTATATACAGAATAGTAACAGTGAATTTTAGCATGTAAGCTAAAGATAAAATCCAGGAGATTCAGAACTTAAATGTTGAAGCTCAAATGAATCAACTTAAGATGAATGTGTTTATATGTTAACAAAAGTTTATAAAGTCAATAATAGTGCATACAACCTAAGTGTTCAAAATTTCAGAGCCAAAACCATGACTACAGACTTGACAAAATTTAAATAATAGATGTTTAAATATATCTAACAGAGGCCCCTAGTGTCAAAATTAAGCAATACCACTTTCTTAAAAAATAATGAGTATTTATGGTTTGCCCTTATTGCCTTCCACCATGTGAGGACCCTCCATAGGATGCAGTGTCAAGGTGCTGTCTTGGAAGCAGAAGCATTACCTCAACCAGACATAGAACCTGCCAGTTTCCTTGATCAAATTTCCCAACCTCCAGGACTATTAATTGAATCCACAAATATGAAACCTGAGAATACAAAAGGCTAACTGTACTTCAGATCAGCTGGCTATGTAAATGAGGGGTTTACATCTTTTCCCTCAGATGGTGGATTATATGCTTTGTTAGTTCACACTTCCTACTTGAAAGTACTAAAATTGTATGGGATTAGTCACACTGTAAACTTTTTTTGTGGCTATTCCTTTTTTTTTATTAACTGTACTTTAGGTTCTGGGGTACACATGAAGAATATGAAGGATTGTTGCATAGGTATATACATGGCAATGTGGTTTGCTGCCTCCGTCCCCATCACCTATATCTGGCATTTCTCTCCATATTATCTCTCCCCAACATTCCCACCACCCACTGCCCCTCCCCTAACTCCCCAACAGACCCCAGTGTGTGATGCTCCCCTCCCTGTGCCCATGTGTTCTCACTGTTCAACACTCACCTATGTGTGAGAACATGTGGTGTTTGATTTTCTGTTCTTGTGTCAGTTTGCTGAGAATGATGGTTTTCAGATTCATCTATGTCACTACAAAGACAGGAACTCATCATTTTTTATGGCTGCATAGTATTCCGTAGTGTATATGTGCCGCATTTTCCTTGTCCAGGCTATCATCAGTGGGCATTTGGGTTGGTTTCAGGTCTTTGCTATTGTAAACAGTGCTGCAATGAACATTTGTGTGCATGTGTCCTTACAGTAGAACTATTTATAATCCTCTGGGTACATACCCAGTAATGGGATTGTTGGGTCAAATGACATTTCTAGTTCTAGATCCTTAAGAAATCACCACACTGTCTTTCCCAATGGCTGAACTAATTTACACTCCCACCAACAGTGTAAAAGTGTTCCTATTTCTCCACATCCTCTCCAGCATTTGTTAGTTCCATATTTTTAATGAACACCATTCTAACTGGCATAAGCTGGTATCTCAATGTGGTTTTGATTTGCATTTCTCTAATAACCAGTGATGATGAGCATATTTGTTTATGTTTGTTAGCTTCGTATATGTCTTCTTTTGAATAGTGTCTGCTCATATCCATCACTCACTTTTGAATGGGTTTATTTGTTTTCTTGTAAATCTGTTTTAGTTCTTTGTAGATTCTGAATAATAGTCCTTTGTCAGATGGGTAGATTGCAATTTTTTCCCATTCTGTTGTTTGCCAGTTTACTCTAATGATTGTTTTTTGTTTGTTTGTTTGTTTTCTGTACAGAAGCTCTGGAGTTTAATTAGATCCCATTCGCCTCTTTTGGCTTCCGTTGCCATTCCTTTTGGTGTTTTAGTCATGAAGTTCTTGCCTATGCCTATGTTCTGAATGGTTTTGTCTAGGTTTTCTTCTAGGGTTTTTATGGTGTTAGGTCTTATGTTTATATCTTTAATTCATCTGGAGTTAATATTAGTGTAAGGTGTCAGGAAGGGGTCCAGTTTCTGCTTTTTGCACATGGCTAGACAGTTTTCCCAACACCATTTATTGAACAGGGAATCCTTCCCCATGGCTTGTTTTTGTCAGAATTGCCAAAGATCAGATAGTTGTAGTTGTGTGGCATTGCCTCTGAGGCCTCTGTTCTGTTCCATTGGTCTATTATCACTTTTTTGGTACCAGTACCATGATGTTTTGATTACTGTAGCCATGTAGTGTAGTTTGAAGTCAGGTAGCCTGTTGCCTCCAGCTTTGTTCTCTTTGATTAGGGTTGTATTGACTACATGGGCTCTCTTTTGGTTCCATATGAAGTTTAAGGTGGTTTTTTTTTTTTCAGTTCTGTGAAGAAGGTCAATGGTAGCTTGATGGGGATGGCATTCAATCTATAAATAACTTTGGGAAGTATGGCCATTTTCATGATATTGTTTCTTGCTAATCATGAGCATGAAATGTTTGTGTCCTCTCTTATTTCCTTGAGCAGTGGTTTGTAGTTTTCCTTGAAGTGGTTCATTACATCTTTTGTTAGTTGTATTCCTAGGTATATTATTCTCTTTGTAGCAATTGTGAATTGTAGTTCACTCTTGATTTGGCTCTTTGTTTGTCTGTTATTGGTGTATAGGAATGCTTGTGATTTCTGCACATTGATTTTGTATCCTGAGACTTTGCTGAAGTTGCTTATCAGTTAAAGGAGATTTAGGGCTGAGATAATTGGGTGTTCTAAATATACAATCATGTCCTCTGTAAATAGAGACAATTTGACTTCCTCCTTTCCTAATTGAATAGCCTTTATTTTTTTTATTGTCTGATTGCTCTGGTTAAAACTTAAAATATTGTATTGAAAAGGACTGTTGAGAGAGAGCATCCTTGTCTAGTGCCAGATTTCAAAGGGAATGCTTCCAGGTTTTGCCCATTCAGTATGATATTGGCTGTGGGTTCGTCCTAAATAGCTTTTATTATTTTGAGATATGTTCCAACAATACCTAGTTTATTGAGAGGTTTTACATAAAGGGCTGTTGAATTTTGTCAAAGGTCTTCTCTGCATCTGTAGAGATAATCATGTGTTCTTTTGTTTTTGATGTGCTGTTGTAATTGTTTTGCCAGTATTTTATTGAAGTTTTTGCATCTATGTTTACCATAGATATTGGCCTGAAATTTTATTTTTTTGTTGAGTATCTGCTGGGTTTCGGTATCAGGATGATGTTGGCCTCATAACATGATTTGGAAAGAACTCCTTCTTTATGGATTGTTTGGAATATTACAGGAGTGGTACCCGCTCCTCTTAATAGGACTAGCAGAATTCAGCTGTGAACCCATCTGGACCTGGGCTTTTTTTTGGGTGGTAGGCTCTTAATTGCTGCCTCAACTTTAGCCCTTGTTATTGGTCTATTCAGGGTTTCAACTTCTTCCTGGTTTAGGCTTGGGAGGGTGCAAGTGTCCAGGAATTTATTCATTTTCTCCAGGTTTACTTGTTTATGTGCATATAGTTGTTTGTAGTAATCTCTGATGATAGTTTGTGTTTCTGTGGAATCGGTAGTGATATCTCCTTTATTGTTTTTTATTGCATCAATTTGATTCTTCTCTCTTTTCTTTTTTATTAAACTGGCTATCAGTCTGTCTGTTTCGTTGATCTTTTCAAAAAGCCAGCTCCTGGATTTAATGATTTTTTGAAGCTTTTTTATGACTCTGTCTCCTTCATTATTGCCCTGATCTTATTTATTTCTTGTCTTTTGCTAGCTTTTGAGTTTTTTTGATCTTGCTCCTCTAGTTATTTCAATTGTGTTGATTTTAGATGTTTCCTTACTTCTCGTGTGGGCATTTATAGCAATAAATTTCCTTCTAGACACTGCTTTAAATATGTCCTAGAGATTCTGGTATGTTGTGTCTTCATTCTCACTAGTTTCAAAGAAGATCTTTATGTCTGCCTTCATTTCATTGATTATCCAGTCGACATTCAGGAGCCATTTCTCATTTATAGCTCAGTTTAATTTTTAACCAGCTCCCAAAGTCATTCTTAATCTCCAACGTTTAAGTGCAGCCCAAACAAAAGTGTCCTATGCAAATAAAATACTAATCATCATTTACAACATTAATCCAGGGATACTGTCCCTGAAGTCTGTCCCATCTGTATGGTTCTATTCTGTATAGCAGAACTATCTTTCTGCTCTTCTGATATATTTTATTTAAAGGCTTGTAACCTTGCTTCAGATGTGCGATGCAAAGGTAAGAACAATGTCTTTGCTGGGAACAAAAAGAGATGTCACTACAAAATTTTTTTTCAGGTTATAATTTTATATTTTGGTGTGCAGATAGTACCCTCTATAATATGAATACACTATATTTATGTATTCATTTTTTTTCTGAAATTTTCTAAGAAGTAGAAGCTTCCATGGCTTCTGTAAATTTAAAATGGAAAGCACCCATTCTTAGAGATTTGCTTAGCTTATGAATTTTATAGAAGTGTGATAAATGCTAGTGTCTTTATTCTCAGTTACATTTACAAATCACATTCCTAAAGTTGGATGGAAAACTGAGTGAGAAACTAAAGATACATAGAATGGAATTTTTGTCCTTAATTTTAAGAGAAAATGACTCGAGTGTTTTTCTCCTTAGCAATCTCAGCTTGTTAAGTACTGACACAAAATCTCCTCAAACAGAACTTTAAAATACTCCATTATTAAGACAAAAAATGAAGTTTGTAGAGATAATGCTCTTTCAAACTGTAGCAATTTTTGCCTGAGAAGTAAAAGAATGAATATTAGTTATGTAAACAGGTTTTATATATTTGTCATAATTCCATAATGCTTTGCAAAATATATTGCTACTATGTATAAAATGTAAAACATTTTTTATAGAAAACAATTGAGGGATTTATTTGATTTATATAGATGGAATCCAAGCAAGTTACTAAACATTTTCAGAATCTTATTTCATTTTCTTTTTAAAAATTAACAATATTTTTCTGAAGACTGCAATTTTGAGGATAAAAAATGTCAATTTCTAAAATACCTGAGTCCTGGACAGACATACTGACTTTCAGAGGAATCTGCCATCTTCATTCTTTCATGATCCTGGTATCCACTTGGGCTTAGTTCAAGCAGTAAGAAAAGAAATATTTGAATTGCCATTTCTTAGCAGAAGCTGAGCACATTCATGGCACTCTTAAGACAATATAATTTGTATTAATGTGAGAAGCTAGAGATTCATCCCTAGGGAGATCAGGCTAATGTGCTGCAGGAGAAAAAGGAGACAAAGGAGACAATATAATAGTTAACACCCTCAAGAGAGCTTTTGGAAGCCAGCAAACATAAAAGCAAAAGCAAACCCAAGAGAGCCTGTATTATCCTATTCTTGTAGAAAACCTTAGCACACCTGTACCTTGAATACTGCAAGCACTTCTGGTGATCACATTTAAGAATAAGTACCTGGAGAAGGTCCAGAGAGAGAAAAGTAAATAGTGAAAGGAATTATAAAAGAAACTGAACCTAGTGTTTCTCTGATAATGGGGAGAGAAAAAAAGAAAAACAGAAATGAATTAAGGTACAATTTTAAAATATAATAATTTAAGTGTTAAACATAAAAGATTTATGGATGTAAGTTAATAAAACACATGAGTACATTACACAGAAAAAAGACTGTAATTTCTCACTCCACTACATAATCCAAGAAAATCTGTACCTTTAGGAAAGCTTTGGAAAATACACAAATGGTAGCATGTAAAATCAATTCCTGACGTTTAAGTAGGGTGTTCCGATACTTTTATCACCCAAACAGGGATCATATTTAGAATAATACAGTGGTGATAAATAACTCTGTTGATACAAGTATAAACCAGAAAAGTCCCTGCCAAACTGAGCAGTATGATCACATTATATTTAGGAATGTATTTTCTTTAAGTTAATGTGAGGAACAAAACACATCTGATCTGCTACAGCAGAGAATAATATTCTTGTGGCTCCTGTTAAAGTAACTTCTGCCTTAAATATAGATATCAGAGACTGTTCCCTAAGAAGTATGACATGTTGAAATGAAATAGAGCTAAGCTATACATCCTCTAACTTGGACAACATGGATTTTAAATTGTATCCTTACAGTGACATTCATTGAAAAGGGAAGAAATTCTCCATTTTCTACGCTGTTTTAAATAATTGTATTCTTAGAGCAATAAAATATTCAATTTTGTCACAATACAACTCAGTATTGTATGCTTATAATTTTTAAGTGTGTTTTTATTTCTGTAGGAAGAACCTAGGGAAAAGAGAATAATAAACTCTGGGAAAGCCATACAGTATGATTCTTACAAAGCATTGTATTGAAAAAAATCAATCTGATATGCATGACAAGATTCCAGGAAGAACTCAAACTTTAGATATTTTTGTTTTTATTCATTTTATTTTATTGTTGCAGCAGAGTCTCTCTGTCACCCAGGCTGGAGTACAGTGTCATGATCCTGGCATACAACCTCTGCCTCTCAGGTTGAAACAATTCTACTGCCCCAGCCTCCCATGTAGCTGGGACTACAGGTGTGCACCGCCACACCCGGCTATTTTATTTATTTATTTATTTTAGTAGAGACGGTTTCACCATGTTAAACAGGATGGTCTTCAACTCCTGACCTTGGGTAATCTCCCAAACTGCTGGGATTACAGGCATGAGCCACAGTGCCTGGCCTCAAACTTAAGATATTTCTTAGGTGCTATGTTAATGACATTTAAAATGTACTTTGGAAGATGCAATGTGTTAGCAATAAGTGATTTGATGAAAATAGACACAAATATAATAACATATTGTGTAATAAATTTATAAAATAAATGATTATATAATTAAAATTTAAAGCAGAAAAATGATCATGTAGTATATCCTATATATGCAACAGTCTATTAAACATTTAAGCTTGAAAATCACAGAAGCTTCCAATCACCACATGTTCAAATTTACTCAGCTTCCAAAGCAAGTCATTTGAGAAGAGAATTCCAGACTCTGAAAAAGTTATATCCTTGATATGTCTTTCTTGCTAATTACTCTAATAATTCACTAAATTCTGTTGACATGACTTACAAAAACTCTCATCTGTGAGCCTCTATCCACCTTCACTTTCAACTACCAAAAAAAGCTAACAGTGTCTCTTGCCTGAATTAAAACAACAACCATTTAAATATTATTCTGCATATGCATTTTTTTTCCAAATCCATTTTATACTCTACAGCCAGGGCAATGTTTTAACATAAATAATGATAGTTGTATCAATCTTAATAACTAAAAATTTATTGTTGCACTAACAAAGATTATAATCCGTCCTACATGTTGCAAGACCATGAATTGTCTGTTCCAGCCTAACTCTCCAGCCGCATCCCAGCTACTCCTTCTCTTAGTCTCTTTACTTTAGTTTCACTAGCCTGCATGAATGTTGATATATTTTTATAACTCTGTCTGTGCATATTATCTCTGCCTGAAATTCTAATATACTATCTCTACTTCATATCAAATCCTATAGTATTATATTTTGTATTTGTTCTTCAAATACGAGCCCAGAAATTATTCACTGACTCCCCAAAATCAAACGATGCCTCAAATATCTCTGGAGTTTTTCTTTATTATTCATACAACAATTTATGATTTATTTTATTTTATTTTAAAATCAGGGTTTAACCCATGCAGGTTTGTTACAAAAGTATATTGCATGACACTGAAGTTTGGAGCATGGATGAATTGGTAACACAGTTAGTGAGTTGGTGAGAATAGCACCCAGTAGGTAGTTTATTTTTAACACTTGCCCCTTCCCTTATTTTCATTTATATTTTTAAAGATTATTTGATTAATATATGTTTTCATTATTAGACACTTAGGTCAATGTAATAAAGGTTATGTCTTTCTGTTAATACCTGTAAATAAATAAAGAATTTTTATTTTAATTATTATTATTATTTTTTAAATATTTGATTAGTTAAGTAAATTTTTTTTTAATTTTTATTGCATTTTAGGTTTTGGGGTACATGTGCAGAACATGCAAGACAGTTGCATAGGTATACACTTGGCAGTCTGTTTTGCTGCCTTCTACCCCTTCACCCATATTTGGCATTTCTCCCCATGCCATCCCTC
>CM052665.1:9389094-9406618 GCA_028533165.1 Leontopithecus rosalia | reverse complement strand
ATATGTTACATAGTGCTGGCCCTTCATTCCAGACTTCTTAGGCAGCACCTTAGTTGAAGAGAATAATATAAGTACTACCTACAAATTAAGTACTACGTATAAATTAGCATTATGTACAATGAATACTACCTAGAATGAGTATTGCCTACAATTGAGTACTAGCTACAATGAGTAATACCTACAAATGTGAATGTAGACCAAAAAATAAATAAATAAATAAATAAATAAATAAATAAGGAAAAGTAATCATCTACTTTTGCTCTAAGTTAGAAAAATCAGTTACCTGTAAGTACTCTGTCATAAAAAAATTAGTAAGGAAAAAGATACAACATCATCCATGTTCCACAGCCACTCATGACACAGTCTATAGTCTAGATGATAAAAAAACAGATCTTTGCTAACATTTTTACAAATGAAATCAGACATTATGTGAAGATAGCAGATAATTTTTCAAATGTGTTACAGTTAATAAGTAGTTATTTTGTACTTAAGAAAAAAATAAAAATATGTATATTTAAATTAGTATTTATTTTTCTTTTCTAGGTTCTGTTATTGTAAGAGAGAAGCTAACAGAATCATTGTGCTACATTTTGACTCTAAGGCAAGATTAACAAATTTGGTTTCTAGAGATTCCTCCATTGGCCTTAGTTTCTGTATTTCACAGAATCATTTTCATTTTAGGAAATGGGTATTATAAAGTGTAATGTGCCCTCATGTGATTTCCCAAACAAATGAGTGTTTTTAAAATATCACTTTGTAATAATAAAAATATACTCATGAATTTGAATTATTATACTTGTTATAACTATTCTCTTGGTGTGAATTACTTTGCGACAATTCATGGCCTGCTCACTTGGCTTAATTAAAGTGTTTTCATCTTTACAAAGTGCACAAATGCAGTAGAATTATTTTTAAATGTGTCATTTTAGGGGAAAGGGTCTGATTACTATTTGATTCAGTGGCGTGGAGAAATGAATTTAGCCACAGGCAGCACAGCTCTGAGTCCAATGGGAATATTGGGGAAGGTGAAACTAAGAAGATTTAAAAAGAAAATACTTCCAGATTTTAAGCCTGTCTCCCCAGATAATTAGGGACAGAATAATGCCACATCCTTTGTATTTTTTTGTTTGTTTGTTTCTATGAGAAGGTCATGGTGACAGTAAGTGGAGCGCCCCCTGCCTCCTGAGTTCTGTAACCAACATGCAACGTCATTTTTAAACTGGCATAGTGTATTTGAATATTGTAGTACGCTTGATATGACATTGCAGATCAATTTAAACATTCATAGTTACAGTAATGTATCTTTGTTAAATATATCACTTTTAGTTTTAACTAAATGTGTGCACAGTATACAAGAAAGAAATACATGATCACTTGAAAGTGAGAAACTATCCTATTTTCTAAAGACTTTTCTTAGATAAGAATTAGAAGGCTATATGATCTCATTAACCTTAAGAAATGGCATGCCCTAATGGAGTCTATGGTTGAGGATTACACAAAAAATATACTCATGAATACAAAATATATGCCATTATGATTAACGTCATATATGTTTACAATTTATTTCAGAATAGAAGACTCGTTAGCTAGACATGTTGTATTTAACCGAAGTACTGCATATTCAATTTCTATTATCCGTGCACTCACTCAAGATACAAATCAATGCTTAAGTGTTTTATTCATCATTTTGTGGGAGCTGAGACATCTACATTAATTAATGTAAGGTGGGAGAAACATATTTAGTACTAATAGTAGATTGTTTTAAAAACAGAGGCACAGAGCAGATAACTATTTCTTTTGTATGATTTATGGCAATTCTTCATCCATATTACTGCCCTTCATTTCAGTAGCAATAAAGAGCAAAACCCCTAGATATCAAAGTGATAAATTTCTTTCAATCGGAATATCTTTCTCTCTCTCTAAGACACTATACAATCACCAAAAGCACATTATTTCCTAGAAATGTGAGAGTTAAATTTTTAAGCATCATGATATGGGTGCTGTAATGAACACCATGCTGCATTATCATGATTCAACATGATCAAATGCTGCTTAGGCATCTGAGATTCCTGAAACAGAACTGCGAGTATCACAAGGATTAAAGACATATGAAATGTTAAATCTTTAATCATTTTTCACACATTTTATAGCTAGCCTATCCTTTCTCACAATTCAATGAAGTTGAGATGATGACAAGTGGAAAATAGTCAACTAATTAAATTTCAGACTTTCAAAAAGGTCAAAATAGTACCGTATATTACTATACTTCACAGAATAAATGAAGCATGCAAATGCCAATACTTCATTCCGGTGACAAAACCAGAAAAAAATATGAAAGAAAATTGAACAAAATTGTCTCATTTCTTCAAGGTGCGGCAGTCAAAATTTAGGTAGGATTTTAATTTCATACTGAGTTATTTGCTATAAAATACAAAAGGTTGCTTATGTTCTTATAACTGTATCTTGGAAGTTACTTCTAGTTTGTATTTCTTGAACATATTTTGCTACAGACTGTGAATGTGAGCCCAAATCTCCCTTAGCAACATGTCCGAAAATCTTTGTTGTTGTTGTTGTTGTTGAGATGAAATTTCACTTTGTTGTTCAGGCTGGAGTACAGTGGCTTGATCTTGGCTCCCTGTAACCCCTGTCTCCCAGGTTCAGATGATTCTCCTGCTTCCGTCTCCTGAGTAGCTGAGATTACAGGCATATGCAACCATGCCTGACTAATTTTTGTATTTTTAGTAGAGATGGGTTTCACCACGTTGCTCAGGCTGATCTCGAACTCCTGACCTCATGATCTACCTGCCTCGGCCTCTCAAAGTGCTTGATTACATGCGAGAGCCACCGCCTCCCCACCCCATAAAGCTTTATTTCATTGTTTTTAACAATAAGCTGAATTCCATGTTCTGTCCATTTAATGAACAATCACATTTATTCAATACAGTCATAAGGAAAAAAAACAGCCTACATAAATAACATCAAAAAACAACCCCCAAATGGAAAACGGCACATAGTCACATATATACAATTTATATTATATACACATAATTATTATTGTGTGATGTGATGTTTCTGATACTTAAAAAAAAAACAACTAGATATGAATGCACCTTTTTCCCTTGCTGCTTTTTATGCTCTTCTTCAGCAACTTAAATGTCACCCATCTCCCAACCTTCAAGGTACAGCTTTTGTTTTAATTTTACCATAAATATAAAAATCTACCATTTCCTTTTTTTAAAATTCTTGCTTATAGTCAGTCTCAACAAGATTATTTGTTGTTAATAATAAGATAATGCATTTAAAGCACATATCAGAGGGCTTGACACAAACCAAGTATTTTAGAAAACATTGCCTCTTATTGGAAATAAGTTTTGAACCCTTACCTGCATTAGCTAAAAATGGAAATCTCACTCTTTTATAACTATATATTATCTATAATATTATTGAACCTCTCTACTGAGCATCAGTTTTTACATGTATAGAATGATCAAAATGAAGCCTATCTCAAAGGGTTATTGAGGTGATTATATCTGATAGTGTTTAAGATGCTTTACACATTTGATACATAATCAGTGCTCAACAAAGATTCACTTTCTTTCTACCATTTTAATATAACTCCATTTTCTTTTTAAAAATTATTTTTATTGTACTTTACATTCTGGGGTACATGTGACGAACATGCAGGATTGCTGCATAGGTACATACATGGCAATGTGGTTTGCTGCCTCCATCCCCCCATCACCTATATCTGGCATTTATCCACGTTATCCCTCCCCAACCTCCCTACCCCCTGCTTTCTCTCCTGTAGTTTCCCACAACAGACCCCAATGTGTGAAATGTGTGGTGCATCCCTCCCCATGCCAATGTTGTGTTCTCATTGTTCAACACCCACCTATTAGTGAGAACATGCAGTGTTGGTTTTCTCTTCTTGTGTCAGTTTGCTGAGAATGATGGTTGCCAGATTCATCCATGTTCCTACAAAGGATACAAACTCATCATTTTTTATGGCTGCATAGTCTTCCATGATGTGCCACATTTTCCTTGTCCAGTCTATCAACAATGGGCATTTGGGTTGGTTCCAGGTCTTTGCTATTGTAAACAATGCCACAATGAACATACATGTGCATATGGCTTTATAACACAATGATTTACAATCCTTTGGATATATACCTAATAATGGGATTGCTGGGTCAAATGGAATTTCTATTTCTAGGTCCTTGAAGAATCACCACACTGTCTTCCACAATGGTTGAACTAATTTACACTCCCACCAACAGTGTAAAAGTGTTCCTATTTCTCCACATCCTCTCTAGCATCTGTTGTCTCCAGATTTTTAATGATCACCATTATAACTTGCATAGGATGATATCTCAATCTGGTTTTGATTTGCATTTCTCTAATTACCAGTGATGATGAGCATTTGTTCATATGTTTGTTGGTCTCATATATGTCTTCTTTTGAAAAGTGTCTATTCATGTCCTTTGTCCACTTTTGAATTTTTTTCTTGAAAATCTGTTTTATTTCTTTGTAGATTCTGGATATCAGCCCTTTGCCAGATGGGTAGATTGCCAGTTCACTTTAATGATTGTTTCCTTTGCTGTACAGAAGCTCTGGAGTTTAATTAGATCCCATTTGTCTATTCTGGCTTCTGCTGTTTTAGCCATGAAGTCCTTGCCTATGCCTATGTCCTGAATGGTTTTGCCTAGGTTTTCTTCTAGGAATTTTACGGTGTTAGGTCTTATGTTTAAGTCTTTAACCCATCTGGAGTTAATTTTAGTGTAAGGTGTCAGGAAGGGGTCCAGTTTCTACTCTGCTTTCAATTTAATCATTTCAATTAGCTGAATTCTCTCAGGCTTCTGAATATGTGGAGAATTCAGGAAAACCCTCCTCTATTAATTCCCTACTATTCCTGTAACAAAATACCACTAATTTGGTGGCTTAAAACAATGTAAGTCAGTTATCTACTGACCTGCAGTTATCAAGAATCTACAAATCTGTAGTTCAGAAGTCTGACAAGGGTCTTGCTATGCTAAGATCATGATTTTGGAAGTTTGTGGCTTCTTTCTCAGGATTCTAGATTCAGTTGCTGCTATCCATAATTACAGAAATAAAGTCTCTGTTTTCTGGTTGCCTATGAACTATGGTCCAATCCCAGCTATCAGAAGACGCCCCACTTTTTGGTCTGTAGACGTCTTCATCCTCTTCAAAGACAATAATGTCATGTAGAAACCTCGGGGTTTAAGACCTTTGTAACTAGATAAGACTCATCCGGATAATGAGATAATCTCACTTCAAGTTTGATAACCCTAACATATATATAGATTCCCTTTGGCAAGTTTGGTAACATATTTACAAGTTCAGGATTTGGACACTTTTGAGGATCTACTATTCTTCTTTCTGTACTCTTTGTAGGGTTATGTCATTGGACCTGTCAGTCAGACACATTATTTTCACACATGAACGCAATTCCACCATACCAGCAATGTTACTTTGTAGTTACTTCCATGTAGGAATTTCCGAAGAGTGCTAACAACAGAGGGACCTTTTTCTTTCTTCCAAATTGCAAGGGGTAAAGCTACAGTGATGACTGCCAGCATTGGATTCAAATGGCCATTGAAAATTTTGTTTGCCTTTCCTTGCCTGAATCATTTACAATTCACTCTGTTTGAAGACGCTGTGTAATTAATTACCAAATATAATGATTCACTGCCTCATGTTAACCTAACTTGTTGACCTAACTTGTTACTGTTAATCTAACTTGTTAACCTAACTTGTTGCTTGTTAACTTTACTTGTTATTGATCAGCAACCCAACTTGTTACTGATTGCAAAATGGTAAAACTTAAACATATGTATTACATTCTAAATTAAATTATGACCCTAATTGCTATAGGTTTCATATTGGGTCCAATTTAAAGAATAATTCTCAGATTTTACTTTACATCAAATCTTAATTGGTTTCATATCTAGTATTAATAGATACATTATTCTGTTCTCATGCTATTAATAAAGACTTAGATGGGAAAATTTATAAAGAAAAACAGATTTAATGGATTCACAGTTTTACATAGCAGGGAGGCCTCCCAATCATGGCAGCAGGTGAAATAGAAACGAAAGACATTCTACTTAGCAGCAGGCAAGAGAGCCTGTGCAGAGGAACTGCCCTTTTATGAAACCATCAGATCTCCTGAGACTTATTCACTATCACAAGTACAGCACAGGAAAAACCCATCCGTATGATTCAGTTACCTCTCACTCTGTCCCTCCCATTATACATGAGCATTACAGGAGCTACAATTCAAAATGAGATTTGGGTAGGGACACAGCCAAACCATATAAGTGGGTCTCTTCTCAGTATTACTAACAGTCACAAAACATTTTTTTGCATTCTATATTCTGCTTGTCTTATTGATATTTTGAGAAAATCATCATAGCTTAAATTTTATGTTTTCCCATTGAAACATGGAATCAAAAATAAATTTATCTGAAGTGTTTCTTCCAGTCCCATTTCTCCAGATTATTTTTTCCCCACAGATGTGTCTTTGGTATTACATAATAGTCAAATGAGACCTACTGTATTTTGCTCTTGTCACACTGTTCCATTCAATTTGGTTAATTCCTTCTGATCCTTTTGACTTCTTTTTCATTTTGGTCTTCTTCCTGATGATTACAATTCCATTTTTAAGTTTACTTTTCTACCCCGCCTGTTATTATCTTATCACATATGTGTTTATATAACCTGTGTCTGGCCTAGAGTTCTCCTCAAATGCTACAATGGTCAAGAATCCAGCAAGTATATATGTAGTTATATATTTCAAATTTAGTCAGAATGCTAACTTTATACTGAGGTAGGTGCTATAAAATAGCAGTGTAAACTCATAATTTTTAATATGAGTTTAATTTTTGAAATAAATCTATGATTTTAATGTGTATGTACATTGCACATATATGTATGTCTGTATATTTGCACACAGGACATAGATGCCTATGGTCCTATTGATGTGCATATCTATGTACATGTGCAAGAAGCAATGACATGCTAGTAAACACGAACACACCATTTTGCTTTCTAAACATCATTTTCCAATTTAAAAAAACATAATTTTTTATAGAAGGGAGTTATTTCAGGGCAGAAGAAGTATAATAGAAGCTAAAACTTCTTACAATTTCAGAAAATAAAAAAGGGCTCTAAAAAAGAAGAAAAAGATAAGATCTTGTTGAAAGAACACAAATGCCATCAATTTGAATAGCCTATAAAAAGCCAAAGCTGAAAAAATATGAAATAGCCAAATAAATAATAATACTATTGGAATTTAACCCATAAAATAAATATTCATGTCTATATTATGTTTATTTAATATTTAACCCATAAAAATAAATATTCATGTCTATATTACAAAACTGTCTATTAAATAAACATATGAGGATGACAGTCTATTCTTCCTTACAATAGAATTCTATTTTATATAAGTACAAGGTAAGAAAATAGTACTGTTTAACACAACAATAATAAATCTTTAAGACATGCTCATTGATGGAAGCTAAAATTATATGGCAAATTTTGAGAATGAGGTTTTATAAACTCAGTGTATCTTTGTCAAGATATTTATCGAGTATGAAGAGAAAAACAGTAAATTTAGAGTGAAAAATCCCGTAAGAATCTACCTGAGCTAAGTTATTAAGGTTAACAACACCTAAAATAAGATAAATTTACATTATGAACTACTTGATATGAAACACTGAATAGGATACAACATTATCTCTGTGGCATTCTTCCCGCCCGCCCTCCACCCAAAACAGAGTTCCACTCTTATGCCCAGACTGGAGTGCTCTTAGATCACTGCAGCATCTACCCCCCGGGTTCAGGTGATTCTCTTTCCTCAGCCTCCTGAGTAGCTGGGATTACAGGCACCCACCACTATACTAAGGTAATTTTTGTGTTTTTAGTAGAGACAGGACTTCACCATGTTGGCAGGCTGGTCTTGAACTCCTGACTTCAGGCGATCCACCTGCCTCCACATCTCAAAGTGCTAGGATTACAGGCTTATGCCACAGTGGTCAGCCTGTAGTATTCTCTTAAACAATATATTATACCATTGCTATAAGGAGACATCATCAGACAAACCCAAATTGAGGGGCATTCTACAAAATAACTGATCTATGCTTTACAAGTGACAAAGTGATGAAAGACAAGAAAAGGCTGAGGAAATATTAGAGACTAGAGCATACTCAAGCTAAATAGCAGCTATAAATAATGTGGAGCCTAGATGGAATTCTGAACAGAAAAAGGACATGTGTGGAAAACCTGATGGAATCTTATTAGAAACTAGAATTGCAAAATAGTTAATAGTATCTCACAATTTTAATTTCCTGGTTGTGGTTACATAAAATGCTAACAAAGGGAAAAAAATAATTGAGTAAGAAAATTCATTTTATAATTTTGGCAATTCTTTGCATGCCTTAATTTAAAACAAAAGTTGAAATGGTGTAATCTAATAAAAGTTATTGTAACTATTCATGCACAGGCACAGATTAGCACACTGCAAGTGGTAATAATAATGATAACATGTTTGAGCACATACTATTTAGCAATCATCAATTGAAGTAATTCCATGAATTAATTTATGTAACTCTCATGTATGAAAGCTACATAAATTCACAGTCACATTATGAAATAAGTATTATTGTACCATCCACATTTTACATATGAAAAACTGAGGCACATAGAGAGTGAATTATTTTGCCCAAGGACATTGAATCCCAGCAAAGGGCAAGCTTTTATCTACCATGCTGCATAGCCTCTTTTGTAGCAAGCTTAATAAAGGTTTAATTAAGCTAATACTTTGATTGAAAGTAGCAGAATTAAATTATTAAATTTTGAGAAATGGAGTTAAGTAATAAGTCAGCATAACTTCACAGTAAATATCACACACTATTTCAGAAAGAATATTTTGAATTACAAGTAATAAAAATGAAGAAACTAATGAGAATATCTTCATGTTAGCATCTATTTTATTATTCCTTCAGCTTTTATTTCTGTGCTTGAAATATATTAAATTATGGCCATTTTGATTTCTGTTTATTGTTCTTTTCTCCAAAATTTTTGTTGTGGGGCTTCCTGCCTTTATTCTACTTTTCCTTCTTTTTTGTCTATATTCCCTTAATAGATCATTTGTCTAACTTTAGCTGGCTCCTCCCCTTTTATTTCCTCTATTTCAGTTTATACATCATATAACTTGTTCTGGCTGGAAAGATAATGTGACTCAACACAGTACATTTCCTCATGTCACAGCAGCTAAAAGAGTAAGCATTAATTTTCAACTTACATATCAATATAAATTTCACTTTAAGATAAATTTGAGGTTCTCCAGTAAAATCTTTATTCTTGCAGCAGGTCTCTCTCATAACCCCGTATTCATGATGAGTTTAGGCAATGACAAACAGCACACTGTGTCAAACTCTGGCTTTCTCTCATGTCTTCCCTTTATCAGCCTCTCTCAAATAAAAGTGGCAGAACTCACTGATGAGAATGTTGTAAACTTTTCATTGTACGTTCAGATATAGAGTAGTAATTCTCATGGGTGATAAAAGGAGTAAGAATTATCTTTTACTTTTCTAGCTCAGAGACCGTAAGTATTTCACTTTGAGCTCTCATACTAAATAAATGGAATATTTTTATCTAAGCCTGAAAATCAAAGTTGTTAGTGCAATTACAAAACAATAGTTGAGACTACAAATCACTCTTGTCCACAAAACTGTTCTCCTCCTCACTCAAGTGTTTTTTGTGGAAACAGCACAGGTTTCTTACATGAAGTCTAATTTTTCTTCATCTCCATTTGGATAAATCAATGAGCATCTCAAACTCAGTAAGTTAAAAAACATTCTCAGGGCGAGCTATTGTATTAGTCCATTCTCACACTGATATAAAGGCATACATAAGACTGGGAAAGTTCTAAAGAAAAGAAGTGTAACTGACTCACACTTCCACAGGTTGTACAGGGGGCATGGCTGCAGTGGCCTCAGGAAGCAATCACAGCAGAAGCGAAGGGGAAGCAAACCCATCTGACAGGGCAGGAGCAGGAGCAGACAGAGTTCAGGGGGAGGTGCTATACATTTTGAAGCAACCAGATCTCACGAGAACTCTTACATAACAGCAAAGGGGGCTTCTGTTCCTATAATTCAGTCAGCTCTCACCAGCTCGCTCATTTAACCCTGCAGATTACAATTCGACATGAGATTTCGGTAAGAACACAGAGCCAAATCACCCCCGGCCCCTCCAAAATCTCACTTTCTTCTCACATTTCAAAGCCAATCACAGCCTTAACTTATTCCGGCATTAAATAAAAATTCCAAGTCCAAAGTTTCACCTGAGACAGGGCAAGTTTCTTCAATCTACGAGCCTGCAAAATCGAAAAAAAGAAAAAAAAATACTTTCAAGATCCAGTGGGAGTACAGGCATTGGGTTAATGTTCCCATTCCAAATGGGATAAATTGGTCAGAGTAAAGGGCCTACAGCTCCCATGCAAATCCACACCCAGCAGGGCATTCATTGAGTCTTGAAGCTCTGAAATCATCTCCTTTGGCTTCATGACTCACATCCCAAGGCCTTGGGCAGCACCACCTCTCTGGCTTTACAGGTTACAGCCCCCACAGCTGCTTTCATGGGCTGGTGCTGAGTGCCCATGTCTTTCCGGTGCATAGTGCAAGCTGTTGGTGAATCTAGCATTCTGGGGTCTGGAGGACTTCAGCCCTGTAGGGACTCTGTGTGGGAGTTCCAACCCCACATTTCCCTTCTCACTGCGCTAGTAGAGTTTCTCATGAGGGTCCTGCCCATGTACAGGACTTCTGCCTAGACATTCAGACATTTCCATACAACCTCTGAAATCTACATGGAGGCTCCCAAGCATCCTCCCTCTGCACACTCACAGGCTTAACACCACATGGAAGCCTTGGTGGCTCCAGGCTTGCACCCTATGGAGCAGTGGCCTGAGATATATTTGGGGTCTATTTAGTGATAATTGGAGCTGGAGTGTCTGAGTCACAGAGACCATGTCCCGGGGCTGCACAGAGTGGTGGATCCCTGAATCTGGCTTTTGAAACCATTCTTCTTTCCTAGACCTCCAGGCCTGTGATGGCAGAGACTGCTTTGAAGATCTCTGAAGGCCTTGGAGGTATTTTCCCCATTGTCTTGGCTCTTAAGGTTTGGCTCTTCTTTACTTAGGCAAATTTATGCAGTACACCTGAATTTCTCCCCTAAAAATGGGTTTTTCTTTTCTACCACATGGCAGGTCTACAAATTTTCCAAAATTTTATGCTGCTCTCCTTTTAAATATAAGTTCCAGTTTCAGATCATTTTTCTTTTTTGAGACGGAGTTTCGCTCTGGTTACCCAGGCTGGAGTGCAATGGCGCGATCTTGGCTCACCACAACCTCCGCCTCCTGGGTTCAGGCAATTCTCCTGCCTCAGCCTCCTGAGTAGCTGGGATTACAGGCATGCACCACCATGCCCAGCTAATTTTTTGTATTTTTAGTAGAGACGGGGTTTCACCATATTGACCAGGTTGGTCTCGATCTCTTGACCTCGTGATCCACCCACCTCAGCCTCCCAAAGTGCTGGGATTACGGGCTTGAGCCACCGCGCCTGGCCAGATCATTTATTTTCTTATGAAAATGATAGTAGGCTTTTGGAAGCAGCCAGGCCACATCTTGAATGTTTTGCTGCTTAAGAATTTCTTCTGCTGGATCTGCTAAATCATCTCTACCAAGTTCAAAGTACCTTATATCTCTAGAACAGGGGCAGGATGCTTCCAGTCTCTTTGCTAATGCATAGCAAGAGTGACCTCATTCCAGTTCCCGGTTAGTTCCTTATACCATAAGGAGAACTCCCTAGCCTGGACTTCACTGTCTATGTCATAATCAGCATTTTGGTCACAACAATTTAACAATCTTTAAGAAGTTCCAAAAGTCCCTTCATCTTCCTGACTTCTTCTGATCTCTCCAAACTGTTCTAACCTCTGCTCGTTACCCAGTTCCCAACCTGCTTCCATATTTTCAGGTATCGTGATAGCAATGCCCCACTGCTCAGTACCAATTTGCTGTATTATTCTGTTCTCATAGTGTTGCAAACACATACCTGAGAGTGGGTAACTTATGAAGAAAAGAGGTTTACAGTTCCACAGGCTGTGAAGGAGGCATAGCTGGGGTACCTTGGGGAATTTATAATCATGGTGCAAGGTAAAGATGACACAAACACCAGGTCTACACGGTGGAAGCAGGAGGAAGAAAGTGAATCGAGAAGTGCTACACACTTTGAAACAACCAGATCTCCTGAGAACTCTATCACTGGGAAGTTTTCCACCATGATTCAATCACCTCCTTCCAGGCCCCTCCTCTAATGCTGAAGATTGTACAATTCAACATGAGATTTGAGTGTGGATACAGAGCCAAACCTTATCAGTTATATTTGCTTCTCTTGGTTTAAGGATATTCCCATGGTATTCCACAATCCCTTTTGGCTTCTCTTTCATTTGGCCATACATTTGAAAATAGCCTTTTCAGTAAACATCCTTCATCTTCTCTCTTTGACATGCTGTGTCTATTCTGCTGGATCTTTTTTCAATGCAATGCAGTTTTCCTGTATAAAGTTCTTAAAACTTGAAAGATAAATTGCTAGCAACAATTAGAAAAAAAAAAAAACCAAAACTCTCAATCACAGCTAATTCAATACCACTACCTTTCGAGCTTTCAGTTAATGAGTTTACCACCTAAATTGTGCTAAATATAAATCACTGAAGAGGACCAAACTTTATTCATTCATTTTCCCCCGACTTTTATTTTAATAGAGAAAGTACCTCTTATCAAAGGTCAACGTTTCCATCTATGTTTTGTATCTGCAAATTCCCTCTTTCTTGGAAAAGTTAATGCTTGGTTGAGTGCAGTGGCTCATTCCTATAATCTCAGAACTTTGGGAGACCAAGGTGGGTGAATTACTTGAGACCAGGAGTTTGAGACCAGCCTGCTCAACACGCCTAAATCCCATCTCTACTAAAAACGCAAAAATTAGTTAGGCATGATGTTGCATACCCGTAGTCCCAGTAACTTGAGAGGCTGAGCAATAACTGCCTGAGCCTGGGAAGTGGAGTTTGGAAAGCCAAGACTGTGTCACTGCACTCCAGCTTGGGTAACAGAGAGAGACAGACACTGTCTCAAAAAAAAAACCAATAATAATAATAATAAAAAGTTAATGCTGGATTAACTATTTTTAATGCAATTTCCTTCTGTCAATATTTTTCGGCGTTTGGTTACATATTATCTTTTCTCCTATCTTAAAATAATTCCCAAACTTCATATCTCTCTGAGATTACCTTTTTCTAATGAGTCATTGTTCCTGAAACAGCAACAGAATGTCATGATTCTTCATCTCTGCATTTCCCACTCACTCTAATCCAATTAGCGTGTACTAGGCCAGTGTCTACATTTGCAAGGTAATATGGGTTATACCTGCTGTTTATTTAGAACAGATATCTAGAAACTTCACTTATAAGCCATTTTGCTAAAGATTGTATTTTATTCTATTCTCCTAACAAAGCTTACTTATTCTACTATACATACTGAGTTCTAGGTACATTTAATAGAAACTCCATTTACATCTTTAAGAGTTTACTCCATGTAGGCACTGGCCTAGGATCACACATTTTCTGATATATTCTCTTAAGAAGAAGTGCTTCACCTTTTTTCTGTCATTTTCTTTTGACATGTGTTTTCTTTTCTAAATACATTTGAAGTCAAAAAACAGTATTATAGAAACAAGTAAAATCTGAAATTGCATTTGTTGGTTCAGTGTAACATCAGTGCATCTATAACTTTATTTTTTAATGTGATTTAATATTCAAGTGCATTCTTTCAAGCAAATAAACAACTATACTTGATATTTATGTGTTTATAATCAATGGAAGATGTATCCCAAAAAGGGCAAATGCTAAATGGGCTCAGTGAAACTTGGTGAAAAGTTCCCAGATAACAGAGATTACAAAAAGTATTAAAAATAAGAAGAAGTAGAATAAAATATCAACATTACTACAGTACTGTTTATTAAATGAAAAATCTTTGAACAGAAAAGTTTAAAACCTCAATCACTGGCACATTTTCCAAAATAAGAACTAAACATATTTTAATAAAATAAGAGTTAGTAGACATCAATGTTTAACAAAATAGAAATTCCCTTTTAAAATATTTTATTAAAAAGTCAATATATTGCAAACATAATATTATTTTAATATTCTTCATATGTTCTTGAGTGCCTGCAGCAATATAATACCAAAGATCTAAGAAAGATGTTGATACTGCATAAACACATTTATTAGGGAATGATTTTCAATTACATGTATCTTTCTTTATAAATTGCATTCCACAGGTGAAAATAATATCTCTCAGTACAGTTTTGCTGCATGGTATATGAGAGGTGCTTATACGGTTCATAATGCAAATGAATCATTAAAAGCAACCCAAGGGGGAAAAAAGACAAGAATAGGTAAATGTGTATCTGAGATTGTGAAACCAAACTGGTATAGGATAGGATGTGGTTTAGGATACAGAAGATTTTGACTAACATAACTTTAGATTATGTACCATGCATTGTTCTATTTATAGCATACATGTTATCACATTTACAAATCTGTAAAGAAAGCCTGTTAATTATATGGCAAGAGAGTGGTAATGGGAGAAGTGAAGACACAGGTATGGAGATTTATGCAGGGAGCGCTGCCTTTTTCGTCTGAAAGAATCTGATGAAACCAAAAAGTTTTCCTCTACCCAGCTTCTTCCATCTTGTAAGTAATTACCATATAACTGCTATATGGTAGGTTCTTTGCAGGCTGCTGAGATGCATTGGTAAGAGAGACACACGTCCTTTCTTCATGTATTATGCAAGAAGAAAACACAAAGTAAACAGCAAAAACACTTTACAAATTAGGAAAATGGTTGAAATAAACATATTTCTTACAGTACAGCAGCTTGTAATTCTAAATAGTTCTCTCAAATAAAACAACTAAAATGATAGATAAAAAACTCGACAAGATGTGTTGAAAGAAACTCACGAGTCGGACGCGCGGTGGCTCAAGCCTATAATCCCAGCACTTTGGGAGGCCGAGGCGGGTGGATCACGAGGTCAAGAGATCGAGACCATCCTGGTCAAAAAGGTGAAACCCCGTCTCTACTAAAAATACAAAAATTAGCTGGGCATGGTGGTGCGCATCTGTAGTCCCAGCTACTCAGGAGGCTGAGGCAGGAGAATTGCCTGAACCCAGGAGGCGAAGGTTGCGGTGAGCCGAGATAATGCCATTGTGCTCCAGTCTGGGTAACGAGCGAAACTCCGTCTCAAAAAAAAAAAAAAAAAAAAAAAAAGAAAAGTAACCTGCAAGTTAATTGAGAATAAGAATTCTGTTTAATAAATAAATAAATAAATAAATAATAATAAAATAAACAAAAACCCAGTAAATTTTAAGGATGGCTTTACTTATTTTTGTTTTCTTTACTCTGGGATCATAAGCTTCTGAATTGGCAGTTGAACATCCCAGAAAAGGTGGAAAACTAAAGAACCCCCTTCGTAACACTTAGTAATCTAAACTCAGAATCTTACACCCTCAGGGTAAGATTCAACAATAAATAAGAAGCATTGAGGTGGACACAGAAATGAATCTCAATTACCTTAACTTTGGTAAAGTAAATAAAAATCTCCTTTGCAACTTTAAAATTCTAAAGTGGCTCTAACACCGCTTTTTTTCTTTTTATCCCAACATGCTACCTGTGTTCTCTGTAAAACATCAAACATCAAAGCAGGAATTAAATTTAAACTCGTTTTGGCGATTAGCGGCTCCAGGCAGGAAACAGAAGCAAATGCAAATCCTATCTGGAGAAACTTAAATCAAGAAATACCAAAAAAAATCTGACCACAGATTAATTTTTATTAAAATCAAATAGCCCACAGGCAAAAATCACACAAATAAATTAGCCACTACTAAGTGAGAATCATTGTCAAAAATACAGCGTGGATAAAGTCAAAAATTATTTTAAATATTGGAACTCTCAGACGTAATTTTAGAAAACAAAACTGTTTAATAAAACCAAAGAAAAAAATTGAATATATTTGCAGAGAACACAAAATTATGAAAAATTACTAAGAAGCCAATTTTGGATCTGACATTTAACAAGTCTGGGAATCAAAACAATCCTAATAGCAGGTACAACCCTGAACAAACTAAACAAATTAACAAATTCTAGCTCTATAGGAAACGTGGAGTAATACGACATACCACTGCTCCCCAAATTATAGAGATCAGCAGATTACTAAGAATCACAACTCACTGTAACAGGAGCACACAAGTTCAAACTTCTGCACGAACCAGTGTCTGGGTAGGGAAATTTGGACTGTAGTTGATTAATTGCTGGAAGCTCCTTACGAACAAGTATACGAAATAAAATCTCCAGAAGGACCCAGTCATGGTAGGGGTCATACTTTCCAGTTTTACCTCCTGGAATTTTAACTAGATTCTCACAGTGAATATCAGAGAAAAACTGTAATGCTTCCAGCAGGAGGAAGATAAAACATATATTTTGGGCTGGGCGCGGTGGCTCACGCCTGTAATCCCAGCACTTTGGGAGGCCGAGGCAGGTGGATCACGAGGTCAAGAGATCGATACCATCCTGGTCAACATGGTGAAACCTCGTCTCTACTAAAAATACAAAAAAAAAATTAGCTGGGCATGGTGGCGCATGCCTGTAATCCCAGCTACTCAGGAGGCTGAGGCAGGAAAATTGCCTGAACCCAAAAGGTGGAGGTTGCAGTGAGCAGAGATTGCACCATTGCACTCCAGCCTGGGTAACAAGAGTGAAACTCCATCTCAAAAAAAAAAAAAGATATATTTTGAAATATAGCAGATAAATATAATTCTTCTTAAACAAGTATTCCCTCAAGAGAAACTACTTAACCAGAATCCAACCTACTGGAGTTTTACCAGAGCCTAAGTGACATGGAAAAAATATAACACCCAACTCCAGCCCACTTTAGCTATTCTGCTCTACCTAAAGGAGGAGTGGAACTAGAAGTGACATTGTTCAAGGTCTATTTATAGCACTATTTTGTTCACTGGCACATCATGCCCAGTTTTTTTTTTTTTGTAATTTAAGAAAAAAATCCATTTGACCCAGCAATCCCATTACTGGGTGTATATCCAAAGGACTATAAATCATTCTACTATAAGGACACATGCACACGAATGTTCATTGCAGCACTGTTTACAATAGCAAAGACCTGGAATCAACCCAAATGTCCATCGATGATAGACTGGACTGGGAAAATGTGGCACATATACACCATGGAATATTATGCAGCAATCAAAAACGATGAGTTCGTGTCCTTTGTAGGGACATGGATGAATCTGGAGAACATCATTCTCAGCAAATTGACACAAGAACAGAAAAGGAAACACCATATATACTCACTCATAGGCGGGTGATGAACAATGGGAA
>CM052665.1:9360561-9388594 GCA_028533165.1 Leontopithecus rosalia | reverse complement strand
ATTAACGTAGCACACTGTAATCCATAAATAGGGGCCATCTGTATTAACGTAGCACACTGTAATCCATAAACGGGGGCAACCTGTATTAACGTAGCACACTGTAATCCATAAATGGGACAACCTGTATTAACGTAGCACACTGTAATCCATAATCGGGGGCAACCTGTATTAACGTAGCACACTGTAATCTATAAACAGGGCAACCTGTATTAAGGTAGCACACTGTAATTCATAAACGGGCAACCTGTATTAACGTAGCACACTGTAATCCATAAACAGGGACAACCTGTATTAAGGTAGCACACTGTAATCCATAAACAGGGGCAACCTGTATTAACGTAGCACACTGTAATCTATAAACAGGGGCAACCTGTATTAACGTATCACACTGTAATCCATAAACAGGGGCAACCTGTAGAAACGTAGCACACTGTAATCCATAAATAGGGGCCATCTGTATTAACGTAGCACTCTGTAATCCATAAACGGGGGCAACCTGTATTAACGTAGCACACTGTAATCCATAAACAGGGGCAACCTGTATTAACGTAGCACACTGTAATCCATAAACGGGGGCAACCTGTAATAACACAGCACACTGTAATCCATAAACGGGGCAACCTGTATTAACGTAGCACACTGTAATCCATAAACAGGGGCAACCTGTATTAAGGTAGCACACTCTAATCCATAAAGAGGGGCAACTGTTATATGTCAGTTTTTTTCTAAAGAACAGATGATATAAAAAAGTTTTTGTTGTTGTTGTTTCAGTAAGGTTGAATTCAATGTCTCTCTCCTATTGCACTAGTTTTCGATAACGTCTTCCTTAACATTTGTAACAAGTGTCTGTGGTAATTTCCTGTTAGAGTAATAACACTAACACAAACTTAGTTGCATAAAACAACACAGTTACTGTCTTAACAGAATGGAGAACATGAGAACATATACAGAGATATGAGAAAGGGCCCAAATGAGCTTTTTTCCCCTGAGATACTGAAATATATTATTAGTTATTTGCTGATAGAAAACCTAGTTTCTTAGACTTGTCGTACATAACCAACTAAAACTTTAGTCACTGTTATCTTACACTGTTTTCCTTTACCCCATATATTTACCACCATCTGAAATGTTACATATTTATTCGTATATTTTTTTCTGTCTCGGTCCAATATTATGTAAGCTGCATGAGTGGTAGGATTTTTTTGTTTTTAATATTCATGCATAGTTCCAGCAACTATAATGATATAACATACATTTAATATCTTAAATACATTTTGACAGAAAGAATAAATACATCTTATTATGTTGGGATGGTATCATTAAAATATGTATGCAAATAAAATCCTTTAGAACAAGTATATATTATTTCTATATTTTGTAGTTGTTATCTTAAGGTCTTTACAGTGTTGAACGATATGTAGAGAAAATCATCTTTAAAATAAAATCTCTAGAAAAAAAAATCCATCTTTTTGCAGCCTGCTAAAAGAGGAACAGCTAAAATATATTTGCATATAATTGCAAGTTTAATGTTTCCTTGGGGCATTCAGTTCTAGAGCTTTCAATCATTTCCTCATCTTGTTCTGAAATGCCCTAGTCTTCTTAGGCACTGGGTAATTTCTGAAGCATTTTTCTCAGTCTAAAAATCCTTACTTGGATAGAGTACTTTTCTTCATGCTCTTTAAAAATCGATTTTACTTTTTTACTTAGCTTTATAGTTTTATCTGTTTCAGTGAATGATGGTTGATTTTTCCCATTAAAGACTTCTTAAAGCTAAAAACCTTGCAGTGCAAAGTCCTGATAATAATTTGACAACAGTCTTAAGTATGTCAAAAATCCTGAAATACTGGGTTACTCAGTGGTTTGGCTGAATCTTACTAACTCTACCTATGTCAGAAGTTATTTGAATTTTAATTAAGCTTATTTGTGGTAATACAGGAACTTTCTCAGATATGTCAGTGTGTGTGTGTGTGTGTGTGTGTGTGTGTGTGTGTGTGTGTTTATGAAAGGGTAAAATAAGCTAGATAAGATTATTTAAAGATTCACAGAGAAAACTGCCTTAGGGATAAAAACCAAAAGAGAAGAATATAAAGAATGGAAATAGTGGAAATAACAAAAATGTCATGATAAATACTTAATTATTTTTCTTCCTATTAATCAAATGAAGAAGCAAGTTACTGTTTCGCTAATTCTATACATCATGTCTTAATGACAATTACAGTCTTTCCTATAAAATAGAATGCATTGATGGCTACATGATTTGAGAGCCCATAATACAGGAATATGACAATCACTAGATGCTAATACGAATTCAGAAACAAGAGAAGAGTGATTTGTGTATTTTCAGGGACAGTTTGTCATTAGTCTGGTTACTGTTGGTGAACTACTTAAATGTATCACCTAAAGGATAACCCTCGTTAGACTTGATAAAATACTATGGAAACAGATCTGATAATGTATCTGAAGGTGGCTAAATGAAGACACTTTACCATAAATCTAGAACATGATTTAGGTGTATTTGTCTTATAAATGGATGTGAAGATGCAGATTAATTAAACGGAAAGAAAAAAACAAGATTTAAAGATTAAAAATGTATGTAGTTAAAATGTAAAAGGAACATAGGATAATTCAGATATTTTTATGACATACAAATTAGGTAAGATGGTCGATTGGCACAGATATTGGATAGAGAATGAAAAATTCAGTGGTAGAAAGTACTTTTACTTTGTATCTAAGTGATTTTATATTAGCCCACTCAAATAATGATGGTTTCAGCTATTTTGATTTGTAACAAACTACCTCAAAACTTAAAAACTAAAACCGTAGTTTATTATTATCTCTCACAGTTGCTAGGTTGCTCAGGCCCAGCAAGGTAACTCTCCCTGTCAGTCGTCAATTAATTACCATTTTGGATGGTGGCGAAAGCTTCACTGGGCTGAACACTGAAAATGGTCTTTTTTCCCGTTTTATCTACGACCTGGGATCGGATGGCTAGGTGACCAGCCCTTCATGTTTCTAGCTAAGTTTTCCTAACAGCATGGAGTTCAGTCTCATTGCAGTTAGATATTTTATTTCATAGTTTATTTTCTACAGAATGACCATTCTAAGAAATTCAGGGTGAAGTTGCAAAAGTATATAGCCTAGAATTTCACTTTTTCTGCATCCTATTAGTCAAACAAATCACTAAGACCATTTCCCCATAGGACATGGAGTCTATTCTTGAGGAGAAGTTGCAGTGAAGTGATAATTAACAAATAAGAATTGTATATATTCAAAGTATGAAATATGATTTTCTTATACACATGTACCTTCTGAAATGATTACCAAAATAATACTAAGTAACAGATCCATCACCTCACAAAGCTATGTCTTTCTTTCCTGTTTTTTTTTTTGGTGGGGGGCGGTGAGAACACTTAATGTCTGCCCTCTTAGCAAATGATACGACAAAATGATATGTGTGTATGTGGAGAAAAATAATTGATCATAACCATCTTGGGAAATAAGCTACGTCATTGATATACCAAGACCATTGACTTGCTTTTGCCTGAATATTAAGAGAAATGAATAGGTAAGCATGTAGATTTGGGAAGACTTGAGTATATAAGGAGTAGCTGTAATCCACAATAGCTGCTCCGATTTTTAGAGCTGGCATGATATATAAGAATAATAACGTATTTAGATAGAAGTTGGTTTATGCAACTTGGGAGGCTGAAATGGGCTGATCACAAAGTCAGGAGTTCAGGACCAGCAGCCTGGCCAATATGGTAAAACCCCACCTCTACTAAAAATACCAAAATCAGCTGGGCGTAGTAGCACAGGCCTGTAGTCCCAGCAACTCAGTAGGCTAAGGCAGGAGAATTGCTGGAGCCTGGAAGCAGAGGTTGCAGTAAACGGAGATCATGCCACTGCACTCCAGCCTGGACAACAGAGAAATATATATATATTTTGTTTGTCAATATACCTCAAAAATGGAGTCAATGGTGGGCTTCTTTGGTAAGTATCTGTGTGTGTGTGTGTGTGTGTGTGTGTGTGTGTGTGTGTGTGTGTGTGTGGCGGGTTGGGCATGTTAATGGGTGGGATGAACGATCCATACACAAGTAAAATCAAAATTGATAAATAGCAATGGGAGAATTGATAAAGTTCCAAAGAGACAGTAGTAGATTGAATAAGAATAACAATCATATTAAAAAGAAGGCGAAAATGATTAAAGAGATGGATATAAGTTTATGGGGATGGGAGTATAAGCAGAGAACAGACAGAGAGCACTCACGCCTGAATTTTATGTTTTAAAGGAAATGCAAGAAACAAATGCATTGAATAAAGACACCAGTATAAAGATTGACTTTGACCTTGCACTTCAGATTGAGGGAAAGAAAAACATTGATGAGACACAAATAAGTTTGTAGGGATTCATAGAGCATGAGTTAAGGGTATTCATGCATAAATCTCCTGATGGTATAAAACAGGTAAGGGATAATAATATGGGCCAAAATTAAAGAAGACAGAGGCTTGAAAGGAATATTATAAAGAGTTTTGATGATTATGGCTAATCACTGCAGGGGATGAGAGAAATGATAAAAGACAAAAGTACTGTGGATCAGCATACAAGTTCAGTGAAAGAGTAGGCCATATATCTGAATTTTCATCATGTAACATGGTTTTCTTCAAAAAATGTACAATGCCTATAACAAATCAGTCCATATAGTATTTTGGGCCATGCTTTCTATTTATGAAGGAAAAAAGAGCCTACTTCAGGCTACTAGAAATTGTAGAGATAAATCCTAGATCACAAATAATATTGGGACTCAAGAGTTAACCACAGGCTTAGAGAGGTGCAGCAAGTGGTAAAGCCATTGTAGAGTGGTAGCAAAGAGAACGTCTGATTTTCCAGTTCCAGTTGGAAAAATGTATACAAAATGCAATTATAGTCAATGGAAACCTATGATCATGCCAATGTTGTAACATAGTAATTTCCTGCTTCGTATTAACAAAAAATACCAAACAAAGCAATTAAATGAATAAATCATTAGAATTTGTATGCCCTTTTCACCTAGAAGCAGAAATGCAAATCATCTACAAGGAAATCATTTCTGAGTACAAATATTTTAGTATATCAAAAAAAAAATCCACCAAAAGTTAGCTCATAATAAAAATTACCAAACACACAAGAAATAAAACTACCTTTAATGCAAGATATCAGAAAAAAAAACCAAAGGACAAGTTTGACTTTCAATTTTAAGTTTTCCTTAATTTTATATATTACTAAAATGTAGATGTCTTTAAAACATAAAACCACATTATCATTATGTCTGAAACAGTGTTTTACTATTTACAAATATCTAGGGAGTATTCAATATTTTCTGATTGCCTTATACTTAGGTTGTGTTTGGTCTACTCAGATTCCAGATGAACAGCATATAATACAATTATTTCATATGTCTCTTAATCATTTTCTTTTTTTTAAATGTGTAGATTACCCACCGTATCTCTATCATGTTTTGACCTTGCAATTTATTTGTTGAAAAAACTAGATTGGTTGATTGACCCACCTAAAATTTAGAAAGATTCTATTGTAATGTTGTGTTATATCATATTCTTTTGACGCTGGTGTTTCCTATAACCTGGCAGTTAAATCTCGATGATTGATCTGACTTAAAATTAATTATTATCATCAATCTTTTATTTCATTTTTGGCAAGCTCACTGCAAGGATTGTAGTGTGTCCTCTCATCAGAAAGCATCTCATCTCTCTTTCTTTATTTTGGTAATACTTTAGATTTTTAATTTTATTAATGGTGGCAAAATAGCAAAATTATAATTTAATATTGTCTTATTTATTTATTATTTATTTTTGAGACGGAGTTTTGCTCTTGTTATGCAGGCTGGAGTGCAATGGCGCGATCTCTGCTCACCGCAACCTCAACCTCCTGGGTTCAGGCGATTCTCCTGCCTCAGCTTCCTGAGTAGCTGCGATTACAGGCACGTGCCACCATGCCCAGCTAATCTTTTGTATTTTTAGTAGAGACGGGATTTCACCATGTTGACCATGATGGTCTCCATTTCTTGACTTCGTGATCCACCCGCCTCGGCCTCCCAAAGTGCTGGGATTACAGGCTTGAGCCACCGCGCCTGGCCTTATTTATTTATTAGATGAATTATACTATACAGATTGTTCTTTTAAAGGGAAAACATTCTTTCTTCCACAACTTGTTTCTGCTATTTCAGAGCATACAAAGGGAGGGAGGAATCAATGCTTCTTTGTTTTATTTAATGAGAAATTAAAATGATGAATTAACCGTTATGCAGTATCTAAAAGTAACCAGAATTGTTTTTTTTCTTTTAACCGTTAGAAAAGCATAGATTTAAACATAGTTAATCTATTTCCTTCCATTGCGGGTTTTGTTTTTTCTCTGATGCTTGTTTCATAGCATTTTTGACAGTGGGAGCTACTTAACATTAGCCACTTTTTTTTTTTTAATATGAGAAGTCGATTTTGATAGGATTTTGTTTTTTGTGACAAAGTTGTTTTAGGCCTATCCTGTACGTTTTCTGCTCAGATCTGAAATTTGTCATTTTTCAAAGAATCCTTGCTCCTTTTGAGAGAGGAAGACCGAATTTAATTACCATCTTTTGAGAACCACAGTTTCTCATTGTTTGACTTAGTTTTCACTGGTCCCCACCACAAAATACCAGAGACTGAGTGGCTTAAACAACAAAGATTTACTTTCTTCTAATTTTGGAGGCTAGAAGTCCAAGAGCAAGGTGCCAGCAAAGTTGGTTTCTTCTGAGACCTCTCTCCTAGGCTTCCAGATGGTGGCTCTCTTGTTGCTCCTTCACACTCAGACCCCTTGTGTTCCTGTGTCCACATTTCCTCCTCTAAATAAACCAGTCAGATTGAATTAGGGCCCAGCCATATGACCTCATTTAAACATTATTATCACTCAAAGGCCTCATTTCCAAATACAATCACATTTTGAGATACTCGGTTTTAGTATTTCAACATAAATTTTGAGGGGACATATTTTTAGCCATTAATACTATTTATTATTTCTAAGTTTTCTTAGTTTATACGATGAGAACAAATGTCATTTTAAAAGACATAGCAAATAAGTTATGTTATATTTGTGCATCTTTATTTTTTTCTTCATCTCTTGGTAGGTAAATATTATCACTGGAAATAATTTAAGCATTTTTACGTTTCTTTCCTATCCCTGGATATAACGCACAAGTGCAGTGCCATCAAATTTCTAGATTATACAATTAATTGAAATAAGTTTTTTGTTTTGTTTTGTTTTGTTTTTGTTTTTGCCATGAACTATACACACTTTTGTGTATAGTTAACTGGCTTTAGATTTTAGGAGTTTCAATTTTAAAAAATTTTGTTGGCATGTACAACATGTGTATGCTTCCAATGGCAAATTCATGAATGGTTTCTGTGAAGACCCCTCTCAGTACAGTTGCTCCTATCAGACGGGAATACCAGGTTTTCAGGCAGAGTATAAACCCCTCTTTCTACGGATGAACTCTTGATAACAGTTAAATTTTTGGATTCTTAGTTCCTGGGGCCATCAAATTTTCCTTTATTTCTTTCCACTTACCTGGTTACTGATAGTACCAGAGTCTGACTGTTGCTGGTAATTTGACACATTCCACTCATAATTTGAGCCCCTCCGCTTTGTAACTGTGGGATGTTTGTATGAGGTAGAATTTTTCAAAGAGAGCTATATCAGTGAAGATCTCAACTAGTAGTGTACTGGTAAATGTTTAATAACTGACTATGTGCCCAGAGTGGAGGTATAGCATCTGTTACATTTGTCAATTTTTGTGATGTAAGTACTGCCACCATGCTTATTTCAGGTAGCAATGTGATGCCACTGAAGGCAGACTGGAGAAGCCATGTTAAACACCCACCTTTGTGAGTCAGCTGCAGGACCTACTGATCCCATACACTCTTTTTTTACTGTAATATTGAAATTCTTACCTGAATTGTGGGAATTATATCAATTCTCGTTAAACCTAGGAAAATTCTAAGAACATCAACTAATAAATTGCAGCAGAAGTGCTGTTATATGACTTTTACCTCTGTCACAAAAATCAACAGGGCTTTCTTTTCTCAGGGCATTTACCTTAGGAGGCCTGATCCACAGTGTTAGTAGTCAAGCTACCCTGAAGCTTCCATGATGAAGAGAATATATGGAGTGACCAAACAGTGGTGGAGTGAGATTTCTTCACCTCTTTGTTTTTCTTCAGTGGGCAACGTACTAACCTCCAGATAACCCCATCTCCAGCCAACATCCTCTAACTGAAACTGCATTAGAGACCTCAACCAGGAAATACTTAGTTAAGCCCAATCCACTCTTTGTCCTGTGAAAGATAATAGCAAATTATTATTATAATTACCATGACTTATTTCCAAATAATTTTAGGCTTACATAGAGTTGCAAATGTAGTATAACGTATACCATTCAACTGATTTTCTCAAGGTTTTACAATTATCCTTTTTAGAGTTCAGGAATGTTTTAGTTCATTCGGCAGCAATAACAAAATAATGTAAACTGGTTGGCTTATAAACAACAGACATTCATTTCTTACAGTCCTGGAGGTTCAGAAGTTTAAGATCAAGGAGTCAGCAGATTTGATATCTGATGGGGACCCCTTTCCTGGTGACTTCTTACTGTATACTCACTCACAGAGTGGAAACGGCAAGACAGCTCTCTAAGTTTTTATAAAAATCTTATCCTATCCATGAGGGCATGGCCTGATTTCCCAAAGACCCCAGTTTCTAATCCCATCACATTGGTGATTAAACTTTAACATAGGAACATGAAGGAAGGGAGTGTGGACACAAATATTAAGACTATGGCAAGGATCCAACCCTGGAACCTGAAGTATACTGTTTCGGTTTTGAAACCTTAAGTTTTGGGGTTTATATTTTATATGCAGTGGTGGTATCTGAAACATCACTTCCGAGTTTGGGTTAGTATGAGTTCCTTTGCGTTTATTTGTTATAGATATATTCTGTTTTAGCCCCTAGATCCACTCTCTGTGCCTCTCAGCACTTCCTGTTTGTCCCAACAGGCTGACATCATTATAACTCATACAGGACATTCCTTTTCCGTACATTTGAAATTAAGTTCAACTGATTCCAAATGCCAGCATGATATTGGAGAGAGGTAAGAAGGTATAATATTGTATATATGTTCTCTGTCTAATTCAATGTTTTAAGGTCAATATGAGCTAGCTGTATCTCTTGAATAAAATCACAGCCACTAGATGTTAACATCTACTCAAAGTTTCTGTCTCAAATTTCTGCAAGTTTTCCTTCCTTTTGTTCTTTTAGGTTCCAGAATGATAACAGTCCCATTATTGTCATTCAGCAGTATTTGTGTTTTCTTTTCACACTGAGCATATCTTTGCAAATTGTTTCTTCATTAAACTCTTCTCAAGTTCCCTGATTTGAATATGTCACATCTGTCTTTTTTTTTTCTCAAGACTCTGAATAATTGTGTGATTGATACTGACATATGTCTAAGAATGCAGACCATAAAGATTTTTTTTTGGAGGCTTGTTTATTTCAGAAGTGTCTGGATGAACTGATGAGGTTTAGTCTTGAGTCATCTATGATATGTTGGATTTTTAACTTTAAATCAAGTGGTGATGGGATTTGATGGTGTAGGAGATGTAATAGCTCTAATTCTAAATTATTGCAGAGAAAGGAGGGATTATAAAACTGTGGGGTTACAAGTGCTATAGGTAAGGATTACCTCAGCCCTCCTTTATTGTGCACATTCCAATGAACATTTTTTTTTTACACTCAAAGCATGTGAGTACTTTATCCCATTGTACTGGCCAATCTTCGTGTTTCTTTTTAGGGTACCATACTCTTTTGATTAATTGTATTGTTTGTTCCAGAGATTGTATGTAGGTACTCACCCTCACTTTCATCTCTTCTCCACTACAAAACGGCTTTTTCTCTAATTCATTATGTCTCGTTCATTATGTCAAAATAAATCATAAATAATACCTCAACCCCAAAACTCACACAAGCAGGAAGTAGATTTTAATGGGCAGACACAGGCCGAGCGCTGTGGCTCACGCCTATAATCCCAGTGGTTTGAGAGTCTGAGGTGGATGAATCACTTGAAGTCAGGACCAGCCTGACATCAAGACCAGCCTGGTCAAAATGGAGAAACCAGTCTCTTTTTAAAATACCAAAATTAGCCAGGTATGGTAGCAGGTGCCTGTAATCTCAGCTACTGGGGAGGTTGAGAAAGGAGAATTGCTTGAACCCAGGAAGTAGAGGTATAGTGAGCCAAGATTGTGCCACTGCACTCCCGACTGAGTGACAGAGTGAGATTCTGGTTCAAAAAAAAAAAAAGGATAAAAATAAATAAATAAATAAAAGGCAGACACTTACAAGAAGGACATTTCATATCACTGTCTTCTTTAGATGTAGCAATAGGGAAAGCAGAGGTGACCAAAAAAAATGGATAAGATAATTTTTCCCAAAACTAGAATTAAGGTCTGACCAAGGAAATTTCCCTACTGCCAGGTCGAGAGTCTTCACCATGGAATGTCCTAAGGGAAACAGACAATGACATTTCTGTGTCTCTCTTCTCTTGTGTGAATGAAATTCTTCATTTATGTTATATTTTTCTTTTTTCTTTTTTAGACGGAGTTTCGCTGTTGTTACCCAGGCTAGAGTTCAATGGCTCAATCTCCGCTCACCGCAACCTCCGCCTCCTGGGTTCAAGCAGAATGGATATGCAGTGAATATTTTTATTAAGACACGAGGCCATAAGGACCCTTATCCAAAATTAATGGAGAAAATTAGTTACCATAAAGAGATCTTAGATTTGGGCTAAATCTAGGGATTAGGTTGGATTCAGGTCCCTTCCTGAGAGGTTAGTGATTACATGTGTAGTAGGAAGAGTGATCGGTATATATAGTGACAAAATGTGTGTTTACTCACTCTTCAACAATTTGCATAATATGATAGTTTAAAAAGATTGGCTTTACATTGCAGTCAACTGTCTTCCTATCTTTTTCATATTTTGTTGAATGCTAAACTGTAATCACCTCTGAATCACCTTTGAAAAGGATGGATTTCATTTTAAGTTAGAGCATGCTTCTTGTCAAGAAACATAAAGACAGCTGCACCTACAAATGCACATTGAAATAGTGGTAATGAAATTAATTAATAAATTATTTCAGTATTTCACATAACAGTGTTTTAATGCATTCTGTGTCAAATTTCTTATAATATAGTCATAATTATTTACCTTTTTAAAGTAACTAGAGACTCTATTGTATACATAAATGCTAACACTGTATTTTCCTTAATATGATTTGTAATATATTTTTCTTAATAATGCCTATTGTGCTTTACATTGTATTGGGTATCTGCTACTAAGATTTTTTGTTGGTTTTTTCCCTGAGAAACGGTCCCATTGATACAGCCTGAAGAATTTCATCATCATTGACACTCCAACCTAGGATCAATATTTACCCCACCTTTCATTTTGAAATTCTGCTCATGCTTGGTTTCAACCACGCTATTTTTTTTTCCTTTCTAGCACTAAAATCGTTCATTTTTTTCCACTGGTATCTTTCGAAATATTTTGTTTTAAACTTCAGGGAAACTAACTTAACAGTCATTATTTGTACTTGTAGATTTATGATGCCTTATTAAATAAGAAATTGACTTTTTATAAAATGTAATAATTTGTAATTTTGATGTGTCACATCAGGTATTTGTCACTTCTACTTTACTTTCTTAAACATAATATTTTTTTATATTCCTTTGTCTTCCTGCTCTAGTCCAAGGCTGCTTTATGACTCATTTTCAGAACATGTATTTATTAATCCTCCTGAAATTTTTATTTCTCTTTTTCCTGAATTTGATCTATAATTTTTGTTTGTTGCCTTTTAAAAATAGACACTACTTTTTAAAATTAATATCTTGAATTAATATATTTTTCTTTAAGTATATCCTTAAGCAACTTTCTAAGAAAGAAAACATGCATGAGATCATATTTTTGAAAGGTGACATATGGGCAGGTGTGGTGGCTTATACCTATACCCCAGCATTTTGCGAGACAGAGATAGGCAAATCACTTGTGGTCAGGAGTTTGAGACCAGCCTGGCCAACATGGAAACTCCATCTCTACCGAAATTATACAAATTAGCAGGGCATAGTGGCATGCATCTGTAATCGCAGCTACTTGGCTGAGACACAGAATCTGATCCTAGCTGAGGCACAGAATCATTTGAACCCCAGAGATGGCTGTTGCAGTGAGCTGAGATCTCACCACTACACTCCAGCCTGAGTGACAGACAGACTCTGTCTCAAAATAAAAAATAAAATAAAATAAGTTTTAAAAAGATGACATATATAAAAATGTAATTTATTTCTACCTAATCCTTAATTAATACTTTAACAATATATTTTAAGCTATATTTTTTTCAGAATGTTGAGGATTTAGAAAATTCTTTATTCCCTTCACTTTCAGTCATTAAAACTGACATAATTTTATTCTTAACCTTTTAACTTTATCTCAGAGATCATTTATTATTTTTTCCTAACTTCATGATGAGATTGCATTTCATGATCCTTCTTTCATTCATTGTTCTGAGTACTCAAGTTAGTAAGACTTTTCTACATATTAATTAGTTCTGGAAAACTTGTTTAATTCTAGTTAATAGCTTTTCAATTTTTTCAGTTCTCTCTCACTACATGTTTTGTTATTAGTTATTCTGTGATTTTATAACATTTTAATGTTTTTTTCCTAAATTGTATTTTTATACAGTCCAATTTTGGAGAGAATTTATCAACCTTTCCACATTTTAATCATTTTATTAGTGATATAATATTTTTAAAAATATAACGTCACTAATAAAATGATTAACATGATTAAAAGTTCTTTGGAAAAACCCAAAGAACTGTACGTTTGAAACCCCTTTGGCCCCCAGATGGAGGCATGGATTTGGGGTGGAGGTGTGCAGGAGGTGCTCAAAAGAAATCCTTGCATTGGAAACCATGTCCGTTGCAGACCTAGAAAGAGAAGTTATTCTTTAACACAGTCCCTCATTAGGAGGCCAGGACAATATTTACACCAAAACTTAAAAAGAATGTTATAATAAAAGAAAAAATGCAGGCAAATCATTTCCGTTATCACTTACGTCAATTATGTAAAAACTTATAAACTGAATCTAATGTGACTATTGCATAGACAAATACTATCAAATATAGGTTTTGTTTGATTAATAATTGAAAGAGAAAAAATATTTTTGCACATATTATCCTGGATTATATCTAGTAGTCTATTCCTCTTTGGAGGAAGTATCTAAAAGATTAAGCTATTCAGTCATAAACATTGCCAAAAACTTTTTGTAAGCTATGTGATACGGTTTGGTTCTATGTCCCATCCAAATCTCATCTCGATTTGTAATCTCCATAATTCCCAGTTGTCAATGAGGGAAATTGCTGGGCAATGATTGCATCACCGGGGCAGTTTCCACATGCTGGTCTCATGATAATGAGCGAGTTCTCAGGAGAGCTGATGGTTTGACAGTTCCTTCTTCACACACACTCTCTCTCCTGCTGCCATGTAAGAGATGTGCCTCCTTCCCTTCTGCCAAGATTGTAAGTTTCCTGAGGCCTGTCCAGCCATGCAGTACTTGAGTCAATTAAATCTCTTTTCTTTATAAATTATCCAGTCTCGGACATTTCCTTACAGCAGTGTGAGAATGGACTAACGCACAATGTTGCTGATTTCACTTTTCTCAGTCTTGAGAAAATGTCCTTGTTTAATAAAAGTCATGTATCTGTCAGATGACATTTATATTGCCAAGATAAACGAATATAACTCTACGTAACAAGGAATAAATGTGTCACCTGATTAGTTTTCTCAACTTTCCTACTTGCTGTTTTTCTTTCTTTTATTTCAGCATATCTCTCTTTTCTGTATCACTTTTACCTTTTCCCAAACTAAAGCTTGCTAAACTGAAACTGTGTGGAATATTTAAGGAAATAAAAAACAACAATAGCAACACAACTGACATACTTTTATGGCTGCTTATCTTATTTTGAGGTGCAGAAACCACGAAGTCATAATATGGTTTTTTATGATGATAAAGCAAAATGAAATAATACACAAATGCATTTTTTAGCAGGAGACTCACTTGGAACCTATAATTTTACCAGAGAAGGCTGCTTATATTGAATTACAAAATATGTGAAGGGAAATCAGTATGAGATCAAATTCAATAGGGGGAAAAACTCTTAGAATTTTCAGTATCATGAAGGTGTTATCTGGGACTTCATGGAACACTAGATGGAGAGGAGTTTCACAGGGTATTACCGATCCTCAGAAATTGTGTAAGGTTAACACCACATGGGAGCATAAATGGTAGATTCACTAGAAAGTGTCTGTGTAGCATAAATGAATTTCAAATAAATGCAGAAATTTCATATCCTAACTGTATATATTTCATTTGGATTTTTACATTTAAATTATATTTAAGACTTAGGACATTCAAATCAAAATGTAATTGTGTGTTAGTGCATATTGTAACTATCAGACATTTTTAGCAATATGCAAGGCTTTGGAGTGTTTTTATAACAAATTAAAATATATCATATCTTCCCTTGAAGAGGCTGTACTTTAAAAGAAAGCCACATATTTTTCAGAGAATGCATTTTAGATGTTTCTAACTTTATTGTACCCTCTGCTGCATACTTACTCATGTTGACAAATAAACTGTTTGACAATATTGACACAATGTGCTAGGAACTCACCTTCAATTCTCTGTCATAAATTTAGTGGCATCTTGACTTCCATTGTATTCTTTTGCTTGACCTCAGAAGGGTATCATTTCTTCTCTCCAAGGCGATGTACTCTTACGGGACTCAGAAGCTATCTGCTTTTTGAACAATTTTGCTTCTTGTATCTTGTTCTTCCTGGCGTTTCATTACTTTCATCTCTATTAAATTTCCCACTTACTCTTTCACTTATTTAAATGTCTTCTATCCTAATATAATCTCTTATTTAACTCTGCAACCATCCAATTTCTTTGAATCGTTAAACTTGAAAAATCAGTCTTTATTTACCACTTCCACTTTATTACTATACAGTCATCTTTACTTCCTCCACAATAATGCTTTGCCTTTCATTCCTCTATTTTTTAACTCCTCTTACTAGGATAGAGATTCAGAGTACGAGCAACTTTTTCTTCTGTCTAGCACTGAAAACCACTCACAATCAGTTGTCATTTCTTTCTCTGTCATAGCTCTTACTTTCCTTGTACCATTTTTCAACTTATCACCACTAGCTAACATCCAACTTTAAATCGTTATTTCTCACACCTAAAGAATCAAAATTTCCTTCTAACTATGGAGTATCTTTACTCTGTATGTCTTCCAATTTATTATAGGTACAGTTGCTAAGTGCATCTTTCTGAAACATTGTTATAAATATTGTAATGTTGAATATCTTTGCTGCATTCTCATTGTCTACAGAATAAAGACGAGAAGATTTGTCTCGTTTTTCAGCACTCTGCAACCTGACTAAATCACCTTTCTGATTTTACTTTACACTGTTTCCTTTTCTAATCCCTATAATACTCATAATCTTTCTTTATGTCCATATATTAGCTCTCATTTTTAAATTATCAAATCTTTGTCTATACTCTATAGTACATTTCCAATATTTCCTTCATCAGTGTTTCCCTGATGCTTTTAGCAGAAAATATTTTCTCTTTTTAACTTTCCTCATATTGTAGCTACATATTTCTTTTGGAAATGTATTTTACTACTCATAAAACATAACAGGGTTAATAGTAGTGCAAGAGAAACAACATAAACAAGAATTGCAAAAAACAATATTTGTGTTTCACAACCTAAACAAGAATTGCAAAAAGCAATATTTGTGTTTCATATTTTATTATAAATAATAACACTTTATTGATGTAATAACTTGGTTACACATAAGATTTTTTTAAATTTGGATTTCTGCAAATTCATTGATTAGGCTATCAAAATATATAATTTACCGACTCTATTTTTAAGTTATATAAATAAAAATAATACTAAGCACTCTTCACAAATGTGAGATTACAAATAAAATTTTGAAAGTTTTGAATTTGAGAAGAAACTTTGTGCTAAAACAACCTGATTGGGATTTTAAGAATTGTACTTTTGAATTTAAAAAGTTCCATATACATCCTAAATTAAAATCCTTTATTAGATAGCCATTAAAAATAAGTTGGATTTTATCAAAATAAAAATAGTTTTCTGTGTAAAAGACCTTGTGAGGAGAATGAAAGTAAAAACTACATATTGTAAGAAAATGTATTCAAACCACAGGTAACGTTTTTTTTTAATAAATCCATTGGTTCCAGCACCATTTTTTTGAAAAGACTATTCTTCAGACTTTGTATTACTGTTTTAGCATTGTATATAATCAGTCAGCTATAGTTGTATATGTCTATTTCTGTGCTGTGTTGCATTGATATCTATGTCTGCATATCCACCAGTACCACACATTCTTGATTACTATAGCTGAATATAAATCTTAAAGCAGGTAGAGAGATTCATTCCATTCTATTTTTTCCTAAAGTTATTTTAGCAATTCTGGTTAATTTTCCTACATTAAATTTAGAATAATTTTGTCAATGGATAATTTTGGTACATTTTTTGACTCGGAGAATTTACAGCTTCATTATTTTGAGCCTTTTGCCAAGGAACATAATATGTTTCCTTGTTTCTTTAGGGCATCTTTGACTTCTTTCAGCAGCATTTTGTCAAGTTTGGCCTAAAAATTCTATACGTGAGTTTTATTGCATGTGTTTATAAGTATTTCATTGTCTTTGAATTGCAAGTAATATTGTAACTTTAATTTACATTTCTATGTTTTATTGCAGTCCATATAAAATTGAATTTGTTTGCTGATATTGTACCCTGCAACCTTGATTAACTTAATTGTTAGTTCTAGGGGTTGTTTTTAGGTTCTTTAGAATTGTCTACACAAAGAATCATGTCATTTGCAAATACTTTACCTATATATTTTTATTTTTGTTAATACTTATATATCTCTTTGTGGTACTATATATAGGTTTCTGAGCTGTATCATTTATTTCCACCATTAATACTAAAAACGTGTGAGAACAGAATTATAGTGTTGCACATTAATAATTCTCAGTAAATAGTTTTGAATAAATGGGGTGAAATTCCTCAATTTCTTATTTATTGCATTCATAGTACTATGGCATAAGTACTGTAGTGTGAAATATGAATTAAATTATTCTTTTGTTAACGTATGGCATGTGAAATCAGAATATGTGGAAATTTTCCCAGCATATGTAAAACGATGCCTGCAATAGAATCTGTGAGTTTCTTAACATTAACAGGACAACCCCAATTTATCATGAATGAGTCTTTTCTATTAGACCTCAATTATGTTATTTGGCAGGTATCCTTGTGGTACCCGAGGAACACTCAAAATGACCAAAGGACCTTAACAACTTCTAGATATGTAATGTTCCTGTTTGATAGTATTTTTACTGACATATAATAATTGTACACATTTATGAAGTAAAATGTGATGTTCTGAAACATGTTTATATCATGTAATGACTAAATCATTGGGTCACATGAGGCCACAAATACTATAAAATTGCATGGAGATGAACACACAAACACACAGGTGCAAAATGTTATGCATAACTGGTGAAATCAGATTAGTTGTCCAAATTGTAACAGTGTTATTTTTCCTGGATTTTATTGTACTGTGGTGATAAAAGGTGTTAATATTAGGAGAAGTTCAGTGAAGGGTACACGTGACCTTCCTGTTCATTTCTTTCAAACTTCCTACAAGTTTATAATTATTTCAAAAAAGATAAAGCTAAATATGAAAATGACATTCCCAGGTTACCTTTATGCAGCCTCTTCACTCTCCTCTGACATCTGGAAATCCTTGCACGGGTTGTTTTTGGGGAAATTCATATGACTTACATAAAATCTTCCTCCATTGGTGGCAAGAATATTATAATATTATCACTAAAGAAATATCATTCTTAATTTGAGTGTTTTTGAAAAGCATAGAATCTCTATTGGGCATATGTTAGAAGCATACTGCTTAATTTAAATTTAATCCACTCATCTTTTTTTGTTCCACATTTGGCTGCCCAGACCTTTTATTATAGTGATAAAAGATAAAATAAATTTCAAACTCCCTACACTGGTATGTAATATACCCAGGGTTAGCAATAGTTGTTAGTCATTTCATTACTGAGGAAGGTCACTGAATTTGCATGATTCTTCTTTTATTGTGAATATATAATTCACATTTGATCCCGAGGTGATGTCTTTGGCTCTCTGGTACATAATCCCAGTTGTAGCTATTCATTAGCAGTGGGTAATAAGATGAACTAACAAGATGAACATGAGTGCACAATGTCATTTCTTAGTTATTAAAAAACTGCAATACTGGGATTCATGGTGAGAAGAAGAATGTGTTGATTCCATGAGATAAATATCCTATTATTCTCAGCATCTCAGCGTGGTTAAAACCTTTCATGGGTACCACATTTAGTTTTGGCTCTGCAACTTAAAAGGAACTTACAGAGGATTAAAAGAGCCTACCATAAATGATTAAAGGATTAAAAATATGACCTCTGAAAGAAGGTTAAAGGGACTGTAATTGTTTAGCCTGGAGACTAGAGAGCCAAGAGATAAGTTAGAATTGTAGGCTAAGAATAAAACAGAAGGCAGACAATGATACAGAGACCTTATATTGTATTCTCTAAGTCTTCTGACTATGCCTGAAACAACTGAACATAAATTGCAACATAGGGGAGTTTGGTTATATTTCAATGAAATTTCGAAAAATTCTTTTTTTTTAGATATTTAAAATTATTACCCATAGATGTTATAGTAATTCCATAGAGGCAATCAAAGTGTATCTAATTGAATTGACCTACTTGAAATAATACTAGAGATGGAGTGAGTCCTCTGTCATAGAATCCCCTTAGCAAAGAATGGCTCTAAATGAAGTCAATCGTAGTAAAAACAACAAAAATTAAGGGCATTTACATAAATCACAAAGGCAGACGTGCTTTTGTGTAACCGTGGAAAAATGTTTCCTGACTAAATGATACTACAGAGAGCCAATCTTAAGTAAAATTATGCTCTTCACCTGCCGAGTTTGCTATCGTTCCTAACCTCCTGTATGCCATATTTTCCCTTTTTGTATTTTAGGGATTCAATGCCTTCCTATTCTTCCAGCCTATTCTCCTGTTCCCAATTAAATCATTAATGTGTTTATTAGTTCTACATAAGTTTACTAAGTATCAAATATGCTACGGGAATGATATTGGATGAAAAGGATACAGTGGATAATGAATAAATAAGCAGAGTAACTTAATCTTGTCTACTAACAATACCTAGTAGTTGCTTCTAATTTGTGTAGTTTCTGTTCAGATTACAGTAGTTATTTTAAGGAAGCTACTCAGTCTTTCTTAATATTAATCTTTTCATCATTTTCTTTCTCAGATAAAAAGTGTTCAGTATATCTTGCTGACAAAGGGATTGGAGTCTTGAATAGGCACAATGAGTTTTTGGTACTCCTTGGGCCCCTGATTGACACTCAGATGAAGGTTTTCCTTGGCCACCTATCTCATCATTGCTCATGGGTCTCTCTGCCCTTGACTGCAGCTGGTGAACACATGGACTATACTTTTTTATCTTGATCTGAGCCTGGAGTCCTCCTGGTGGCTCAGTCCCAATTCACTTTTCATGTATTCCCCTGATACCTGGCTGTGATTCCCATTTGATTTCTGATCTGGCTGAGGTCACACTAGACTGCACTCATAGCCCCATTTAATCCTTTCCAAGACCAACTTCTGAAACACTGACAAGTCAACATCATCGGCAATATTTTTGTCTTGCCAAGGGTTATTCACAATCCTAACAGCTGCCTCGTCATGCCGGTAAATCAACAGCCAAAATAGTGGCTTGCTGTATTTGCTGGTTTGAATGATTTTGATGATCAGAGGAAGATCAGATGAAGTTTGTGAAGTCACCCACAAACTTCATTCCTGACGTATGTGGGCCACTCCAATCCCTCCTCACTCTACAGTGGGGTGAGAAGGAGTATCTCTGCAGTGCAAAGATCCCCTGAGGTATCCCTTAGTACTATTCCTACTGTATAATTAAAAAGGTAAAATTACAACTCAGTACAGGCAAATCTACTAGTGACCCACACACTTTAGGAGTAAAATTTTGAATGAGCTTACCCCATGAAAAAACGAAACGATGCAAGACACCCACTGAAAAGAAAACAATATACACTTGAAGAAAGTAGTTATAAACACTAGTTGCAACCATGTGACCACTTGATGTGCATATAGTTCTTCCTATTTGATGTAAATACACACGAAACGTTTTTTCTCTTTTTATTATGTGTGTGTGTGTGTGTGTGTGTGTGAATCAGGGTTCTTCAGAGGGACAGAACAAATAGGATATATGTATATATGAAAGGGAGTTTATTAAGGAGAATGGACTCGCATGATCACAAATTAAAGTCCCTTGATAAACCATCTGCAAGCTGAGGAGCAAGGAGGGCAATAGTGGCTCAGTCAAGGTCCCAAAGCCTCCAAAGTAGGGATGCCAATAACACAGCCTTCAGTCTGTGTCCAAAAGCTTGAGAACCCCTGGCAAACCGCTGGTGTTAAGTCCAAGAGTTGAAAGGCCGAAAAACCTGCAGTCTGATGTTCAAGGGCAGGAAGCATCCAACACAGGAGAAAGATGAAGGCTGGACGACTCAGCAAGCCAGCTTATTCCACCTCTTTCACCTGCTGCTTTTTCTTGCCAATTTGCCAGTTGATTGGATGGTGCCCACCCACATTGAGGTCCCAGTCCACTGATTCAACTATCAATCTCCTCTGGCATCACCCTCACAGATACACCCAGAAACAATATTTCTCATTGTTCAATCTAATCAAGTTATCACTAATTATTAATCATCACAACATAGCATTAAAATTATAATAAATTTAGATAGTGAGGTGATGTCTTATATAATTTGTTTATATATAAAATAAAGGCTTTGTTATAGAAATTTGAACTTATGCAATTTTAGGAGCTCATTAAGCAGTCTACATGAGGCTGCTTGTAGTTCTTGCTGATGATCAAATCCTGACTGATACACCTGAATATAAATGTGATAATAACACATGGATAATAGGAGTAACTAATAGGATAGTTGTTAAAACTAAATATATGAATACCTTACTCATAGAATTAATGTAACAATTAGCTAATTATAATGTTAAACAGTCCTTAGAACATTTCTGGCCTAATGAACATGGTTTTTGGTGTGGTATTATCACAATTATTAATAGTATTATCCCAGTTTTAATAAGCATTCTTATTATTTATTAAAAGTCTAATCATATTTGTATTTACCTACCAATTGTATATTGCTTTAATTTATCTGCTTTGGAATTATGTAAACTGAATGGTACTATCTGTATTTGTTTCTGACTTGCTTACTTTCTACAATAGCATGTGGTCACTGCAACACTGTCCTTCCTTTCTTTAACACATATTTATTTATGTGAAAAATACTATAATTATTATGCCATATTATTTGTATAATACAATATATAAACATAATTTATATGCTTCATAGAAATTATCTAAAATTTTAAAATCTTTATGTATACATAAAATCAGAACGAAATACACATAGTAGGTGGTCACATGGTATGCTGTTGTTTATGACTACTTCCTTTTACTCTTCTACATTCTTTTTATGCTTGGCACTTATCTTGGCTTGGTAGTTCCCCTCTGGGGTGGGTTGGACCAAATGTCATCCTGAAGTATGTGGGCCACTATCAAATCTGCCTATATTAGGTTGCTGTAATTTTACTTTTTTTTAAATCACAGGGCAGGGAAAAACTAAGGAAGTACTCCAGGATACCTTTGGTATTCTAGAGAAACTTCTCACTCAGTCTAACTTTGCCTTGATCATCAATTGTCTACTGAAAATACCAGGTTATTTTTAGTTTTTCTATATTATAGAACATGTTGTTAAAAATATATCAGTTATCTACTGCAGAGCAACATATTACTCCATAACTTGTTAGTTAAAACAATAATCACTTACTTACTCACGATTCTTTAGGTTAGAAATATAGGCTGGGTTTAGCCAGAACAATTAAACTTCTCCTTGCGTAATGTTTACTGGGACCAAACAAATGTCTGGGGGCTTAGCTAGGATGACCGGGATGGCTGGCCCTTTTCCTTCATATGGTCTTGCATATACTAGGTGGAATTTCAGGCTTGTTCATGTGATGTCAACATTCCCAGAGAACAAGCGCAAGGGCAGTAAAGATTCCCGAGGCTGAGCCTTGGATCAGAGATAGAATAATGTCCACTGCATTGTATTAGTCAAGGAAATCATGCATCCAGCTTAAATTAAATAGCAGGAAAATAGACTCCATATTTTGATGAGAGGAGTTACAAATAATTTTAAGCCATAACATATTCTCAGCACTTATTACATTTATACAGCCTTACTGTCATGCCAAGATTACCAAAAGTCTTTTCCAGTTATAATATTTGATTTAAACTTACTATCTTTTCATCTGCATTTGGTCCAGATGTGGATAAGACACTTGGGATGCTGTTTCTCTTCTTCAAAACACCTTCTGCTTAAAAAGATCAAGCATCTTCCTCTCTAAAATTTCATACGCAGTCAGGACACCATGCAAGACAACTGCAATACAGCCTGCCAATCAAGAAGGGAAACAATAAAGTGTATCTAGAAGTCACTAATTCATAGCCATTTTTAAATCCCTTTAACACAATTGGTAACTCCTCCCTGATTCTGTGGGATTAAAGTCTTTTTTGACTAGCACCTATTTCTGCAATCTGAGAGTGATTTTCTAATTTTTTTTTTCTCTACTTCTGAGACCCATCATATGGGTTCTTGGGTGTAGCTCTAAGGTGTTTATCTTTTACACAAGAAATGGTTTATGTTTTCATCAAGTGGCATTTTTATCTTACTTATTTTCTACAAAAAGTCAATGTTCCAGAGGGTTGTTTTTTTTTCTTTTTACAGTTCCTATTCTCTTTAGCTTGGGTAGGTAGCACTTTTATTGGCATGACTCCCTCAACGTTGTTATGGGTTTCCCCTGAATCTTGAGTTTACAGCATTTTCTAAAAATGAAATAGACACTTTTTTTTTTAGATATGCTTTATTCTGTTTAGATCCATGTGTCAGTCTATTCTGGAATGGAGTGCTTAAGATTCTTCGAAGTTTTTTCTCATATATTTTTTTAATATAATGATTACTTGGGCAAGTGATTTAAAAATTCCAAATATGTGTATTTTCTATTAAACATTTTCATAATTGATTTGATTTTCTTTTACAGGTATAAGGATGGTGTGCTCTATTATTTTTGGGTGTGGCATTCTATATTTGTTTATTAGGTAATATATGCATTTTAATTATATTCAAATATTCTGTAATATCAAAAGATAAAATTGTGACTATATATTTGGCTATGATTGTCAGATTATTCATTTCCTTCATTATTTCTGTAAATAAAGTTTTATACGCTAAGGCTGTGTTAAATGTTATTTAAATTAGAAATGTTTTTGTTTTAGTTATTAGACTCCCTTTGATCTATTTTTTTCTTAACTAGATGAAAAACTCCTCTACTCTCTCTCTCTCTCTCTCTCTCTCTCTCTATATATATATATATATATATATATATATATATATATAGATAGATAGATATAGATATATATAGATATATATATTTTTTCTTCTTCTTCTTTTTTGAGACGAAGTTTTGCTCTTGTTACCCAGGCTGGAGTGCAATGGTGTGATCTCGGCTCACCACAACCTCTGCCTCCAGGGTTCTGGCAATTCTCCTGCCTCAGCCTCCCCAGTAGCTGGATTACAGGCACGCACCTCCATGTCCAGCTAATTTTTGGTATTTTTGATAGAGACAGGGTTTCCCTATGTTGACCAGGATGGTCTCAATCTCTTGACCTCATGATCCACCCACCTCGGCCTCCCAAAGTGCTGGGATTACAGGCATGAGCCACTGCTCCCGGCCTACTCATATATTTTTATGCACATAGTCATACCTCCAGAGACACCTTCAGTCTAGAATGATAAATCATGTGACCACACTAGTCTTCAAATAAACCTTGGTTCTCAGTATTCTATAAGCACAAAGTGGGCCAAGAATATCTTGTCATTTCCTGGGAAAAAAGAATATTTCCTAATAATGAGTTTAGCTATAACAAAGGAAAATAAAACTTTTTTGGAGCAGAGGTAAACAAATTTCTTTTATGAAGGGCCCAGTAGTATTTTAAGGTTTATGAGCCATCCAATCTCCATTGCAGCTACTCAATTCTCACACAAAAACAGCTGTAAACAAATTTAAATCAATATTTGTGGCTATGCTCCAATAATTTCACAAACACATTTGGCTCAAGGCCAAATTTGACCCTAATATTCTGGTTTATAACTTCTGCTCTAGAAGTTGATCCAAGAGAAATTGAAAAAAAAAATTGCACAAGGGTTACGTCCCAAACAATATATATATAGAATTTACTAAGAATTCACAATAGCAGGTTGACATATAATTTAAAAATGTATTCTCTCAGCCTGTTGATATAGTAATTTCACTGAAACTTTAATAACTGCTATTGTGAACATTTCTTGCAAATCTAACATTTTCATCCTGTAAGGTGACTTCTTTATTTTGTGATTCTGTTGATACCTATAGCACTTTTGGTATTTTCCATAATAATGCCTATGTGCTGATGTCTGTTTAATTCAATCTGATTGAGATTTGTTGCTTTTCTTGAATTTCTGGGTTGTCATCCTTTGTAATTCTATAGAATTGTCACAATATTTTCTTCTGAACGATTCTCTCATTCCTCTCTTACAACAATCACGAAGAAACTGAAAATTTTCTCATACATTATTTCATATAACTTAAACTATCTTTCAAACATTAAATCTTTTTTTGCCACCCTGGGCCATGCTCTGGAAAATTACTTCTAGTATTTATTAATCTTTAATCTTATCCATATATTTTTAATTTTAATTACTATGAACTCAGTGGATACAATATCAATCACTATTTCTAAAATATCTACCTGGTTACTTTAAACAAATTCTTTGTAATATAAGAGTAGATTATATTTAGAGCAGTTTTAGGTTTACACCAAAATTGAGAAGAAAGAACGGAGATATCACCTATACCACCAATCTGTACACAAGCATAGTCTCTCCGTTGTCAACATTCCCCAACAGAGCAATAAATTTGTTACTGTTAGCAAACTTGCACTGAGAGGTCTTTGTCACTCAAAGTCCATAATTTACATTAGCGTTCACTCTCGTTGTACATTCTATAGATTTAGGCAAATATATAATGACATATATATAGTATTAGAGTATTATACAGATTAGTAAACTGGAACAAGACATGAGTGTTCATTCTTTTTTGTTGTTGTTGTTGTTTGTTTGTTTTGAGGCGGAGTTTCGCTCTTGTTACCCAGGCTGGAGTTCGATGGCGCTATCTCTGCTCACCGCAACCTCCGCCACCCGGGTTCAGGCAATTCTCCTGCCTCAGCCTCCTGAGTAGCTGGGATTACAGGCACGCGCCACCATGCCCAGCTAATTTTTTTTTGTATCTTTAGTAGAGACGGGGTTTCACCCTTTTGACCAGAATGGTCTCGATCTCTTGACCTCGTGCTCCACCCGCCTAGGCCTCCCAAAGTGCTGGGATTACAGGCGTGAGCCACTGCGCCCGGCCCACTGTTCATTCTTACTGCTACTGTTAAAACTAGTACTGAAAGTCCCAGCCAGGACAATCAGTCAAAGGAAATAAATGAAAGGCATTTCAACAGAAAAAAGAAGAGTGTAAACTAACTTTCTTTGCTGATTATATGATCCTATATGTACAAAACACTTGAGGCTCCACCAAAAGGATCCTGGAACTGATGAATGAGTTTAGGAAAGTTTCAGGATACAAAGTCAGTTTACAAATATTTGTGGCATTTCTAAACACCAAAATAATGTTCTAGCTAAGAACCAAGTGAAGAACAAAGTCCCATTTAAAATAACCACACACAAACAAATGAAATATCGTAGAATCAATTTCACCAAAAAGGTGAAAGATCTCTGTGAGGAGAATTTTAAAACATTGCTAAAAGTAATCAGAAATGACACAAATAAATGGAAAAACATTCCATGCTAATAGATTGGAAGAATCAATATTGCTAAAATGGCCATGCTTCCCAAGTCATGTATAAATTCACTACTATCCATATGAAAATACCGATGTCATTTTTTACAGAATTAGAAAAATCTAGTTTAAAATTTATTTTGAACAAAAAAAGCGCTCGAATAACCAATGGAATTCTAAGCAAGAAGAAAAGAGCTGGAGGTATCAGGCATGACAGTACCTGTCTTCAACCTGTACTATAAAGTCACAGAAACCATAGCAGCATGGTCCTAGTAAAAAATACAGACACATAGCCAATGGGATAGAATAGAGAAGTCAGACATAAACTCACACACAACCATCCGATCTTCAATAAAATTTACAAAAATAAGCAGTAGTGAGAGGACCCTTTATTTAATAAATGGCACTGAGATAACAAACTAGCTCTATGGAGAATGAAACTGGACCCTATCTGTCAGCATACACAAAAATTCAAAGAGCTAAAAATAGAACTGCAATTTTATCCAGCAATCTCAATATTCTGTAAGTACCCAAAGGAAAATAAATCACTGTACCCAAAAGGCACCTGCACTCATATATTTATCACAGCACCATTCACAAGGGCTTTCATGGAATCAATCCAAGTATGACATCAAATTTTCTTTATCCCAAGATGTACTAAAAACTTTAATGTCATACCTCCAACTACAAAAATCCTAGAAGAAAAACCTCCAACAACAGCTTTGGCAAACAATTTATGGCTATGTTCAACAAAGCAATCACAACCAAAGCAAAATTGACGAATGGGACCTCATTAAACCAAAGAGCTTTTACAAAGCAAATGAAATTAACAGCAGAGTAAACAGCCTGATAACTTCTTTCTCTAAAGACTCCTCTATTTGAAATTAATATAGCTGTTCTTGCTTTTTTTTATTAGTATATGCCTGCTGTATCTTTCTCCATCAACTTAATTGTTAAAAATATTTTACAGATACATGTGATACAAATGCGGTTGTATTACTTAGGTATATTGTACAGTAATGAATTCTGGGCCTTCAGTGTAGCCATCACCCAAATAGTGTACACTGTAAAGAAATGGTAGTATAGGCCGGGCGCGGTGGCTCAAGCCTGTAATCCCAGCACTTTGGGAGGCCGAGGCGGGTGGATCACGAGGTCAAGAGATCGAGACCGTCCTGGTCAACATGGTGAAACCCCGTCTCTACTAAAGATACAAAAAATTAGCTGGGCCCTGTGGCGCGTGCCTGTAATCCCAGCTACTCAGGAGGCTGAGGCAGGAGAATTGCCTGAACCCAGGAGGCGGAGGTTGCGGTGAGCCGAGATCGCGCCATTGCACTCCAGCCTGGGTAACAAGAGCGAAACTCCTTCTCAAAAAAAAAAAAACAAAAAACAAGAAATGGTAGTATTGCATTGCTCACTTCCTCTCACATCTCCACCTTGTGGAATCTCCATTATCTATTATTCCACTTTTTATGTCAATGTATGTTTGCTTTTTAGCTCCTACTTATAATTGAGGACATGTGGTTTTGTTTTCTGTTTCTGCGTCATTTCACTTATGATGATGGTCTCCTGTTCCATCATTTCCTGCAAAAGACATGATTTTATTTTTGTTTTTGCTTGAGTAGTATTTCATATATGTGTATATGTGTGTGGGGGGGTATATGTATTTATATGTGTGTGTGTGTGTGTATATATACGTATATATATATATGTATATATATATACGTATATATATACATATGTGTGTATATATATATACGTAT
>CM052665.1:9284909-9360061 GCA_028533165.1 Leontopithecus rosalia | reverse complement strand
TTTTGTATTTTTTAACTAACCCCACCCCATCCGCAACTGGTTGCTGGGAGTGTAGATTGATTCCATGTCTCAGCTATTGTGAATAATGGTCTTGTAAACGTGGGGATGCAGGTATCTGTTCAATATAATAATTTCCTTTCCTTTGGATATACAGTAAATAGTAGGATTGCTGAATCACATAGTAGTTCTGATTGGAGTGTTTTGAGAATGCTTTCATGCTGTTTTCCACAATTGCTGTACTAACTTACAGTCCCATTAACAGTGTATGAGTCTTTTGTTCTCCACATCCTCACCAGCCTGTTATTTTTCGTCTTTTTAATAACAACCATTCCAGTTGGCATGAGATAATATCTCATTATGGTTTTTATTTGTGTTTCTGTAATGATGAGTGATGTTGACTTATTTTATATGCTTCCTGGACATTTGTATGTTTTATTTTGATGGTTGTCTATTTAGATAATTTGCCCATTTTTAAATCAGATAAATTGTATGTGTAAGTGTTTTGTTTTCTGTTACTATTTTTTTGATTATACTATAACTTCTGGGGTACATATGCAGATCTTGCAGGATTGTTATGTAGGTATACACATGCCATGGTGGTTTGCTGCCTCCATCCCCCTGTCACCTACGTTAGGTATTTCTCCTAATGTTATCCCTCCACAGTCTCCTCACCCCCGGCTATCCCTCCCCGAGTACCCCAGCCCCAACAGATCCCAGTGTGTGATGTTCCCCTCCCTGTGTCCATATATTCTCATTGTTCAACACCCACTTATGAGTGAGAACATGCAGTGTTTGATTTTCTGTTCTTGTGTCAGTTTGCTGAGAATGATGATTTCCAGTTTCATCCATGGCCCTGCAAAGAACATGAACTCATCCTTTTCTTGGCTGTATAGTATTCCATGGTCTATATCTGCCACATTTTCCCTGTCCAATCTATCATCGATGGACATTTGGGTTGGTTCCAGGTCTTTGCTATTGTAAACTGTGCTGCAATGAACATTTGTGTGCATGTGTCCTTATAGTAGAACTATTTATAGTTCTTTGGATATATACCCAGTAATGGGATTGCTGGGTCAAGTGGTATTTCTATTTCTAGATCCTTGAAGAATCGTCACACTGTCTTCCATGATGGTGGAAGTATGTTACACTCCCACCAACAGTGTAAAAGTGTTCCTATTTCTCCACATCCTATCCAGCATCTGTTTTCTCCTGACTTTTTTTTTTTGACAGAGTCTCACTCTGTGGCCCAGGATGGAGTGCAATGATATGATCTCAGCTTACTGCAGCCTCTGCCACTCACGTTCAAGCAATTCTCCTGCCTCAGCCTCCCAAGTATCTGGGGTTAGAGGTGCCCACCACACACCCAGCTATTTTTTGTATTTGTAGTAGAGACAGTGTTTCACCATGTTGGTCAGGCTGGTCTCAAACTCCTGACCTCAGGTGATCCACCTGCCTCAGCCTCTCAAAGTTCCAGGATTGCAAGCCTGAGCCACCACACCTGACCAAAACTCAGGATATTTAAACTTTAGTGTGAAGTAATGGAACAGTACTACAGAACATTGGTAGGGAGATTGTTAGTTGATTAGGCCATCTGTGTTGGCTTCTTGGTGCTTAATCTCCTAATCTCCAACAGAGACAAGAAGACTAGAACACAGTTTTTCTTGATTATTACATTCTTCCTTGAAAAAGAGACTCCTAGATAATAGATTATTTACATCTCAAAGAAAGAGAAATAATTTGCAATCACAAGATTTCTAAAGTCCAAGCTCTAAGAAAAGATGGATCAGGTGCCTATAGTGAGAAAGAAAACAACCTAAAATTTGGACAAGCCAAAGGAAATGTCAAGGCCACCTTGGTCATTACACAGCAATAGACAAATAATACATTAGATTCCAGACATCGTGTAACATAGCCAGTCTACCTCCAATACAAATCACACAGTGTTCTTATCTGTTCTGTCCCAGACAGTTGCAGGACAATCAATAAAACTTGCTTGTTTCTTTTCTTTTTCTTTATTTCTTTTTTTTTTTGTTTAATGTATGGCTTCTAGGCCATTAGAAATGATCATCAAGTCAACACTCAAGTGGGACACTGGCCTAACTTATGCTATAACCTTATGGCTAAGGAATTTCCTATAAATGTGCCTCTCAAACTTAGCCCTCTAGAAATCCAGGCCACCGGACTTAAAATACATCAAATTACACAATTATTAAAATATTCACTCATCTTTTCTGAGTGAGCACTCAAGCTATCATTCAGCATTGCTACATTAGAGAAATTATTTATTAGTCCGTTACTATGGCTTTATGTTCTCCAAAGTTGAATTCTTCCAAAGTTTAATGCACCCAGTTTGTGGAATAGAACTCCTGCTAACATTTTTATTCAGATTAGCAGGTATTTTTCATGATTATATAAAGCCTCCAGGAATTTTATTATAAATTGACTCAGACCCCTAGAACAGCTTCTATAATCCTCTCAGAACATATCATCACACAGCACTGGAATAACTGGGCTAAGGCTAATCAGCCAGTACACAGGGTGTTGCCATTGAATATTAATGGGATTTGTGGACACAAAAATATTTCATGTTGCATGGGCCTATTATTAGAATATATTTTGTCAACAAATACAACTCCACCCAAGCAAGCTACAGAATTTTCTGTAAAATTCCTCAGCCAATCTGAATAGGAATGATTTTGGCAATAAACAAAAACCAAATAAAATACAAAGTCGTATCTCTTAATGATAACCCACTTTAATATCCACTTCCATTAAACTCTTTCCAACTAAATTCACATTAGCTATAATAAAGGGAGTCAACAAAACTTTGGTGTCAGTCATTTGGTAGCAATATTTTTTACTTCATAGCAAGGATTCATCATGGATTGTGGCCCCAAAATTCAGAAGCTCTGCTGGTCAGAATTCTCGCTCTGTGTGATTTATTGATATTCTTTCTCTCAGCTTATTTGAAAATAAATCAGAATGGTAATGTAGTCATAAGGCACACCTGTGGTTAATTGTTTTTGGCTACCAAAAAGTTGAGTCATCAGGTGATACAATATCATTTTTTTCACCAGATTATCTGAGTGCAGTATTTAGACAGGCTATAAATCAGTAGAAATCCAATATGCTTTCTGTGGAGATCACAGGTCTTCACAGGGCTTTTCTCTCAGCATCAGTCATTAGATATACCAGATGTGGAAAAAAATAGTGGACAGGGTTTTTCTCTGAATCTGAGAAACTCTCAAGAAACATGACACGATTGCCTTCGTTCTTGGAACCGTAACCCACTTATGTGCATTTCTCTCCTTTCCAGCTTCTTCTCCACTTCTTTGTATCATCTCCTTGACCCAAACCCCTTGTTCCTCACTCAGGCTTTCTCCCCTGACTCAGCTGTACTCTATATCCATAGAGCAGACAATACAGAATACTGGCTAACACTTTTTTTTTTATCAAAAGCACTTGAGACAGATGTCAAAGGGTTTGACTGGTTAGAAAAAAAGTGAAGGGCTGTGTCCATTGATGGCCATGGAATTGTAGTTGCAGTTAATCCACATTTGGCTACATGGGATCAAGTGATGATACACTGTAAATACACTTAAGAATAGGTCGTGTGAGGTGTAGTGTGTCTTCTGCATTTATTATCAACTTCTTTGGAAATACACAGGTCCACACCTGAATATGGAACTATGAGATCAGTTGAAATCAAACAAAAATTGTGTGATGTCAGAAAGAAAGTTCTGTATGTTCATCTATTCCTTCTTCAGTCTTATATCTGATCTTTATAACGCTTCCAGTGAAGGCTGTGATTTACTGCCCTTCATGTACAACTTGGGAACACAATCATTTAAAAAATTAATCTATACTTTTAAACATTTTCATCAAATATTCTGAGTAGCAGGTGCTTCAATTACCCATTTTAATTTCAAATGAGAATAGTGCTCTGAGGATGTGGTAGGGATGTTGTATGTCCTTATACTATGCTTCCTTGATTTTTCTGTTTTGGTACATTAGTAGCAGTGATGTGTAAAAAATGATTAGAGAAATAAACTCAGAGAGTTTGAATTTGTAGAGAATTTGCTCTCCCAGTTTTATAATTGAATAGTCCAAATCTGCTTCTGTTACAAAATATGCAAAGCATAAAGTAGAAAAAAAAATGAAAATTCTATTAACAACAAGTTGTAGCACCTTAAGGGTACTGATATACATCCAAAACAACCCACATGCTGCATGTGGTGCTGTGTCTGACTGTGGAGAATTTTATGCTAAGCCACTTCCAAGTGAGCGATCTCTTGTTGAAAACAGGTACAGTTTCTCTTTCTAACAATAGATACGTGGGGTACCAGTGAATATGTGGAATTTGTGCTCCTCTGTACATTTGTACATGGTGTGTGTACTTCCATTTTTGCATATTGCATATACCTAGGGGGAAATCCTTCAAAGTCTGACAAAGACATCGGCTGAACATTCCAATTGCTTTTTAAGTCAATAAGTGATCTTTGCGTTTTTATAGTTTGCTGTGTGGTTGTTAGTAGGTGTGTGTGAATGAGTGTGCACATATACAACTGTTTACATGAACCACTTTAATTCTTCCTGTAAATTTCCACTGAAATATTTTTATTAAAAGGCCCATAAGATGGTATTTCGTTTTCTATTTTTTAAGATCCATTTGTTAATACTGCAAGGCCATTGGCTACTTCGCAACAATCTGTACATATTTCATCAGTGTTCAAGAATTCAAATCTAACTTCTTTTCTGCTGAAAAAAAAAGCAAAATCTACTCTTAACTCTGACCTTCTGCTTCTAAAATTTTAATATCTGCAGGGTTTGTTGCAGTTAATTTCCAAGCCACAATAAAAATTTTAATTGAAAAAAACAGGAGGACTGTTTTGCTTCAATTGGAATAATTATATCATTCAGTTTATGCAGTAATCGGGGCAGAAAAGTCCTTGGAGTGCTTGATAGTCAGTCCCATAAGAAGTGAATTAATGGATTCATGAACTTTCACAAAGTGGATTGCTTTAGCATGCCCAGGAATGTACTACTTCCATTTTATGTGGCATTTTTGCTGGACTGCTGCTTCTCTCTCTGAATATTTCTTACATCAACTAAGACATGATTAGGATGCCTGGCTCCCAATTTAACTGTTGGAACAATGTATATGGACATCCCATAGCGAGCTAGTGAGTGTCTATTCAATGGGCTATGAAAAGCCGCTGCACAGGCAGCCTTTGAGTGCAAAACTCCCATGAAGTGCACAGGCTAGATTGAGATTTATTTTAATTGGACATATCAGACAGTCTCTACTTGTAGTATGGATAACCAAAGTCCTTAACTCTTCCTGTACCTCTTCCTTAGGAAAATAAAGTCATGCAATCATCAACATAGCACATAAACATACTTTAAACCTTTACCAAGTCCTGACTCACTAGAATATGGTGATTGAAATATTCCTGTAGCAAAGCAATAATTGCATAGTAAATTTAAATCTAGAAGAATGTCATGTGGGGTTGACCGATAAAATATATTTTTTATCCCATGAAATATTCAAACATAGTTATACTACAAAGTATCGACTTTTACCTAAAATTTAAATTTGAGTGAGCTCCAGTGTTTTCTTTGCCAAATCAAGAAACCCTATTTTTGTGCCTGGATGGACTCTAAATTTGTACAGGAAAGAAAGCACCAGCCTTTTCACCTGCAGCCCCACTTGACTAGTTGCTCTTTCTATGTAGCTTCCCCCATATTAAGTACAGTTGAATCAATCTAAGGAACTACCTTGTTTAATTTTGCTAGTCTGTTGTTAACCTCCAGGAACCATCTGTTTTGCATACTGGCCATATAGGACTGACAAAAAGGGCTTCAGGGGGAGTTAAAAGAACCCCTTTCATTATTCCCTCAACCATAACAGTGAACTCTCAAAGCCTCCCTGGAATACTATTGCATGACGTTTTATGTAGAGCAGTGATGGGACACATTTTTATATTATGCTTGGTGAATTAACGGGATGAAGAGCAGATTCAGTGTGTGGAACATGTCAGGGAAATAGGTCCCGTTTTCACTCAGTATCTACTCAAATTACTTACTCAGTCTAATCAGTCTAGTACCATTTTCCACTTTGTGACTCAAACTACACTTCAGCTGTTTCTACCACACATGTACAGATGCTCCTAGCTTTGCCTACAGGCCCATCAGAGTGCTATTTGTATCCATCAGAGACTACTGCAGCTAATGAAGTATATCTAGAAGTCCTAAGGTTTGTTGCATACCATCCCTTGAACATGTCATTCAATTTTTTGTATATGAAGACTCCACTAAATGGTTGGCCAAGCAAATTTAAGCCTTTTGATTTTTCTTTTGATATTTCTCTTGCTTTAGAGTATAAATCTACATTGTACTCTCCAAATTCCTGCCCATTTAATTTATTTTATTCTAAGTCATAATCCTCATAATTTGCTTTGAATTCTTTTAGGCCAAAATAAGGAAACAATATTTGATGTGACAATTTGAGAGATAAGTGGGACAGATCTCTTACTTTCCCACCCCATCCTATGTTGCTAATGAGCTATAAATTCCTTAATGGGAATCCTATCAAGTTTCTCTGTTTTTATCCCATTCTTTGAAAGCTATCTGAACAACTACATTTAGCTTTGTTAAGATTCCCCTGTCATTTTCTTCTGTATCTTTTCTATTTCCTCACATTATGTTGGCTTTTAGCATTTATTTTTGTCATATCATAAAGCTCTCCACATAAATAACCAATTATTACTTGCTAAATATTCACTTGACCCCAAAAACAACATGGTGTAAGGCTTAGAAGATTGGGGAATCTTTTCTTGTTACTTCAATTTATATAATAGTCTATTTTAATGCATTAAATTAAATGTGTCCCTCTTGTAACCATAAAACCAGTTTAGAATTGCCTGAATTTATAGTATGTCTACTATTTTAAAAGGAGTCTGGGCAGTTACTCCTTTCAGGTTATATCTGCCAAAAGCTTCTATTTACCAACTGCAGCAAGTTAGTAATCACCTTCTGAAAAATCTCTGCTCATACAGATTTATGTGAGGATTATTTGTCAACTTAAAGAATCTCTTCCAATAAGAATTTTCCAGAAATAGTGACCTTCCAAATAGCCCTAAGGTTAATTACAAGAATCTATGCATCTGTGTAGTAATTATTTGTCAGACTTCTGTCACAAAAAACCCTAGTTGTTTAATAGAGTATCTTGGAATTTCACAGCCATTCGATCGTGATCTTTATTCTTGTATACTTTTTTGATTTATCAGTGGTCTTAATTGAGACAGTATATAGGATTAAGGTGCCAGATGGCTATCCAGTTGTCTATGGAAGTAGCAGAAGGTTTTTCCAGTGACAGGAAAGTCTGATATTCTATTTTTTATCCTATTTAGAAAGTGTCTTCTAGACATGCAGTCTTTATCCTAACTAGTATCAACAGTTAGAGAAAAAAAATTTTTTTTTTGCTTATTTCCCTCTTGCCTAGTGGCATATTTCCTGTCTGTTCATTTAGATAGATAGATGCCATAAGTCTGATTTCTCTAAATTCCACTGGTCAGACTCTTGCAACCTATCTCAGGATTGCTACAACTCATATTAAAGATGGGAACATGTCAGGATGACGTAAAATCCTCATTGTGATTTTGTCTTTTCCTGGTTCTTGACCAAAGGTGACTCAGATGTTTATGAACTGTGAGCCTGAAATACAATTGTTAACATAGTGCCAAGCTGTGTTAACAAAAGGAGAGCTTGTCAAGTTCAACTTGTAAGAAACAGAGAAATTCTCCAATGTATAACTTCATTAAGAATTCAAATGACTGATACAATCATGCAATTCTGGCAAGTAAATGAGACATTCAAGAGCTCAAAAACAGCTCCCCTCAATCTCTTTTTGTTCCATTTGGATGTACTCTGGCATCTGAGGCATCACTTACCCAAAAGGGGTTTTTCAGTCATGGAAGAGCTCCATTTTGTACTGCAAATATTACATAGTAAGTAGTGACATTTTCCAGTGTGCTAGGTTCCTCCACATTTATAAATGCTGTTTATTTTCATAAACAACTTAGGGAGACTGAATAAATCCTGGTGAAAGCATAGATAAGGACTCTATTATCTTGTCATTAAAGAAAAATGCCATCAAGAGGTCTGACTAGCACGTGAGAAATGAGATTTGCCTTGGTCATTTTTTTTAAATTTTCTTTATTTTTTCTTCTCTTCCTGGGATCCAAATGTAGGAAAGATGTTAAAAACTAGTTGTTAATTATCTACTTTTTAATCATGCTTGGATTCAGAAGCATAAAATAAAATAACTCTTTACGCATACTTAGTTATATAGCAAACACATACCACTTACTAAAGTGGTATGATAATATGGCAGACACTAGTCTAATCATCTTTACACATAATATTTCATTTAACTGAAAACCACTAAACTATCTTATAAGGTAGTTATTATTTGGTCATTACTATATTCATTTTACAGATGAAGAAACAAAAACGAGGTTAGTAAGCTGCCCAAAGAAAGTAGAAGAGACAGATTTAAAGCATGAGGCTTCAGGACTCACTGTTAATCACTACACTAAGCAATACATTTTAAGTAACTATGTTTAAAATTATTAATGAAAATGTGAGTTTTTGACATAATTACATGAGAAGGAACATCATGTAACACTTGGTGGACTATCTGTCTAGAGCTTTATTCTGGCCACACCATCCGAGTGAGCTTTGTTATGTCTGTTAATTATCTTTGTTTTGTAGGAGATGTTCATGGATGTGTAAGATTTGAAGAATCTCTATTGCAGAAATGTAAGCCCCAAAATAATAGGAGTAAGACATTTGGACACAAGAATACTCTTTTAGTGCTGCTGACTATAAATTCTGACGTTTCCAAAATGTGCAAGGACCAGATATTAAGAGAAAGTGGACAATGAGACACAAGTAGTGGCTTAGGAAGAAGGTCCCTGAACCATGTTGTAAACTGACAAGCAAACAAACAACACATTCATACACAGTGATAGATGATAGATAGGAAATAGACAGATAGATAGATATAGATAGTAATAGATACCTATATTCTGCTATATTTCATTTATTCCCTTTTAATTCCAAAAATATTTATTTATCATCTACTATGCTTTCGGTATTGTAAGCACTGGGAATATAGGTGATTTTAGTTAAATATGGTCATCTATAATGACTATAAGATGTCTCAATGTAAATATAAACTGATACATATTTACTATATTTTAATAATAGTTCAAAATCCAGTTTATGTAAGGGCCAATATCTGAAGACATTCAAAATAGGTATGAAGTATTTTCACTGAAGAACCTATTATTAAATGCATAGTACCTCTCTGGTATATTACTAGGTTGTGGGAGTACAAGAATAAATGAACTCTAATATAAATTAGGTAATATACCTAGAATTTTGGCCATAAAACTATGTTAATCAATTTAAATTACTAACAATGGGGTAGTAATTATCCATTAACTAGTTTATTTGTTCATTAAATTATGCATATTATTAAGAAATTAGTATTTGGGCAGAGGAGGTAGAGAAACCATTTGAGAACAGAACAGAAAGATATATGGGAGAAAACAGTTTCTCTTAATTCTCATTTTAGGTTCTTAGTTGATACATTTTTCTGAAAACAAAAGTCAAATTAACAAAAGAAAAACATGCAGAAGTGTATTGATGCCTGCTACTCATCACAGGGGAGAGACCTCGGATCAAAATTATTTCTATCTTAAGAGAGTGGCTTAGGGGCTTTGCTTAAGTAGTATTTTCACAAAGAGCCATAAATCCTGAATAATACCAAAACAAAGCAAAGAGCAGTTAATAGTCCTTTAAAAGGGGTGAAATTATGGTAAGATAGTAAAATTTGTTTCCACGTCCCTCTGGTGACTGCTAGTGCCTTCTTTGAATGAATAAGCAAGTGCTCTTTCCAGAAAGGAAGGGTAGATTTCTGCCACTAGGCACACAGAGGCGGTGGCAGCGTTTCTCTGTTTTAGTGTCTTTAACTTAACAATACTCAATATTTAGGAATAATACTTGGTTTCCTTTAGTCTCTTCTTTAAAACTTTACTTTCAAAAAGTTTTACGTGTTAAAGTTTCACATGTATGTTGGTAGCTTTAGAGAAATTTTGGTTAGAGGTTTTAAGATAAGAGATTGGCAAAGTGGAAGAAAACATGGAACCAGAAGAAACAAAACATTTGCATACATTGTCACATATCTCCTACTGAAACAGTCTTTTAATCTTGAAAACAGTCAATTCAGCTGAACGGTTGTGTCTCATTCCAGGAGGTGGTGATTAATGTGGGTTTTCATTAAAGGTAAGTCTCTATATGGTATAGATAAATGGGTATTTAGTAAGAGGCATTTCTAAGGATGCAAAAGAAAAACAAAGGTTAACATCTGGAGTAGTCCACAAACCAGTCTCAGCTTCAGTCTCTGAAGCTAGTCAGCTGAGAATTTGAGATTTGTGCTCTGAAGTATCAACAGTTGGAGTGAAGGTAAACAGTGATGATCGGACAGATTTTCCTGGACTGTAGTTTGCATCAGATAATCCAAGTAAAATTTTGTCCATAAGTAAGTTGTGTTACTTCTCCAGTTTATATCAAGTTGCCTAACCTTAGCTTGTAGGGCTTCAAGAAAAGCACAGTTTAAATTTCTGGTGATTTTAAGTCAGAAAGGAGGTGGGAGAAACATTGGAGACATTAATCCGCTGAGTTGTAGGTAAATGTTGAAGGAAAGTAAAAATTCAGTATTCAGTTTAGATAATAATAAAATAAGAATAAAGAAAAACCCACAACGGACAGGGCTAGAATCTCAAAACAGTTGTTCTATAGTTTTCTTCTGACATAACTTTTTCCTAACGATCATCCCCATTTTTACTAATTGTATTTAATGTAAGGCCAATTTAGTTGTAACGTAAATTTTATTTAGATTTAACATATGGCCTGATTTTTTTGCATTAAGTACAGCAAAAATAGTTATTTGCCACTAGTTTTTTTTGTTTTTAATTCTGTTTTGCTAGATTTATCATAATAAATCTCAGATTACAGTTTTAAAAGCCTCTCCAGGCTATTAAGGCAACCCGTGAACTCACCATCGGCTTTTACCTGTAGTATCTGGGTGAATTCTTTTTTAAGGTCCCCCAAATATTTTGAGGTTCTTGAGCCTGTCAAAAAGTGACATTCTTTACTTAATATAAGGCTAGAAAGCTTGCAAGGGAAATATATAGATGCGGTAACAGGCTAGCTCTTCCAAGGGATTAAACAGCTTCTTAATGTTAATTCCTTAAAGTACACTGGTCACATCTGAAAATACGGCATCCTAGTCAAAGCCTTGTTCATATAACCTGTACTTCCAATCATCCTGCTACAAAAAAAGCAAATTCTTGTTGAATTAATGCAACTAAATATATTGTCAAAAATTTAAGAATACTCACAAATGGTTTCTTATTTTGAAGAGATCAGATATAAAAGTAAATTTTTCAATTTTGTTTAGAAAGGTATACTTTACCTAATTTTTGTAAGCTATGTTTAGCATATAAAAAGAAAAAAAAGTCTTGTGACTTTAGAAAAGAAAACATAAAAGAATTAACAATGACTGAAGAAAAAGGAAATAAATTAAGAAAATCATTTTAGTCTTCTATCACTTTTATTGCATGTAATTAATTCTTGATCAGTTAGATGTTGTTTTAGCAATCTCTTTAAACCCATCAAGTTTTTGAAAATTTGAATTTTGGAAGATTTTTACCTCGTTCTATGGTGTGATCTCCAAAGTTATCAGAAACTTGTTCTAAAGAGGACATGTCATGGTCCTTTTTTATGAATTTCCTTGAAGAAGAAAACAATTTTAGGCTGTAGTCAATTGCAAACCACACTTTTTTGAAGAACAAAAGTAAAACAATACTTGTCTGTAGATGACCAAAGATTTGGAATAGGCATGATTAAGAGGTAATCCACAAATTTATTTCTGTGGCATACAAAAATGTAACATAATATTCAGAATTATCACTGATCACATATACCAAGGCATATCATTTTTTGTAGAAGTCTTACACAATTTGGAACACATATCAACAACACATTTATATATAAACTTAACTCAAGGAAGGTTAAACATTATTTCCAATTTGACAATCCCTTTCACATAGTTTAACATACCAAATAAACATATTCTTGTCTCTCTTGGCCTTTTTTTTTTTCTGGATAGCTAACAGTTTGTGGTCAAAAGGACAATTTAGAATTTGAAATTTGATTTTGTGAAGGCTGTCAAAAAATGCCAAAGGTTTAAAATACTTGATCAAAATAGAATCACAGGTCCAGTCAAAGAGACAACAGATTTAAACAAGTAAAAACCTTTATTCTTTGAAGGGAAGAAGTCTCAATTTTCCAAACAAAAGATCTAATAAAGACAGCATTAGGTAAACTTCTCCCTCTTGTTTTAGCAGTTTACTCAAAAGGTGAACCAAAGTCTTTTACAATCCTTAATTAATATTATACAAACAATTTTGTCCAAAAGAGAAAACCAAATCTACCTTTATGTTAGTTGTAATAATACTAAACCTGATTTGCATATATCCTTATAAACTAATATACCTAATCTCAATTAGCTTTGACCACATGATTTTTCTATAAATTTTCTATAATCTTTTACATTTTATCTTCATTTTTTTCTCCAACTTTCTAGGTCCATTTCATTTATCTGTCTCATATTTCCTTTCATATTTTATGAAAATAACTTTGAAATAACTTTTCAACGAGACAAAATTATTTTTTAAAGAAAAACATGTGCTCGTACTTCATAACCTCATTAATAAAAAATCCTGCTTTCCATCTATAGTCTGTATACATAATTGAATCATTTGTTATCTCCCTAGTTACAATATATTAGTAAGAATTTTACTCTTAGTAACCTTACTTTGCAGTAAAAATCGAAGAAGTAAGCAATTTTTAACATTGGTTACACACTAATAATGTATGAATACACATTTTATTAATTTTTTAAAAAATGTAATATTTCAAATGAGACAATTTTTCAACATGGAACAGAACATATTTACTAACAGAACTAAATGTCTTCTGTGTTTCTGAAATAATAAGCCAAAAATATATAAGCTTCAACTCATTTAATAACTACTATCATAGTATTATATCTTGCTTGGAAAGGATCTACATTTTCAATGACTGTTTATTATTTACTTTATTTTAGCAAAATTCTAAGGGTCTGGTTACCAAAAAGATTTGAGAAACCTATTTAAGTAAATATTTCATAAAAATTATTATTAAAAACTTTATAAACTAGTATCTAATGTACATCTATTTATTTAATTTTAAGAATTACATTTGGAAAAATTTTATAAGACATTAAACAAATCTAGTCACAATCTCAAACTAAATTTTATATTCATTATAATTATATGTTTGTTAGGCAAGTATCATAATAGCAAGAACCTTAAAGTTACATATATGTAAACTTTTCTGATAGCTCAGAAGACAGTTATTTTTATTAAATCAACAATAATTTAAAAATGTAATTATTGAAACATTTACTTAAGTCGTGTAAAATATCTAGGCTCATTTATTTAACTTATGACTACATCTTTAAGTTAACTTGGTAACATATAGAGAATATTAAAATGTATGTATAGACATATACATACACGTAGAGACAACATATAACACACATGTGTACATATATGTATAGACATATACACACATGTAGAAACAACATATAACACACATGTGTATATTTACGTATCTAAAAGCTGAAGAGATGAGAGTTCAAAGCAAACTAGAGTAGAGCTTAAGGTTGAGAGTGATCTGTTCATTTGCAACTCTTGGGGTTCCAAGAGGAAAAGCAGAGAATCTCCCCATGGAGAAGCATTTGAGCAACTTTTTCTGTTTTCGTAGGGTATCCCAAGGCTAGGGAAATCTTTAGGACCCCTCACATGGCAGCATGGGTAGCAAGAGAAGGAGAGAGAGAAGTAAATGAAAAAACAAATATTTGAGACAAAAGTTACCTCACCCAAAGGAGTAACAGAGAGCCGGAGGGGGGTGCAAAAAAACAGGAATTCAGTCAACTTAGCAGGATTTAAGGAGAGATAATAGAGGCATTAAAAAAAATATATATATATGTATAAAATACACACAATATATAAACATATTTTGTATTTGTAATTACAATTAAATTTTATATTTAATTTATTTTATAATTTTAATTATAATTAATTTTTATAATCTTTAATTACCATAATCAAATTATATATTTATAAAATTAAATGTATAAATATATTAAAATATATAAATATATAATATATAAAAATATATATGTGTGCATATATGCATGTATAAAACATATATATATTTATATACATATAATTGAAAGCTGACATTTAGACTATATATATGTGTCCGTGTGTATATGTATGTATATGTGTATATGTTTATATGTATACATATGTGTATATACGTGTCTGTATGCATATTTGTGTACATATGTGAATGTGCATATATGTACGTGTATTTACTATATATATGTGTATATGAGTAGGTATATATGTGTGTATACACACATACATACACACATATACATACACAAGCACACAAATATGTCGTCTAAATTCAGCTTTCAATTAAACCAACTTTTGACTGGAGAGCTCAAAATTATTTTTAGCTGGTCAAACAGGAAACATTCCTTGTTTTTGGTTTTCCTTTCTGAAGTCTAACTCTGTTTCAAATCTGACCTTAACTGACTGCTTTGCTAATTCTGAGATGTTAAGATTTCAAAGACATGGTTAAAACTGACATCTCCGAGGGACAGAAAGTACGCTCTAAATACTCTCAGATAGAAAAGTCCCTATTTCCTGCCGTGCATGCAGGATCACGCGTGTAATCCCAGCACTTCGGGAGGCCGGGTGGGCGGATTATTATTTCGAAAGATGGAGACCATCCTACCAGCATGATAAAATCCCGTTTCTACTAAAAATACAAAAATTAGCCAGGCATGATGGCACGTGTCTGCAGTCCCAGCTAGTGGGGGAGACTGAAGAAGAAGAATGACTTGAACCCGGGAGGTGCAGGTTGCAGTGAGCCAAGACCGCGCCACTGCACTCCAGCCTGGCAACAGAGCTAGACTCCATTGGAGAAACGATAAAAAAGAAAGAAAGAAAGAAAGAAAGAAAGAAAGAAAGAAGGAAGGAAGGAAGGAAGGAAGGAAGGAAGGAAGGAAGGAAGGAAGGAAGGAAGGAAGGAAGGAAGGAAGGAAGGAAGGAAGGAAGGAAGGAAAAAGAGAAAGTCCATAGGTATACCTACTTTAATTGTTATTCAAAACCAGTAAGCCTTTTTATGGCTTATAATTGGATGAAAGAATTTGGTTTCCAAAGATTGCAAAAATGTAGTTCTCCCTCAAGATCTGAAGCTTCTTCCAAAAATGGGATATAAAGATCCTCACTATTAGCAAGGCAATGAGCACTGAAACAATTAAGACAAATTCCTGAGAGCTGACATATTTGGACAAAAGGACATTTCACAACTCCAGGTGAACTCCCCACCTGTTTGCCTGACATAAACTCTGTAATTTATGGTCTCTGGGGTGGCAGAGAACAGAGACTTAATTAACTATTTACAAAGTCAAGCTTTTCAAAAATCAAAACAGGAAGAAAGGAGAACTTATGATTTTCCTCTTTATAAAAAACCACACAAAGAGAGAAAATGAAAACAACGAGAATTGTTGGAAAATTGAAGGTCAATAACCAAATACATATTTATAGCAAATCTACAAGAATCACAAATTCAAAAAACTTCTTTTTTAATAAATGTTTTTCTCATCAGCATGAACCAGGAAAGGAAAGGACAAACAAACGTATCAACTATTCTCTCTCAACCAGGTAGAAGTCTGAGAATAGCTGAATTTGGTAAGAAAAATTACTTTTTTGCTTTTTTTTTTTTGCCAATTTTCTCTTGGAATTTCATTTCTCTTAGGTCTCATTTAGGATGCTTATACATTTTGACTTTTGTAAATAGTGCTACAATGTGTAAGCTTCCTGAAAGCATAATATTTTCGTCAGTCATTGCTATAACTTCATAGCATAATAACATTTAACATATAAAAGTTAATCTGTAGCATATTTTACTACGTAAAAACAGACCATTATACATTATATATTGGACAATGTTTTCAGATTAGTAAAATATCAATAGTAGAATAAAAATATATATAAAATGATATCAGTTTTGAAATCAGCATTTGGTTATACTGTACATGTAGATTTTCTGAAACAATGAATGTATAGCATGCATAGAAGTGTAGTATACATGTTCTTAAAAACAAAAAGAACAAGTAATTCACAAAGCAAAAAACACAGAAGCCAAATACCAACCAAACCACTGAATTGCTTTCCTCAACAATATAAACACAATTTTCATTTATTCAGTTTGTAGTTTGCCTTGTTTTATCTGGATTTTAAGCTCTTGTTCTATTGTCTTTGTATTTTTTTTTTACCTTTGAGCATACTGCTATCTATATTATCTGATACAGTGTAATATGTTTATTACCTGGAGTTACGTTTTCTTACAGACTGAATTCTTTATCTAAGTGCTACATTATTTTCTTTCACTGTTTTAGAAGAACATATCTGTAATTATTAATAAGGCCTAGTGCCTTCTTTATGGTTAAGTTTTGTGGACAGCTTTCTCCAGAACTGTCTGTAATTATTAATAAGGCCTAGTGCCTTCTTCATGGTTAAGTTTTGTGGATAGCTTTCTCCAGAACTTCCCACTTTACTCTGATTTCGTGTGGCTGAAGTCTTCCTGACACCCTTCCCTCTTGATTGCGTTAAGCTAGAGTTTGAAAGCTGAGTTTGCTTTCTATTCTTTTTTTCTGAAACACAAAAGCACGAGGGATTGGAAAGAAACAGAGCTGAGCCTCTCTCTGGGTATGGGTTTTGGGGCTTTGTATTCCCCTGGGTCCTAATAAATGCCCACTGGGATTCATTCCATATAGTAAAAGACATGAAAACTTTTGAGACCTTTAATTGTTCCCACAACATCTACTTATTTTTTATTATCACAAAATTAAATTATATAATTGAGAATACAAAATACTCTTCAACTCAACTTCTCTGCATCAGAAAACTAGGATGTTACAGTAAAAAAAAAATCACACAACTCTTTATTAAACCACACAGTTGGCTCTTTCATAAAGTATATTCCTACCCATTTTCTCTTTTATTGTTGCTGGTAAATTAACTATATTCTCTATTATTTTGTTATTTGTTAAATTTGCGGGTATTTTCTCTGACTTTTGAAAGTTTTCTTTGTATTAATGCCTCATTTACTCTTAGTTTCTTAACTATAAAATTGGAGTTATGACAATATTCATTTCATAGTCTTGTTTTGGATATTACTTAAGAAAAGGTGGCTCATGCCTGAAATCCCAACACTTTGGGAGGCTGAGGAGGGCAGATCACTTAATCCCAGGAATTCGAGACCAGCCTGGGTGGTGAAACCATGTCTCCACTAAAAATACAAAATTTACCCATGCATGGTGGCGAGTACCTATAGTCCAGCTACTCGGGAGGCTGAGGTGGGAGGATCTCCTGAGTCCAGAATGTCCAGGCTGCAGTTTAGCCTATATTGGGCCAAAGCACTCCAGTCTGAGCAACTGGAGTGAGATTCTGTTTAAAAAAAGAAAAAGGAGAGTGTACTGTTTAGTATAAAGTGGTACACAAAGTTGTTGACAATTGTTAGGATTATTGTTTTATATATGCGCACATAAAGAATTGTTATTATGAATTTCTTACTAAGACATTTAGACTTGCATGCACAAGATTAGGTGAGAGAGATGGTATTTTTAATGTATTTATCATAAAAACTATATTTGTGTGTTTTCTTGAAATGAGAAATTAAGTATATTTTTAGGTTACATATAAAGCATTCATATATTTAAGAATGGGTAAAAAGAAAGCTTGACTTCTAAAGTAAAGGTAACATTTTTAATTTTGGAAATTGTATTCTAATGAAGCAGATGGAAAAGCTGTAGGTAAACTTCAACTGCCATTAATTATGTATATCTGTTGGATTTCAACAGCTGGTATCATTATAAATGTTATTAGCCTTATTAGGCATGTATGTAGCATTTTATTGCAAGATGTTTTATAGCCTTTAATTAGTTCATAACAGTCTTAAGAAATGGATGAGAGTGGTTATATCATATTTCAAGAAGTAAAAACCAAACTTGCAATAATTATCTCTACAAGGAATGCTGTTGGTATTTTACATATAGTATGAATAGAAATTCTCTAATAAGTGCTTATAATCCTACTCTCTGCTCTGTATGAAATTCAGCTTTTACCTAAATCTTAGGATGTTACTTGATCACTGGATTTGTTCATTTTTCTGACATGAGACTATTCTCTTTCATTCAGTGCTTTTTGAATAGTTTTTTGGGGAATGAGTGTTAGTTTTGCTTATTTATTTCTTTTACAAAAACCACATGGTTTTCTACAGGAACATAGCTTTAGATAATTTATTTTATTTTATTTTATTTTATTTATTTTTATTTATTTTTTGTTGCATTTTAGGTTTTGGGGTACAATAATTTATTTTAATGTTAGTTTTATAAAAATGGAACAGAAGCATAAATCTAAATATTTAACTATTAAAATACAAATTTCAAAATAGCCTTTGACATAAACTATAAAAATTCCATTCACAGTCTGATCAAAATTATATGCATTAAACAAATCTAACACTCTCACCAAAACTGTTTGTACTAATCAATCAATCAGCAAAAACTGGCTGGCATTAATCTAAGTATCACATGCTTTGATCTCAAAACTGAGGTTAATAGACTGGATTAGATAGTGAAGATTACCACTTTTGCTCTATTAAAACAATGAAGACTCAAAGTGATGTAATTCTCGATATAGAGTTTTTTTTTGCATATTTAAACACCTTGAAAATGTTTAAGCTATATTGATGATTATGTGACAATTAGAACATGTATAGATAATAAAATGAATGACTAATTTGCTTAAAGTTGATGAAATAATTTATATGAACCTGACACTGTTACTTGACACAGTGTACTACTTAACTAGTTAAAATTAGTTCATTTAAACATTTAAGATGTTAATTAGCAGGTTATAGGCAATTGTCAACTTTTCTGAAGTTAGTATCTCCATCTCTCTTATTTACCTTCTCATGACTACAACTCAAGAAAATGCATACCTCACACAAGAACAAGTTTAAGGTAAGTGGTACTGTAAAGAAAAATAATAAAAATAGTTATTGCTGCATATTTCTTATTAAAACAAAACTAGAACTATACTACTTATATATTTTTGAAACAATCATCAGGGTAAATTTTAAATTTTCATATGAGTTTATTAACTTGAGATAGGTCAACTGAAATAAAAACTATATTATTGCACATGATACTTGCCTATATTGGTCCAGGGAAAGCACTGCAGACTAACCATTACCACAGGAATTTATTAAATAGCTATTCAGAAACTAGCACTATCCAAAATTACAGAAACAGAATCAGAAGTCATATCTAGCACTTGTGCTCTAAGGACATAATATTTGAGCCTAATATAACTATTAAAATATTCCTAGTATAGATTAAAATGTGTACTTTTCATTGAGACAAAAAAGCTTAAGCTCAGTGTACATAGAAATGAAAACTAATATGTGACTTTTTCAGTAATTTTCCATTTCAATTCTGTAAATAACCACTACAGCATAAGCAAATATTTGAAAAATTGAGTATAAACCTTTTTATTTTAATTTCCTTGAATTGTATGTGTAAATCAGATTGAAGACAAAAGATGTTTGAAACACAATTAATTTAAGAAAACCTTAAAAATTACAGGCACAGGGGATGTTAATAATGTGATAATTAAAATGAAATTCTCAATTATGGATATATTCCCCACTATACTTTAAAAAGAACCCTTTATGAAATAAATTTATTATTTATAATCCTGTAGATTATTTATAACTTTTCAAGAACATATTGGTTTTGTTTCTTTTGATCTGTTTTTTTATTCCCCTAGTCAAAGTTTCCCTCTTGCTGCCCAGGCTGGAGTCCAATGGCACAATCTCAGCTCACCGCAAACTCCGCCACCCGGGTTCAAGTGATTCTCCTTCTAGGCCTCCCGAGTAGCTGGAATTACAAGCATACATCACCACGCCAGGCTAATTTTTATTTTTAGTAGAGATGGGGTTTCATCATGTTGGTCAGTCTGGTCTCCAATTCCTGACCCCAGGTGATTGCCTGCCTCGACCTCCAAAAGTGCTGGGATTACAGGTGGTAGCCACAGCTCCTGGATAAACATACTGTTTAAAAGGAATGCCTGAACTGAGTCATTTCCTCTTTAACAGAAGTAAAGGTAACTATCAATATAATTAACTTGTTTAGATGGGTCGCCATTAATAAAAATTTACCTACTGTTGATTCATTATGTATCTTACAGCAGGGATTCCCAACTTTGCCTCTTTTTAAAATCACCTGGAGAGTTTAAAAATCTGTGTCCAAGTGGTTTGTGTTGTTTGTGTGTTTGTGTGTCAGGGTTTTCAATACAAGGTCAAAGATTAGAAATCAGTTTTTTAGAATAGTCATTTGTCTAAGTTAAAATGCAATTTCCGATCCAATAGATCTGAGACATAATCCACGATTTTGTATTTCTAACAAGCTACCACGTAATGTGGTTTCAGTAGGTCCTTGAAATTCAATCTTGAGAGGCAAGGCTTAAAAGAACCTTTATCAATACAATATTACTCAAATATTATGTTGTAATCTAACACATTGTGTATTTTTCTGATAAGAGAAAGCAGAGCTATAGGAAATTTGTGATTTTTTTTCTGTAATTGGTAATTTGTTATAGTCTTATTAAAGTTAATTTTAACAAAGCTTAAAAATTTGTTGATCACAGCTTAAATTATATTACATTGAATATAGATAGTTAGAAATACTGATGTAGCAGGACATATTGTTCTTTTGATAAATGGTTCTGTATGTTAAGTGTGTTCTAATTAATTAGATATTTTATATTTTATAGTACTTTCAAAGATTTAGGACGTCCGTAGTGTAATTCATTTTAGTACCTCGAAATTTTAAATGATGTTCTTAACACTTCCAGAAAGTTTATCTGTCTTGTTTTTAAGGTATTATTTTATTTGAATCAATAAAAAATTAGGGTACAGTTATTTCATTTCATAACAATATATTACAAACACCATTCATCTGAAAATCTCAAAAACCAAATAGTATAGGCTGATGGTAATCTACAGATTGATTAATTTTACAATATTTTGATTTGATTAACCAAGGATTAATTTAAAAAGGGATACAATCAATATGTATCTTATGCTTCTAATTTTGCAAATTGTGTTCTTTTTACTGTATGCTGAGAACATACTAATAACATTAATCTGCTTCTTTAAATTTACTTTGCTTCTGTTACTTATATTCAGTTGAAGAATCTCATTTGCCATCACTTAATTACATTTTATTAATAAAAGCAATACATCTATGTAGTGATTTTTTTACCTAGTTATCTTCAATCTGACTAATGCATGCAACTGTTTTAAGTGATCCTGTAAGTATATCAAACACAGAGTGAAATGGTTATTAAACCTATTTTCACTTTGAATATTGACATCCTGAGTTAAAAGAAGATTCCATTATAATTCCCTAATAGTGTTTCTTAACTAACTGTACCACTTTATAAATTAGAGTAGGATGTGTTACTGCTACTTAAATACTATTTTTTCAGTGTTTTAGAATGACCACCCCACTACCATCACAGCAATGGTAAGAAAAGTCTAAGTCGTGCTTTGTTTAGTACAGATGATAGGGTTAAATTGAGAAAGAGCACGTTTTATTAATATTCAGTATGAAACAGCCACAGAGCCTTTTTTTTTTAAAGTATGAGCTAGGGGGAGGTGTGAAATATATCAAATTAATGTTTATGAAAATCACCTATTGAAAACACACCTAAGGTAACATCCACTAGAATTGTAAAATTTAGATATTCATCAATGCATTAAACTAGCTCACACTTCCATGCAGTGGTTGAGGTGATTTAATTATTGTCATGTTGAAAAGACACATGCTATGTGGGTACATAATAACTTCTTGGGAAACAATGCCAATTAGATAGTCATTTCTATTACAGCTCCTGCAGGATGCATTGCTAACAAGGTCCACAAGTCATATCACCAGACACCAAAGGGGAGGCATCCTTTTCTTTCTCTTACTTGAAAAGAAATGGAAAAAGCCATCCAACACAATACTCCAATCTTCCCTATTCAGTAGTATTGTATCTTATCAGGCCTTATATGTATTTTCTGCAGATATTTTTATAAGCTTCATTTTAGTTGTGAAAAAATGTATTCTAGAATTTTGAGAACTGCAGAAGTGAATTAAAGTCCATATCTAAAATATATAAAATACGTAATTAAAAAAATACATTATCATTTTTATATATCACACGTCTAGATAGTTTATGTGGTGATATCAATAGCAAGGAAACATTACATTATAAATGACATTAAAATTGTATGAAAACTGCAAAGCTGAAAATAAGACTTAATTTATTATTCTCATATCTTTTATCTTTTGAAATAGTTTAATACATATAAAAAAGTTGAAAAATAGTACATATATTTTCTGTGCACCCTTCACTCAGTATCCCCTTATAATAATGTTTTGCTAAATCACAAAATTAAGATATGTATATTAATACTAAGCTAATTACAAAGCTAAAGGTTTATGTAGCTATTACCAGTTTTTACTATTCTGTTCCTGAGTTCAATCTAGGATGTAAAATTGCATTTGGATGTTATGTCTCCTCCAATCTTTGACAATTACTCAGACTTTCTTTGTCTTCAATGACCTTGACACTTTTGCAGAATGTTGGTAAGATATTGTCTAGAATGCCCCTCAACTTGGGTTTCACTAATATTTTTTCATGATTAGATTGGACACACATTTTTTTGGCAAGAATAATATCTGGCATTTGCCCTTCTCAGTGAATCATGACAAGATAATGGTAACATACCTGACTGTTGCAGATGCTAACTTTGATCACTTGATTAAAGTGAGGTTTCTGATTTCCTTTCCTGTAGTTATTATTTCTTCTTTTGTAATTAGTAAATATCTTAAGAAAGATCCTTTGAGACTATGCAAATATTTGTTTTTCATCAAGCTTTTGATCTCCAATTTTGTTATTCATTATGAATCTTGCCTTCTTTCATTATTACTGCGGTGTTCTAGTGGTGATATTCTGTTTCCCTCATTCATTCTATATTACTCATTAAAATTTTTCTGTAAGGAGGAGCTGTACCTTGTCTCCCCATAATCTGTTCATTCAATTTGTGCATTTATTTATAAAAATATGAACTCATCGGTATTGATTTTATTCCATAGCTTATATTATATTATTGTTATTGTTAATGTTGTGGCTAAGTTTGTTTCAGGTTTGGCTATTTAGAGTTCTTTCAGAATGTCTTGTATGCCCTTTCAACATGAATGCATCTATGTCTATGTCCAGGTCTGTCTGTCTGTCTGTCTGTCTATCTATCTATCTATCATCTATCTATCTATCTGTCTGTCTGTCTCAGAATTTCTCTACTGTCTGGTACCCTATGATTCTCTGGGCACAACTTGATTTTCCTTACCACAACTCTGGAATCCATCACTTACCCAAGAAACCCTTGTTTCTTTTCTTAGAAAATTGTATTTAGAGACAAAAAAATGAGTGTGTTAATTGTATTCATTGCTACAAATATGATATAGTTTGGATATTTGTTCCACCCAGATCTTATGTCGAATTTTAATTTCTAATGCTGAAGAAAGAGTCTGGTGAGAGGTGTTTAGGTCATGGGAGTGGATCTCTCATGGCTTGGATAAAGTGTATGCCTTCTCACGGGATCTGATTGTTTAAAACTGTGTGCCATCTCCCCAGCACATTCTCTCTCTCTCTCTCTCTCTCTCTCTCTCTCTCTCTCACTCTCTCTCTCTTTCTCTCTCCCCCTCCCTCCTTCCCCCCAGAAGGTACCATATCCCCCTAGCTCACTTGTTCCCATTCTCATCATGTGATGTGCCTGTTCCCACTTTGCCTTCTGCCAAGATTGCAAGTTTTCTAAGGCATCTACAGAAATAAATTGTAGCTATGCTTCCTGTACAGTCTGCAGAACCTTAAGCCAATTAAACCTACTTATAAATTACCAAGTCTCAAGTACTGACTTACAGCAGGTACAAAGAGTATATTGTTTCTAGGGCCTCTCAATAGAACAAGGAAGTAGAATGTCGTATACTAACTTATGTAAAATATATATACTGTATACTAACTTACGTAAATATATAGTTTAAGGAGATATATATTTCAACACCAGATAACTTATTTTTTCAACAATAAGAAACTAAGTTTTAATTACTTATTATTGATTGATTGATTAAAAGCTAATATACACATAACATAGCTTTAGAATTGTAAATCTGTGAGGAAAACAATTACTAAATATTATTAAAAGAATACAGTATTTGTACAGAGATTATTTTTTAAATTTATGCCACCTATTGAAAACACTATTTTCCAAATAGTTACAGAGGTATGTCTTTTTTCATACCTACTCTCTTTGGCTTAATTATTAATTTGAAATATAGTTAGGTTTATTTTTTACTGATTTTATTCTACTTTCAGTTTCCCTCTGTTAAGAATGAATTGTGATCTCCTAAAACTTACATGTTGAAGCCCTAATTCCACTATGACTATATTTGAAAATAAGGACTCTAAAGAGATAATTAAGGTTAAATGTAATCATAAGGGTGGGACTGTAACCACCATGACTGGAGTCCTTCAGGAATGTGGTAGCACAATGGAAAAGGTCATGTAAAGACCCAGCATGAAGGCTGCAATCTGCAAGCCAGGAAGAGAGTTCTAAGAAACCAATGCTGAAGGCACTTGATCTTGAAATTCTAGTATACAGATCTGTGGAAAATAAATTGTTGTTTCAGCCTCCCAGTTTTGGCATTTTGTGTCAGCTTCAGCAGACTAATATGTTCTCCTTTCCTATTTGATTTTTAAAAATGTAAACAGTAAAATTTATTATTTGTGGTATACAATTATATGTAATCTAAAAATATTTTTATTAAAATAGTAATATAGACTCATCAAAGTTAAAAGGCAGTACAAAGATGTCCAAACTCCTTTTTTACTTTTTCCTAAGGGTATTATTTTACATTTCCGTAATATCAAATTCAGAAAACTGGTATTAATACAAATCTATAGAACTTATTCAAATTTCATGCTTTCATGTATATGTGTGTTTGTACATGTATGCAATTCTGTGCAATTCCTTTATGTGATAAGATTTGTATAGCCATCACTATCAAGATACAGAGCTATCCCAACAACAAAGAGAAATTCTCTTAGGCTACTCCTCTGTAGTTACATCCATGGCCCCTGCCCCTAACATCTGACAACTACTAATCTGTTATCTACAGCTAGAAGTATTCAGTTCAAAATGTTATAGAAAAGAAATTGTATAATATGTAAATATTTTATATTAGCTTAAAAATTATTTTAATATCCCTGTGATACATCCGAGCCATTGTATCATTTATTCCTTTATAATGCTGAATAGTATTCTGAATTCTGAGAGTGTGACAAACGTGTAGAGACATATATCTACTATCAGGTCATAATACAGAAGTTTACTCACTCTATTCTCTTATATTCTTTAGAAGTAACAACCCCAGCACCTGATACCTACTGCTATGATTTTGGTCCCTGTGCTTTTAAAATATATTTTCTATAATGTCATGTAATTTAAATTTTACAATATGCTGTAGACGGAATATTTGTGTTTTCCCAAAATTTATATGTTTAGACTCTACTCCTCAATATAATAGTGTTAGGAAGTGAGGCATTTAACAGAGGATGAAAATTAGATGAGGTTGTGAGGGCAGAATCTTCATGAGTGGGATTAGGGCCCTCATAAGGCTCATTAGAGAGCTTCTTTTCCCCTCTGTACTCTTCATGTGAGGATACAACAAGAAGTTTGCAATAATGTAACCCGCAAGAGGAGATCAGAATTTGACTTGCTTGCACCCTGATCTTGAATGTCAGCCTCCAGTACTCTGAAAAAATAACTGTCCATTGCTCATCAGCAGCCCAGTGTATAGTATTTTGCTAGAGTAGTTCAAACTGATGAAACCACAATGTGTGTCCTTCTCTGCTTTCCTTTCTTCATTTAGCAAATGCATTGAAGAATAAATCCAACTTTCTACATAAGTCAGTAGTTGGTTCTGCTTTTTGTAGGTAGGTGTTTTGCATTTTATGTGATATCAACTTGTTTTCACAGACAATGCCCTCTCCAGAGACTTGTTCCCCATGTACTATGACTGTCTGGGGGACAAAGAAAACAGGCCAGTTTGTTGGATAGCTCTTGAAAGTCTGGTTAATAACGAGTTCTCTAGTGCTGGTGATGTGTGGGCCTTTGAAGTGACGCTGTGGGAACTCATGACTCTGGGCCAGACGCCCTACGTGGACAGTGACCCTTTTGAGATGGCCACATACCTGAAAGATGGTTACCAAATAGCCCAGCCAATCAACTGTCCTGATGAATTGTTTGCTGTCATGGCCTGTTGGTGGCCCTTAGATCCAGAGGAGAGGCCCAAGTTTCAGCAGCTGGTACAGTGTCTCACAGAGTTTCATGCGGACCTGGGAGCCTACGTCTGACTCTTCTCTCACAGTCCCATAGCATCAGGAGGAAGGTGCCTGTTACTAGTTGAAGGAATTCTGAGTTGCTTCCAGTTTGGCAAAAGTACGAATAAAGTTTCTATAAACATTTGCATAAAGGTTTCTCTGTCAACATAAATTTTCAACTTTATTAGACAAATGCCAAGGAGTAGGATTGACGAGTTATATGCTAAGTGTATGTTTTCTTTTATTAGAAATTGCCAAATGAATTTCAAAGGGGCTCTGCCCTATTTTGCTTCCTTATTGATGGTGACATCAGTGTTTCAGTTGCTCCACATCGTCCCTAGGTATTGTCAGCTATTTCAGCCAATCTAATAGATATGCAGAATTATCCCACTGCTATTTTGAAAAAGATTTTTCAGATAAGTAATGACCTTGTGCATATTTTAATATGCATAATTTGCATTTATAAACTTCCTTTAGTAAGGTGTATATTCAAAACAGAGGTCCATCTTAAAATTGGGCTACATGTGTTGGTACAGTTCTCTGTTGAGCGTTCTTACATTGTGGTTATACTTTTGCCACAAATGTGATTTCCAAGTATTTTCTTCCAGTCTGTGGTTTGTATTTTTTTCCCTAAAAGTGATGTTTACAGAGAAAACCTTAATAAAGTTTGACTTGTTCTGTGTGTGTGTGTGTGTGTGCGTGTGTGTGTTTGCATGTGTGTGTTTAATTTATGGATCATGCTTTGGGTATTATAGTTGATAAAGTTTTCCTCAATCTTATGTTGTGTAGATTTTTGCCAGTTTGCATGTTAGAAGTTTTACAGTTTTTTTACATCTTGGTCTAGGATCCATTTTGAGTTATTTTTGTATAGAATGTGGGATAAGGAATTAAATTTATTTTTTGTTTATTGCTATTGTTTGAATTCCCCCTCTAAACCTCCTTTTGAAACATAATCCCCAATGTTGCAGTATTGAGAGGTAAGACTAAAGATCTTTGATCAAAAAAATTAAAATCAAGAAAAATGAGGGACATCTGTCAGTCATCTAAACATGATTAGTGTGGCTGCTGTTCTAAAGACTCAGATGACAGTCTTGCCAGGGAGGACTTAGCTAATCCCCCTGCACCCTCACAGTGCTGGGGATATTGGCTGTCTTCTGAACTAGCTTCCTTTCATGGAAAGCTTAGCCATCAATTGGAGCTGGAAGAAGGTCCTAGAACAACTGAGAGTTTCTGGCTAAGGCCACACGTCAGTGTCACCTGAATGCCCTTGAACTAACTCTAGTCCATTGCGTATCAGCCACAAGATTTCCAAAATTTTCCTATTGCAGTTACCTTCTTTCCTTTCTGCAGTTACTACTCCCTCTCTGTATGCAGTGCAGAAAGTGTTTTTACAGCCTAGACAGATACTCCTGTTAGTCAGAATTAGTGGGTGCTCTAGTAACTAAGAATTTAGCTCAAGGTATTGCTGTTTTTGTGATTTTCTACAAATGGAGATTTCATGATCCAGATTTAAGAGATTATCTAACTCCCAATAATGGCCCTTCCTTGGGTTCAACTTAGATGGCGGGTTACTTCCCCCCAATGAATGCCCCTCTCTCCATTTTTTTTTTTTTGAGATGGGGTCTCGTTCTTGTCTGGATTAGCACAGTGACTGGATCTCGGCTCATTACAATCTCTTTCTCCCATGTTTGAAAAATTCCCCTAACTGAGCCTCCTGAGTAGCTGGGATCACAGGCATGTGCCACCACATCCAGGTTATTTTTGTGTTTTCAGTAGACACAGGGCTTCACCACATTGGCCTGGCTGGCCTCAAACTCCTGACTTCAACTGATCCTCATGCCTAGGCCTCCCAAAGTTCTGGAAATACAGACATGAGCCACTGTTCCTGGCTCAGGTTGTTTCTTTTTCCCTGTGAGGAGCCATAACTTCCCAGTTGAACTGGGTAGTCTCTCTATGAGGCAAACTAACTTTCTTTTAACTGGAAGGCATGTTATGGGAATGGCCTACCATGCCTAAGATGTCTCTCTTTATCTTTGTCTGAAAAGCATAAGGAAAAAAAAATGTCTTCCATTTCAAGGTTTAAAGTTCCAACTGGTGGAATGGGAATTCTCTTTATGGGGAATCTTGTTGGTTCTTTGCTAAAAACCTCTATTTTTCCAACTCTTCTCTCTTTTGTGCCCTTCTACCAGTGACATTGTTTTGTTCTCCTTTTGCAGTGATAAAACTCTCTCTTTGAAAACGAGGAGGAAAATGTCCTCTAAACCAAAATTTAGCCTCAGTTCTGTCACTATTAGCAGAAAGAAGCAGTGATTTGATTCCTACATTTTTTTGAGTCACCTATTCTGCCTTCAGTTAGAATGGTATTAAAGTGCCCACAGTCACACAGATTAAAAAAAGGCAACTCAGGTGACTTGCCCAGACATGTCCACAATAAAAATTTCCATCCCCTGACACATGCTCAGTAAGGGAAACAAAGCAATATAGAGTAAGTCAAGCTAAGGGCCCACATGCACATCTGAAGGAAAGGGTGAATCTACTAGAAATCTGTGGCTTATGCAAATGAGACACGCAGCCCTCACTGGTTTCTTATAAAAGCCTGTGCATTCAACTGTGAAAACTGCAATCCTCTCCTGAACACCTCCCCACTGCAGAGAGCTGTCCTCTTTCTTTCACCTATTAAACTTCTGCTTCTGCTCTGACATCACCCCTGGTGTGTCCGCCTCCTGGATTTCCTCAGCCATGAGACTAAGAACTTCCGGTGCCACCCCAGGCGATGAGATCATTTCATTCTGATGAGGCTTCAGATGGAACTGAGGAACTATGTATTGGAAAGTGCAGTAAATGCCACCCTTGCTACAATTTGGCAAATACATTGCCTTAACTGTGGATGCTCACAGGCTTTGTGGAAGGCCAAATTTGAGAGTAAAAACTAGAACATCTGGCAGAAAAAAAGTTTTAAGCAAAATTTAGGAGCTACAGAGTTACTTCGGGCTTTTTACCCTGAGATTTAGGAGCAAAAGAATAAGTTAGAATAGGTTAAAAATAAGAAGGTGGGAAAAAAAAAAGAAGGGAAGCAGAGTGGAGAGATTTGAAGAAGTTTTAGTCTAGCCTAAGAGTGAAATAAAATGTCTTCAGGAGAGGAAACCAAGGGTGTGGTGTGGATAGAAAAGAAGCAGGTGCAATTCCACAGGATATCGGAATATAGAACCTAAAGGTATTGCAGAGATCCTCAAGACTGCTGCTCTCATCACAGGCCCTGAGGCCTAGGAAGACAGAATGGTTTCAGGGGACAGGCCTAGGGTCCTATCCATGGGCTGACTTCCCAGAGCTTCCTCAGTTCTCTGACTTGGAACCACACTGCAGCACAGCACTCAGTGGCTGCCCCAGTCATGACACAGCTCCAGGTGTGGCTCACACTACAGCTCTGTAAAGCAGATCATAAACCTTAGTGGCATTCATCATGTGTTAATACTGCAAGTATGCAGAAAGCAAGAGCTTGGAGGATTAGCAGCCTACACCCAGATTTCAAAAGATGTCATCAAAATAATAGGGGTCAAGGGAAGAGACTTGTAGGAATGGAAGTACTGCAGAGAACCCCTACTAGAGCAATGCTGAGCAGAAATGTTGGGTTGGAGCTGCTGCAGAGTTTCTATTAAGGCAAAGTCCAGTGGAGACTTGGGAGCAGGAAAGCCACCAAGAATCCAGAGCTGTAGAGCAACCAGCATCCAATACCAGCATGGAAGAGCTGAGTGGACTAAGGCCAGCAAATCTAAAAAGGTAGGGATACCAAAGGCCTTGGGGACCCTATCCCTGTATCAGTGTGCTTCATACTTGTTTAAAACCAATACCTCTTTTTTCTTGCTTTTTCTCCCTCTTGGAATGGAAAACGTTTGGGGTTTACTTGGGGTGGCTGGCAAAATATTAGAGAAATATAAGGGAAAGTTATTGATTATAGTCTCAAACCTTTTGAAAGGCCAAAAGGTTTTTTTGGGACAGGCTGGAGGCAGCTGGTTCAATTACGTTAGCACAGGGACAAGATAGGGATGATAAGAGGCTTTTCCAGTTAAGTCTTTTCACCCCACTTTCCTTTGTCTCTAATTTGTTTGTTCTTGTAAACTTTGTGAGATGGTCCTCTCAGGGGGAGGTCAAAGGGGAATTACCAGTTAATCCTGTTTACTCTGGGCCCTGGAACCAAAAGCTTTTACCATCCATAAAACCACTCTTTCAACCATGTTAATTATCCACAAGCATGTTGACTTAGAACCTCTGTTATAAAATCCATACTGAATACATGTGAGGATGTGCAGGGAGTCTTGGTCTCAGTTGGGTGCATTCGACCTCTGAAAGCAGCTGATGACCATCCCTAGTCCACTTGAATCAAGTGGGTGTGAGATTGCATTTATTCATCTGCAGTTGAGTCAGGGTCTACAGGACACACCTCCGTAGGTTTTGACTGACATCTCAGGTGGTGATCCCGCTATGATCGAAGTCACAGAAAACAATCCAATCCTTTTGCTATCATTCTATCTTAGAAACTAGGTAAATTGTTTTGAGATCACGGCTTTACAGATGAGTCTTTGGACTTCTGAAGTTGGTGCTAGAATGTGTTAAGACTTTGACTTTATGAAGATGAAATGAATGTGGGAAAAAACATGAGCTTTTGGGAACAAGGTGTGGAATGTTGTGATTTAATGCATCCCCCTCCATAGCTCATACTGAGACTTAATTTCCAATGTGGCAGTATTAAGAGATGGGTCCTTTATGAGGTGATTGAATCATGAGGGCTCTACCTTCATGAATGGATTAATCTATTCATGTATGTATACATTAATGGTTTAGTGGATTAAGGAGTTACCATGGAAATGGAGTGTGTGACTTTGTGAGAAGAGGAGGAGGGACTTAAGCTAGCGTGGAATCATGTTACTTTACTCATCCCTGAGCCAGCCCCCTTACAATATCATGCCCTGAACTGCCTCAGGATGCAGCAGAGTCCCCACTAGTAAGGAGGCTCTCTCCAGATGCACCCCCTGTACTTTGAACTTCCCAGCCTCTGTAACTGTAAGAAAGAAATTCCTTTAGTTAAAAATTACCCTGTTTCAGGAATTTGGTTATAAGCAACAATAATCAAAGCCATCCATTTATGGATATTCAATTGCTACAATCAGCTGTTTAAAAATATTATCAAGTCTTAAATGAAATGCTTTTGCATTTATGCCAAGAATAAACTCACCTACATGAAGTAAACAATTACCAGAAAATAATAAAGAAAATGGGCACAAGCAGTATCTTGCTACCTGTCTACCTGCAGAGGTCTTCAGCCAGATCACTGGCTGTTCTACCTGCTCTTGGGAACTACAGGAGAGATAAGGAGAAGCCTTCTCTCTAGAAGAGTGTGGGGTGAATCCCTAAGGGAACAAAGACAGAACAGCATATTTCATTCAGCAACAAATAGAAGAAGCTACTGAAGCAGCTGAAAGTTACATAATGCCTACAAAAAAGAAATGGACAGGAGCAAAGTAAATTTGGCAGTGATAAACCATTGGATAGTAAAATTAATAAAATAAATTCTTACATTTGTAAATGATATTGTGATTGAATTTGTATTCAACCAGTTGTATGTGGAGACTCCAAATTCTAAAATAATGCAAATCATTCTGACTGAATTTTTAATTAAAATGCTAGAAAATTTATGGAAGAACAGCTAGTGCTGTTATATACCCAAAAAAGATGGCTGGGATCCCTGTTACTTTCCTAGAAATCAAAGAAAAATAAATAAAACAGCCACAGATTGCCCAGAACTTAGCATCAGTAAAAAAGCAAGATAAAGACAAGCATGAGACAAAAAAGGAAAACAATGAATGCATCAATTAAAAAAAAAACAGTTCTAGAAGCTCACAAAGATACTTATTCGGATTGTCTTCTACAATCAAACCATCTTTCTGTGTCAAGAAACAGAGACAGGGCATTTACTCTTGATCTTCATTTCACAGAGCCAAGATATAGAAAGTCCTTCTTTTGTTTTTAAAGAGGGGAAATCCAACATACTCAAAACCTGCATTGAAAGTAAAAAGAAATATGGTACAATAGGCTACCTCTATTAGTGATAGTCTAAAGGCTTCCAAACCTAAACTTGCGTCAGAGTGTAGAGAATATTCTCTAGGAAAAAAAAATAAAACAGAAGATGACAGAAAGGAATTATTCAGTCATGTTCCAAATTGGGGTTCCATATATATTATACATTTTTTTTCATACTCACCTGAGCCAGGGCCTTTGATCTTAATGAAGATCATATCCTCCTAAGAGGTGACCTAGTTCAAGCATATGGCAATTCCTCAAAAGAGAACCTTACCAGAGAGAAATGTCTTCTCTGTGGAGCCATAAAACATGGAGACCTCCAGTGAGTTGTCAGTACCCTTATCTGGAAGTAGCTCATTGTCCTCCTCATCTCCTCTGGGTCATCACCAAAACAACCTTCCAAGAAAAAACTCTACTCCTGGAAAAGCTACAGATTATCTTCTTTAGCAGGTCCTCAAAGGTAAATGTGCTAGCTGTTACCTCCAGCAACTCCCTTATCCAAAACTCCTAATGCATCAATATCATACTTTTAAACCATCTCTTAAATTAAGGAAATCACAGTCTGCACAGCAGAAATTCAAGATCTCCCACACTTCACCTCTCAAAAAACCTTCCCAGTCTCCCAGGAATATTTGCCTACTTTATTATCAAAATATAAGAGAGATCCTTCCCGGAGCCAAGATATCCAGGAGGCCTCATCATCATAACCAAACAAACGACATGCGCCATCACTGCAGCTGTAGCTCCCCAGATCACCTTAAGCCCCTTCCCTCTTTCTTCTCCACCTGATGCCTGTACTAAGAAGAGCAGCAACAGCGTCACACCACATCTCCAAGTACTAGATCCATGACCCCAAGAAGGATCCAAGAAGACAAAATAGTAGCTGCATCAACAAGCTCTCAGTCTGTAAAGAGGGTCTCATACTCTATATTTATTCAAGAATTTTATGATCCATCAACCAAAACAAAACAAAGCGATCTTTAGCCCTATTTAGTCTAAGTCACCCATTACCAGTTTCACAGTAGTTTTTACTATTCTAGTCAGAAAGGCTAAAAGCCCAACACCAAGCCTACCATGACCATAGAATTTGAATCACAACAAAGGCTTAAAGAAAACAAGATTTAAAAATGCGAGACGTTTTTTAAAAGGATAAGAAGCACAAAAAAAGAACAACATACCTAAGGAAGAAAAGGCTGTGGGCTCTATCCCCTGCCTTCATTGCCGCTTCCACAACCACCTCAGCGCAGGAAGAACCAGAGACAGAGACAGAGCTTGTAAGTTTGCTGAGTCCTTACCAAAAGCAGAAGTCTGTACAGTAGGCAGACATGTGAGCCAATCAAACCTTTTATCTTTATAAAGTACCTAATATCAGATATGTGTTTATGGCAGTATGACAATGGACTAATACATTTAACCTCCTCCTAGCTCTTTCAATTGTAAAGGAAGATATCAAAAGTGGTTTTGTAAAGAATCCCAGAACGATCTTTCTGTTCTATACAATTTTGTTTAAAACATTACACACACTGGTCATATTTGTGTGGGTCTGTTTCTGGAATCTCTTCTCTTCCATTTCCTTTATCCTTTCACTGCTGCAACACTCTCTTGATTACGGTAACATTCACATTAGGTTTTGAAATCAGGTAATGGGAGTCCTCCAACTTTATTATTTCCAAAATTGCTTTGTATATTTTTTTCTACATAAATGTAAGAAATACCTTGTAAATAGCAACAAAAAATTATGTTTTCATTGGTTTTGCTTTCAATCTACATGTCACTTTGACGATAATTGAATTTTCCAACACATTTATATGGTATATCTACCTATTTACAAAAGAAGACATACAACTTAGAAGATGAAGAAATACTTTCCAGATAACTTTAAGAGATCCTCAAGATATTACAAGAAATAAAACCACATTCTAATAGCCCTTTTAAACATAACACATTTGAGTATATTTTTTTTAATAGAAAACTTTAAACTTCACATTCAATTTATTTTATAACAAGGGGAATATTGATGTTTTCAGTTTCTTTCTGAATGAATTGCTAGGTGTTAATGAGTATTTTTAATTTTAATAAATAATTATATTGCTTTTGAAGAAGGCTATTATAACTTACTCTTTCTAGCGCAATCTATGCCAGTTTCTCTTACCTACAGTGCTAGAGAAGTAGTAGTATTCACAGTTTTTAATTTTACTAAACTTACGTTGGTAAACATTTCATTTTTACTTTAATTTACAACTGCATGGTGAAGTGTGACTAAGTATATTTGTTACTAATATTTATTTGTTATTTTGAATTTCCTGCTTTATAACTTGCCTAATCATACCTTTGTACAAATTTCCACTGTACTTATTTACCAATGAGACTTAGATCATGGGCTTTATGGTTCAGTAGATGGATGTGTTTCTTTGTCCTACTGTGTGTGGGGAGGTTTTTGATAAAGGCATGTAAACCCCATTAACTAGTTATCAGAAAGCGAGAGCATGCAGACCAAGTCTGGCCTATCTTTAGTTTTACAAAATATAGCCATGCTCATTTCTCTATATATTATCTGTAGTTAATTTTGCACTGTAACAGCAGAATTGAACAGAGTTGAGCATTTTCAAAAAAGACTGTATGACCCACAAAAGTGAAAATAATTACTGGCTAGCTGTTTACAGGAAACGTTTACTGACCTATGTAACAGATCATAGAATAAAGGATTTAAAACTAAAAGGAATAAAACATACACTTTAATTTCTTATTTGCGGATAAGGAGATAAAATTAAATCATGGAATTACTGGCTTAAATAAATGCATCTAGATACTGTTACCAAAAATAAGAACTCTGGCCTCTTGAGTTTTCTTCCATTATTTTTCTACTCTTCTCCTACGTACCTTCAAAATGGGCAGATATGGGCATCTATTATAGAAACTTCATTAAAAAACAACGTTTGGTAAAGAGCTATTAAGAAGATTATAAATAATTTTACCACAACAGGATCTTGTCTGAATCACAAATGATGTTTTATAAGATTGATTACCAAGTTCTTGAAAATATGATCAATACGAATACCTTATGTCAACCATCATCTGAGTAGAATCGATATCTAAAAAAAACCACTAATCTTTCCAGGAGTTAAAGGTTTATCCATTACACTGTTTGATAGTGCTTAAAATTATTTAAGTGTTCCACTCACATAGCAATGTTTAGATTATAATGTATAATTATAGATATTACTACAGTATAGTTATAATTAATTATAATATTAAGAATTTAGATCTAACGATAAAAATGACCCTAACTAAAGAATGGTAGGAAATGACAGCAGACCTTTGCGTTTATCATTCCTCGAACAGCCTTCTATGAATTCTTTTGTTTTCCATCCTGAACTTTGTGTACAGATAAGTAGATTTTAGGTACTTGCTTTTATTTAAGATAACTGAATGTATTACTTTGTGGGTTCTCATAACAAATACCACACACTGGAGGCAGAAATTTACTTTTTCACAGTTTGAAGGCTGGAGGTCTGGGATCAGGGTATTAGAATTGATTTAATTGTGAGGCCTCTCTCCTTGGCTTGTGATGTGTGACTCTTACCTTTGTCTTTGCATCTTCTTTCCTCTGCATCTGTGTCAAAATTTCCACTTTTGTTTGTTTGTTTGTTTTGAGAAGGAGTTTCGCTCTTGTTACCCAGGCTGGAGTGCAATGGCATGATCTCGGCTCACCTCAACCTCCGCCTCCTGGGTTCAGGCAATTCTCCTGCCTCAGTCTCAGCTGGGATTACAGGCACGCGCCACCATGCCCAGCTAATTTTTTTGTATTTGTAGTAGAGACGGGGTTTCACTATGCTGACCAGGATGGTCTCGATCTCTTGACCTCGAGATCCACCCGCCTCGGCCTCCCAAAGCGCTGGGATTACAGGCGTGATGAGCCACCACTCCCGGCCAATTTCCACTTTTTGAAAGGATATTAGATATATTGGATTAGGGCCCAGAAATATGAATTCATTTTACGTTAATTATCTGTTTAAAAGTATTATCTCTAAATCCAGTAAATTCTTGAGGTACTGGAAATTAGGACTTCAACATATGCATTTGGAGGATGGGGAACAATTCTGCCCTTACCAATATATTGCCCTAATATTGTCCCATATTATTCAGTGACATATTCGAACTATTTAAAATGTATTCGTGATAGAAATTGAAGTGGTGTTGTAACTTGATGTTTTATCTTATTAGAATGGTGAGTCAGGCTGGGCATGGTGGATCATGCCTATAATCCAGTACTTTGGGAGTCCGAGGTGAAGCAGGACATTTCCCTGATCCCTTTTGTGGACGAGAACTGGAATGTGAGTGCTAGAACTAGCCAACTACTTCGGCACCAGGAAGAGAACTCCACTCACTCAAACCCACTGTGCTCAACCCCTCACAGGAGAAGGTGAGCAGGTACAGAAGCTGGGGTGAGGGCTTTTTGGCTCCAGCAGGGACAGACTCCATACTAGCCCCACGGTAACATCTAATGGATCATCCATGACTTGAAGCCCTAGAAGGAGTGTTACAGTCACTGCTCTTTTAGCTTTGCCAACTGCCAATGTCTTAAGTGTTGACAGCTCAGTGGAGGGTCAGTGTGACCGTCTTTGCACTTGCACCTGAGTTCTTGTCGGGCATTCGGGCATTCAGGAGAATGAAGTCACAGAAATAAATTTGAAGGATGGCAAATTGAAGGGATTTTATTGCTGATGAGAGTGGCTCTCAGCAGGAAGGGGCGCTGAAAAGGGAATGCAGCAGGAAGGTAATTTTCCCCTGGAGTCAAGACATCCCTGGCCAGACTTTTCTCTGAAACTATGCCATCAAGTTGTCCCTCTGAAATAAAGCCACTTCTCTTCCACCACAGTCTCCAACATTCAGCGGCTTCTCCTCTCTCTTCCTCTGGTGGAACTCAGGGTTTTTATGTGCACAGGACTGGGGTGGGTGGGCCATCAGTGGTTTTGGAAAAGGCAACCTTTGAAATAATGTATGTTCTAATTTGGGGCTGTGGTGTCAGAAATTCTGCACAGAATTTCCCTGCCTTCTGTACCTATCAGAGGCAGGCAGATTGCTCAAATCCAGGAATTTGAGACCAGCCTGAGCAACATGGCCAAGCCCTTTCTCTACACAAAGTGTAAAAATTAACTGCATGTAATGGCATGTATCTGTGGCCCCAGCTACTCAGGAGACTGAGGTGAGGGGATCACCTGAGCACTGGGAGGTCCAGGATGCAATGAACTGTGTTCACACCACTGCACTACTCCAGCCTGTGCGACAGAGTGAAACCTTGTTAAAAAAACAAAAACAAAAAAAAAAATCTGCTTAGATACTTTAAGTATTTACATGACACAGAATAAAATGTAAGAAAAAATGTAACTGGAGTGATGTTTTTCAAATCTAAAGAAAAATAGTGGTGTTTTAATATTTAAAAAGAAACTAGATTGAGAAAGCTAAGAGCTACATAGGTAATTAAGGTATAAGTTCTAAGTCCTGTTTATACTAAGTGATCTACTGGGAAGAAAATGGTTCGTTTTTGTTTGATAAATGATCCTTAAAATGATCATTTGATTTGCACTTTCCAATTATAAATGACTTTGATTTGGGTTTTGAGTTACTTTTCTCATTGCAAATTTTGTTGTTTTTCTCTTCCATTTATTTAAATCCGTCACTGAAATTCACATAAAAAATAAAAATATATAAAGTTAGTAATATTTATTCATATGTCAAATAAATCATTTATTTCACAGGCCTTAAGTTATCTAGAAATACAATGTTAGATCTACTGTTAGTTACAATGTTTATGTGTTAGTTCTCCTAGTAGTATTTCTGAGGTGTCCAGTCATTTTTCTAATTGGTCATTGACTTTGCTAACTTTGTTATGCTTTAAAATTCTTTCTACATAGGCAACATGGATGTTTATTAACAATGATGATAATAATAAACAGCATCCATTTTTATGTCAGTAATCACTGCTTCTATTTTTAAACCATGAAAACACTCAAGAAGGTTTTCAAATGACACATTTGAAACTCACAATGATCCGAAAATAAAATTTGACTCATCATACAGAACCAACAACATCTCGGTTAAATGGCCCTACAGGAACATAGACACCTGAAATGTAAACGTAAATTTATTTTGAGTACTCCTGTAGAATTCTCCATAAATATCTCTAATTATTATTGATAATATCTTTCACGTTATAAATGGGAAAACAAATGGGTTCACATGACTTGTTCAAATGCATGTAGAACGGGCAAGTTCAATGATCACCTGATTTATCTTACATTCTAATTGCATGACATCAATGCATTCAGTCAGTGGAGACACATATTTTCACATTGTCAGTCTGAAAATTATGCTTGTATTATTTTAACAAAAGAAATATATTTCATTATGGGCAAACCAAACATCCATAGTTGCTCACTTGTATAGAATTTCTGAGGTTCAGTTGAATTTTATATTAAACTTACTAAAAATAACTCATTTTTAAATTTTCTTTAAATAAGATAAAAACATGCATACAAATAATTAAGTGTTTTTTATAAATGGTGTGGTTTACATCGCCACATTGATGCATATTTGCATTTTTGACTAATTAGTATGATAAGCCTTTCTTTCATAGGAAATAAAGAAGAATGTTCATGAAGGACGCCTGATCCTTTCCTCTATAACATCTTCATAGTTGTGGCTACTATATTTGGATTATTTCAACTACAGTTGAAATCCCTGCAGCTATCTGTAGCATTCAGAAGCCTTGTTTTTGTATGAAAAAGCATTTCTGAGTACAGACAATAATCTTTTCAAGTTTTAAGGCTGCTGTGAGCATTTGCTCCTACCGAGGATCGACTTCCACCAGCTGCAAATAAATCACAACCTCTAACCCTCCTGCTAAGAAGAAAATCCAAAATGGCAGAAGGAAATGTTTTAGCTCCCACAATAAATTGTGAAGACCTTAACTGCTTGAAAATATACCTTGCATGGGACGCCAAGAATAGAAACACAACCAAGTAAACAAAGACTGACTCTCAAACGCAATTCAAAGTGGAAGGTAATAGAGAGCAGTAGCCCTAAAGTAAGGTACAGAAAACCGTCCTGATCTTATAGTCAAATTAAATAACTACCTTCAGAAATATAATATGATCTAAATTTTGCAGTATTAAGTTTAAGCACATTTTAATAGGTAATGTTTTCATATAATAAAGTTTTTTTTTTCTAATCTGGTTTTTAATAGTCTTTAGCACTATGCTGCATAATGTGTCCTTTTAAAATCATTATTATATGACAACTGTGAGTTATATAATTACAAAAAAACAAGTTTCTGCATATGTACTATATAATAACCTATTTATTTGCATACTTTAATACATATATAGAGATTCTGGAAAATTATGATTAAAATACTAATGGTAATACTATCAATAACCTGAATTTTTATATTTATATTTTTGCAAATTGATGTTTTATCATATCAACATTGTTACAGAATAAATAAGCAAAAAAAAATCTATTACATAATGATTCTTAAACATAGATTTCCAATCATGATGTACTTGTAAGTATCTGACTCATAAATTCTTTGTATTGAAAATCTATGTTTAGAATTGTAACTAGCGGCTGAGCGCGGTGGCTCAAGCCTGTAATCCCAGCACTTTGGGAGGCCAAGGCAGGTGGATCACGAGGTCAAGAGATTGAGACCATCCTGGTCAACATGGTGAAACCACGTCTCTACTAAAAATACAAAAAATTAGCTGGGCATGGTGGCGCCTGCCTGTAATCCCAGCTACTCAGGAGGCTGAGGCAGGAGAATTGCCTGAACCCAGGAGGCGGAGGTTGCGGTGAGCAGAGATTAATCCATTGCACTCCAGCCTGGGTAACAAGAGCAAAACTATGTCTCAAATAAATAAATAAATAAATAAATAAGAATTGTAACTAGCATCTCAGATCACATTACAAGATAGACTCTTGACTTCTACCATCAAACTTGTTTCTTCCACAGTATCTGCCTATCTCAGTAAGTGCTTAGCAATTCCAATTTTCCAGGCTATCACACAGAATATCCTGCAGTCATCTTTAACTCCCCCTTTTAGCAAGTACCTAATTCAAATCTTGTCAAGTTTAACACAAAAATATACTTTGAATCATATCTATTTTCATCATTTTTTCCTCACCTAGGCTGTGGGCATCTTAGGCTAAGCTGCCAGCGTCTCTGGGCCTCAAGTTTAAACTGGTCTAGTACTTACCCTTGTTCTTTAATGGTCTGTATCCATCAGTGCAGAGTCAACCTTTGAAAATATACGTCGATATTTGGCATCCTCTGTTCAAATCATCAGAAATTGCTGCTATTGTTAAAATTTCAAATCCTTATTATCGTATGCCGAGGCTACCCAATGCCAATATTCACCCATTCTACTTTTTTTCCAGTAATAGAATTTTGATTTTATTTGAAGTGGTATAGTGATTATCCCAGAACTACATTTCCTATTATGCCTTCTATAGAGAGGAAAGATGGAGGCTGACGAGATATAAGCAGAAATATTTACATGGTGCTTTCAGGAATGTTCTACAATGGTAGTAAGTCCAGTGGCACTGCTATTTTGTCCCTGCTCTTTTCTATTTTCAGCATTCTAAAATGCAGTGTGCCATTTAAACTTGGCAGCTCTCTTATAAGCAAGTGGATAAGGACCACACCCTATGGAGGATGTAAAAATAGCTAGAATGACCCTGAGTGTTTAATGAAAAACGGGAGCCACCATAGCAACCCTGGACCTCTTATGTGATAAAGCTTTAATATGCATATATTTATTTAAAAGATAAGTTGTTTCTATTGCATGCACTGAGACAGTCTCTAATGGGTACATGTGTTGTTCTTTAGAGCTCTAGTTTTATCTGCACCTACTTCAGTTACCTGCCTATATTAATTTGCCTGCCCTGCTTTACAGAATTTCAGAAAACTGGGTGGATTAAAACAACTGAAACTCGTCTCACAATTCTGGAGGCTAGAAATCTGAAATCAAAGTATCAACAGGGCCATGGTTTTTCTGAGACTTTGGGGCAGAGGAGAAGGCAATGTGAAGACAGAGGCAAAACAGTGGAGCAATGCAGCCAGAAACCAAGAAGCTGAAAGAAGCAAGGAAGAATCTCTGCAAGTGCCTCCAGAGGGAGTATGGCCCTGCTGAAACTTTGATCTAAGGCTCTGGCCACTAAAAGCCCGAGATAATCAATTTTTGTTGTTTTAAGCCACCAGTTTGAAGGAATTTGCTACAGTACACTCAGGAAGCTAACACATAGCCTTTGTATCAGCAGTTTCCTTTTCTTACATATCTCCTATATGTTTTCCTGTCTAACTACATTCAGCTCTCACAGGTACTGTTTTATGGCTACAAATTTCATCACCTGACACATCACATATCTCTGTGTTATTTTTTGTCTGCCCCTCTCACTAGAATTAAAGACCCATGAAAGCTAGAACTTTCCCATCAGCAGCTGCTGGAGGTTATCTACCTTATAGCAGACACAACAAATATTTGATTGATCTAATGCAACTAATTAAACACTAATAAGTATTGATTGAACTAATGGAGTACAATAAACTGACCTTTAAATTTTGTGCTTTTGATGGATATGATTTGAATAATTAGAAAAGACAAATTATGTGTTTCATAATCACATCTCAATTATTCTTCATGATTATCATCAATCATAAAGGATATATAGGGAGAGAAGAACACTACAATCTATTCATCTTTTCACTTTCTAAGAAGCAATTTCTTCAATCCACTCTTTACTAGAAAGAAATATTGAATTCAGGCAAACACATTTTTAAAACATGGAGCACACACATTTTTTTATAAACAAGATAAGCAAATGCTTATGAAATACATTAGCTATTATTTTTCCACATAAACAAATACACAAAAATAAATGTATTCACATCAAGGACATTATTTACAATATATACATGTCCCTTCCTTTGCAGTCTCATTGATTTGTCAGCTAAGTTTTGACACTTGAAATGGCCTTGAGATGTAACTTGGCAAAGAATGGATAAAAGAGGAAGTGTCCAGAGAAAAGAGAGTTGTCAGCCAAAAAGCTCCAGGTATTTTGATAGCAAGGCATCAAGAGAACTTTTTTCAGTCTTCTGAAAAAAAGAATATGAATAAACATTATTGAATAGTAACATACATCTTTGGCAGGTATATTTAATACATATGAGAGAGCAAGTTGCTTATGCTAAGGTGATGGATATTTGAAAAGAAAAGAAATATTCTAAAATAATCATGGCAAATATAGTTACAACTAAAGTGATTAATGACATCATTACCTTTGGCTTTTATATTACTCTATGGATCTTATTTGTTAGAATTTAAATTTATATCAGAGAGATTGATGTTGAGGTAGCTTAGCAAAATTTTATGGGACGTAAGAAAGAAATTAAGTGGAAGAAACAAGCGTATAATATTCTCCTAAACCTTTAATAAAATATAAACTGTATTAGCAGAAATGTACCATTTAAGTAAAAATAGTTTTATGTAAACAACTAAAATTACATCCTGACAGTATCAAAATACTGCCATATTCCAAGAGGTTTCCAAAGACTCTTCTTTTTCTTTGGAAAAATGCATTGTGCTATTTTTTTGATGTGCCCATATATATATCACACAATAATCCTGTTTTAAAAAATAATTTTACACATTTTATGAAGTTTTATGTATGTGTGTGCCTCTGAGTCTCTGCACACCATGAGATTTTTGGCTAAAATGACTACTTGTACATGTTTTAAAGTATTTTAAGGTGATTTTAATATAAAATATTCACTTATACCTTTACAATTTATCTTAGCACATTTTTAGCAGTTAAAAAAACAGGTAAATATTTATCTTCCTACAATATAAGGCTTATTATATATTAAAAATCAACATTTTTGAAATAATTTTTCACAGAATAAAATTTGTTATTTGAAGAAAAACATTTATAACTTTTAAATTGTATGTTAATATATTTTAATCACTGTTTTTCAATTAATTGTATGTTGATATATTTTAATCACTGTTGTGTACTCAAGAACAAAAGTATATGAGTTTCATATTCAAGTTAAAAATGTATCACTAAGACTATTTAGAGATAGATACATAGATATAACTTTTTTGTAGGCATTTGTGTTCACAAGCAAACATACATGCGTATACTCACACATTGAATGCCTCTTTTTATTCTCCCTTTCAAAATAGAAACTACAATACTTGAGAGTGAATTAGTACATACTATTAGAGTCAACACTGAAGGTACAGTGTCTGCTGTATGGGAGCCAGAGCTATTCAATTTTCCTTCAAGCTTCTTCCGAAAAAAACTACCAAGACACTGCGTCTTTACACACTGGGAGTACTTCTTGTGGTACGTATTAATTTATATTGGCAGGAACTTTTGGAAGACAGCCATTTGCCAGCTTTCCAAGAACAAATGGTATAGTTACAAATGTTGCAGCAGTAGGCATGTACAAAAATGTTGAAATAATAAAAAATAAAAGTGGATTAAAGTTAATTTCTTAACATTAGAACACAAATAATTGAGGGCTAATACCACTTTCACATTGCAACCTAATTTTATAGCTTATTTTATCAAATTGGCTAAAATGAATAAATGTGCTAGTACAGTCATCGTAGTTTAAAATTTGCATCTACAAAACGACTGGCAAATAAAAGATGTCTACTCAAAAAAAGTTTGCTTTTGAAGAACCTTTGCTTATTGAGTGATTCTGTATCTACCGATATCAATGTATATAAAATCATTAATGTATTCTCAGTGTCGCTGGCAAGAATTTCATAAAATATCATTTCCATTCAGTGGTTCACAATGAAATGGTTTAAAATATGAGTTTGCCAGTGGGGCGGGGGGCGGGGAGGAAAAAAATTGAGATCTATGACCTGAATTGCACACACAAAGATGTCATTTTAATAGCGTGTTTAAAAGCATTTTATTCAATCTTAATATTCCAAATTTGAAAGATAATTAATCTATTTCAGCTATTCATATTTCTCCATAACCCAGTTTAAGCCAGTTCCCATAAGAAATATTAACTCTCATTATTATTGAAAATTGCATTGAAAAAAAAATAACCCACTGATTTGCTAATTACATACCCTGTAACTGGAAGATTCTACTATGAGCTTCAGTAGAGAACAGAGGAAAATCTTGGGGCATTTTAAATTCTGATTCTTTCTATCCATTGATATGATAGTTACATTTGTAAATTATATTGTGTGACACATATTATTTTTTGTCAATAAATATGAATGGTAAAATTGTAGACAAATTGCTTATTTTAAAACAAGTACACAGAAAAAGTAATAGTCTTCAAAGCAGCAGTCAGTCTGAAAAGCTTTTAATCCATTGATATCCTAGTCATTTATAAACATTGTATTTCAATTGTGTATTTATTTATTGGTTTAAAGGGTCTGAGTGTGGCCATTATTTTTCCTTTTGAGGTGAATCTGCTTTTGCAAAATGAAAATCTAGAATTTGAATAAGTATATGGTAAAAATAAATAATTCAAAGTATACTAACAAGTGCTCTTGGAAATAACACTGTTCAATATCCAGTAGGTGTGAAGTTTGGATCTATGACTACAAATAAAATTATATATTTTTAAACAATTTAAATAAACTTTCAGACTGGGCTTTTTTACTGAGCCTGAAGACAGTTTGTATCAATTTTTGTCTTCTGTTCTTAAAGGATAATTTAAAGCTATTTAATTACCAATTGCATATAATATAAATTGTATTTTCATATCAACAATTTAGATATGAAAATATTATTTTAAAGACAAAAACTATAAATCTATCTACATTAATGTAACAAAAGACCTATAGAGGAAACAGATAATCTGAGTAGTTCTAGATCTATTTAAAAGTTGAATCCATAGTTTAAAATATCCTATTTAAGTTTAAATAAAACACAGTTCAAATTCCACCCAATTTCTTTCTTTCTTTTTTTTTTCAGCAAATGAGAGGTAGTAATATTTCCCAATTATTTTTGAGACTAGCACTGAAAGAACAGGCAAACATGTTGCCAAAAACAAAAACAAAAACCACCGACCAATATCTTCTATGAGTATAGACCCTCAAAAACTTAAAATTTCAGCAGGTTGAATCTAGTGATGTCTAAAAAGTGTGATCCATGACAGAGTTGAGTTTATCCTTAAAATGCACAATTATTATAAAAATTTAAAATCAATCAGTATCATTTATACCCAATACATTAAAAAATGCAATTTAAGCAGTTCTACATATGCAACACACATTCATCATAAAATCTGCAACAAACTAAAAGTTGAATGAAAATTCCTCAATTTGAAAAAGAATACCTAGGAAAACCTAGAGCTATGCTTATTTTAAACAACACAAACCAGAAGGCTTCATACAAATATCAAAAACAGGGCAAATATATGTGTTCATTGCTTTTAATTAAAATTATACTGTACATCTTAGTGTAATAAGAACATTGTAAAATTGAATACTGGAAAAAGAGAAAAACATAATGTTGTTTTTAGTAGATGGCATAATCATGCATGTAGAAAAATTGAAGGAAAAAAGCTCCTAGAACTCATTAGCAAGTTTAGTAAATTTGTGCAATAAAATTAACTGTAGTTCTATATAATAGTAAACTGTGGAAAATAATATTAAAATATACTGCTATTTACAACTATGAAACATTTAGGGATGAATTTAACATTGTTTTAAAAATGTTAAAAAGTCCATTAACTAAAACTACAAAACGCTGCTGAGAGAAATTAAAGATCTAAAAATGAAGAGATAAACCATAATATTAATTAGCAAATCCCACATTATTAGAAAGACAGTTCTTACCAAATTGATCTATAGATTGAAGGAATTCCTTAAAGAAATCATAGCAGGCAATATTCTTGGACAGTGGACTAAAAATCAACAAGCTATTTCTCAAATTCAAATGGAAAATCACAACATCTAGAATCATATAAGAATATTTTCAAGTCAAAATGAGTTTTGAGCACTTTAGTTACCTGATGTTAAGACCCAATATAAAGCTACAATGATTGTGATAATGATTTATTGACATAAGAATAGGCATATAGATTACTGAGAAACAGTGAAAGGTACCAAAATAAAATGACTTATATAAGTGATTTCACAAAAATACACAAAATAATTTTAATTGGCAAAGATGGTGTTTTCCAAAAATGCCAAAGCATATTTATCTAACACCATACACAAAACTTTAACTTAAAATGGATCACAGATAAAAATTTAAGTATTTACAGAAAAAGAAAACACAGCTTTTCTTGACATACAGATAGAAATAAGGATTTAAGAAACAAAATAGAGAATAAAAAAGTAACCAATAAAATGCACTTTAGAAGAAAGTCTAAAATACATGGTTCAGAACGTATAAATATCACCACAAGAACAAGTATAGATGGTGGTTTATCTGCTTTAACACAAATTATTTTACAAAGAACTGAAACCACGTAGGTCAACATAACTTAATGATTTGCTCCGAGAAAATCTTCCTCAGGAAGCTGACAAACCATCAAGTAACTTCATTATTCCTTCAAGCAATTCTTCCACACTAGTTTACACTGATATGAATTTCACTGGTCTGGGCAAATAGTTTTCTATACAGATGCTGATTGTTCACTGGGACCAACAATTCACTTTCTGAACAAGATTCGCTTCAGAGTATTTTACTTCGTGGGACAAAGACTTTACCTAACCTCAGTTTCCCGCATTGAAAGACTCAACTTAAACTCTCTCTCTCTTCATGTATAAATAAAGAAAATATATATTTTAAATTAACTGTCGCCTTTTTACACACCAAAGAGAATTTCAAGTTATTTCGTTCATTGCCACAGTAAATTACTAAAGTCAGATTTGTTTGATTATCAGGTCTTATGTGCTGGTTATCATGAGTGAGTAAATATTAAACTAAGCAAAGCCCATGGGACAGTTTTAATTTCAAGAGTGAATTTCAAGCAAAGATATTAAACAAGACCAAAAAAAAAAAGCCATGTTTTGCCGGAACTTTCTATCCAATAAATACAGATTTTTCTTAGGAAATATAGATATATATTGAATAAAATTTTGTATTCATATTAAAAATATGGAGACAAATTAGATCTAGAGATTGTATCACCGTTTCAAAAAATCTTCAAGTCAATGAAACCAATATAATAAAAATAAAGAGGATAGAAATAATAGAATTAGTAAGTTTTATTAAATAGGCCTATAACATATATTCACCTAATGGATTCAAAATATACTTTAATAACACAACATTTTTAATTAGATGATTATGTTAAAAAAAACTCTAATAAATAAATTGTGAAAAGTGGACTTAAAGCCAGACTACTTCTCTGAAAACAACACAACTAAAATTTAATTGATGCCAAAAAATGCTAAGCTACAATCACTCGAATATCTTAGAGACTGAATAAAAATTTTTGTTTCCAGTGAAAATTAAGTGACAAGAGAGGCTGAAATAATTAGAGTATTTCAAATGTTGTAATATGTTGTCAAAACCACTGTACAAAATAGTTCCTAAACATACATTCCTGTATTAATAAATTTGAAACTTAGTGAACTAATTACAAAAACAAAAGTTATTAGAATAACAATATTAATAATCTATTGCTAATTATTAAATTAATTAGAAATTAAAACTTTAAGAATTAATAGAATTGTTGCATAAAACAAAGTGTTAGTTATTGCAAATAAGTGAATTTTTTAAAATTCTACATCTGATTCAAGAAAAAATATAGTTAGCCTGTTACACTAGCAAATAATGGGTTTCATTCTTTCTTTCTTTTTCATTTGTATATTTTTAAATGAATGAAAGAGTATAATTGGATTGTTTGTAACACAAATGATAAATACTTGAGGCAAATGAGACCTCATTTACCCAGATGTGATTATTACACATTGCATACCTGTATCAAAATATCTCATGTAACCAATAAATACGTGCACCTACTATGTACCCTTAAAATTAAAAATACAAATAAAATTTTAAAGAATAATTTTAAAATAGTGAAGTTGCAATATTCAGAAGTGTCAAAAATTAAATCAGATCAAGTTAAAATATGTAAAATTTGATTGTGCACTTAAGAGTCCACTTTGGAACCAAGATATATCAAAACAAAAGTGGTAGGGGTAGGGGAAGCTCAGAGGTATGATGTTGTAGGCTGGTTTATAAAACACAGTGAAGAGTTTAACATTTGTAATAATTAATTACCACAGTGGTGGCTTTCAAATGGCAGAGGATGATTGGTTGAAAATAAGCATTACATACCACTTTTGGAAGGCAACTTAAGTTTCACTGATGGTTATTAGGGGCATTCACACAAAATAGCCTAAGAGAAGTTTTATGGCATGACCTACTTTTCTTTTAGTTCAGAGAATTTTAAAGACTTTTGTTCATTTTATTTTAACAAAAGCAAAAGTGACTTTGAAACAAAGGTAGAAGAGAACTTTTTGGAAGCAAATTACAATATTCAAGTATAAGCCAATTAATAATAAAGTGAAGACTGAAGATGCGTTTCTAGAAAAAATACTTTGCTGAAACACGGTAATCAGTGCTGATAGGCCAAAGAGTAAAAATAAATTGTAAAGCTCATAAAAATTTAAGACCCTCAAATGTGGTCTTTGGTGAGATTGGGACATTAGTTATTGGGCTGGTCATATAAAAAGGGGTTAGAAAAACTTTTCTGTGTAGATTTTAGCTTATTAGACTAAACTAAGGAAGCAAAATCCTTCCCAGCATCATGTATAGAATCCATGTTTTAAGGCTCTGTCTCCAAGATCATTAGGTCAGATATTCTCAAATGTGAGTACTATGAAATATTCAAAAAGAAGATAATTCCAATATTTTCCAAACTGTTCTAGAGCTCAGAAAATGCTTTATAATTCATTATATATAAAAAATATAACTGATATAAAATGCCAGTATTTATCATAAGAGATTTCATGGACTACTGATTTTTGGAAGGAGAGAGGGAGAAAAAAATTAAGTAAATGGACAGAGAAGAGAGAAAAAGATTGAGAAAGAGAAAATGAAGAAATAGAGACTAATTAATAAGAAATTCATGGCCAAAGAGGTTTGAGATGTGATGAATAAACAAAATTCAGAAGTGTTTTCTCTCTATGGAATTTGTCATGACCTATAAGTATGTTCACAAACTTTTCCAATTTTTCAGCCTCTCAAATTCCTTCTTAATCCTTCTCCCAATGCAGACCTCATTAGTTACATATAGAAAAAGATCATCATTAATTCTTCCCTATTTCTAAATTGCTTACTGGCTTCCTTCATCTTGTTTCCTTTTTCTGGCTTCTTTATGAATTTCATATAAGTCTTTTCAAAGCCCAATATTCTCCCTTCACTTTGCTCTATTTCTCTCTTTCTTTCTTTCCACTTTCTTGCTTTTTCAATATTTTGCATTGTCCCGTATTCAATTTTACCTCTACCTTGACCTTTTATCTTTATGTGCAAACGAATGGAATATCATTCAACTTTACTATCTTTATGTCAATATCTTCTTCTTGATCATTGAGCTCTTCCACGTGATAATCCATAATCCATGCATGTGACGTTCACTTATTTATCACCTATTCAATCTTAACAAAATAGTTTCTAATTTAAATGTTTTCATTTTAGTTTACAAAAATCAGTCTCTCCCTATCATTCTTCACGAGAACAGCATGGACACCTGGGCATATGGATTAGCATTCATATCACAACTCGGACCATGGACAAGTTAGCCTGCATAATACTTATGTCCCTTCTATATAAAATTTCTTTCTCTCATATTTGATCAAAGATAGATGTAGACATGCTTGGTAAAGAAAATGCTTCATATTCTTTTACTTTAGTCGTTCTCTGTGCTTCCTATTTTCTGGATTTTGTTTCTAATTGTGAGCATTTGAGATTCCCTTCTAAAATCACAACTCTGTCGATTTCTTTTTTAAAATTTATTAGACTATTTTAACCAGTGTTATTTGCTGGCAAATTAGAATTCTAGACAAGTCATGGAGTACAAAAAGTGGGAGTAACAGGTTAAACCCAGTAGGTGGCTTTAAAGAGAACACGGAGAATGTAGATAGCTTGAAAAGAGGTGGAGCTAAATCATGTCAGGGTCAAAATAGAGTGCTGTAGGTATAGGATGCCATCCAGACAGGAGCGGTAGAAACAGAATAATGGGAAATAAACCAGAAAAATATGGTCTAAGAGCTACACTAAATTTCATTAGTGACAAAATAAATACAATTTAAACATCTGGTAGAGGTGATAATGAAAAGCAACTATAGTTTAAATGCAGAAAGCCAGGGGAACCAAAAAAAGAAGGAACAAAAAGCTGTATTTGGAGCGAGGAAGAATTCCTTATGAAAATGGAGTCCAAGGTGAGATCAAATGGACTTTCTCTTAAAGGAGAAAGAATGTACAATTATTTTGTAAGGAATGAGAATATTGCTTGGTGAGAATTTTGTATTTGAGGCATACAGGTGGGAAGTGAGAGTGGAAGTTAAAAATAAAGGTTAGTTCAATTGATGCTAGGTCATACTCTGCCTATTGAGCCATGTTAATGCACTTGGATTTATCTAAAAGCAAAGAGGTGACAGTTGAATCTCTCTATTTTTATTCGCATCTAAGTTATGGAAAATCTTAGGTACAAAGTATATTTCCCAAAGTTTATATAATCCATATAAATGAAATGAAAGATCAGGTCATGTTGTTTTATGACGTTCATATCAAAAAACCTAAAAGTGTAGCGCTTTGGACAGCTGGAAAAATCCATGAATGATACTATTACTAATTCTACACCTTAATGTTAAAACAAGAATTTTAAAACAAAGTGCAATGTCTGCTGTCTTCGTGTTTTGTAATAATGAAACAGCACATTTTAATAAAAATAAATAAATAAAAGGCTGCTAAGCGTAGTTATTTCAGGTTATATATTATCAACCTGTCTCATATTCTTTTATGAGAAGGGCTGTAAAACAGAACAAAAGCATTTTCCCATTTACATTGAATTTTAATAGCTATTGTTTATCTCTATTTTTACCTCCTTCCCCAGGTATCTTACTACAGCTTTCTTTTTTTAAAAAATTTATTTATTTATTTATTTATTTTTTGAGACGAAGTTTCGCTCATTAACCAGACTGGAGTGCAATGGCGGGATCTCGGCTCACTGCAACCTCCACCTCCTGGGTTCAGGCAATTCTCCTGCCTCAGCCTCCTGAGTAGCTGGGATTACAGGCATGAGCCACCGTGCCCAGCTAATTTTTTTGTATTTTTAGTAGCGACGGGGTTTCACCATTTTCTAAGAGTTTGAAAATGTTTTCTTAAATATTTATGTCTCTGAAATTTCATGTCAATAATTTTTGATGAATGGAATTAAGTCCATTTTTTTCCTAGATGCATTTTTAAAAAATTGGCATGGTTCTAAACATCTGTGTTTTCTGACAGTAACCCAAAAATTCCAAGGAAGGCATACAAAAGGCTGAGTCAATATTATGTTTATAGTAATACTATTTTGTATCAATTTGATTTTATTTACAAATAACATGCTACAATTTTTACATTTATTGACATTCTTTGTTTCTTTAATTTTTGGTCTATGTGCTGAGCCATTGCATTGTTAGCCATTCCTGAACTCATAACTTTAATCATTGTTAGACACAGAGCAATGCAGTATGATGGTAATTTCCTAACTTTAAATTTCCTGGCTTATTGCATTTCTTTTTATGTTTAAGAACAATGGAATTTTGCTCAATTCCTGCTTCCATTTAAGGAGTTAGAAAAACTGACACATTTATAATCTAGTCTTTTGAGGAACTTTGAACTGAACCGACTTCAAAAATAGCCACTGACTGAGGTCTGTGTGGAGAACCTAATTGGTATGAGTGAAGCACAACAGGAGATAGCAGCTAAATTTGTATGCAAGAGTCAGGATAAGAAGTATGACACTCACAGTGAAAGCAGAAAACAGCAAGCCAACAGTTCAGAACTAGTCATTCAAATGGACTAAAGGTCAGTTCCTTTTGTCTACCTTTCTTACAGAGTTACTTAGAGGTGGGAGATGGAAGAAATGAATTTTTCATGAAATATACTGCCCGAGGAAAGGAAAAAATAATGTCTATTCCATTGTGTATACCTGGAGCAAAGTGTAAGGCGGGTGGAGTACAAAATGTCATAGGCAAAGCTTGACTCTTTTTTTCATCATACAGTTGGGTGAATGAAACTTGGCAGTGACTAATAATGCATCAATTTTTCGTGATCATAAATAAACCTGGATTATAAAGAAATGTGAGAAAACATCTATGCCCAGGAAATGATTCCAAATTCCCTGCATGAAGTAAAATCTAGGATGTTTTAATACCCAAGAAAATATCCATATGTCTGTGCTAATGCTGGGAAAGTTTATAATTTACTAATTTATTCTATAATATAGAAAATTACATTTGCATTTATAACATATAAATAGAAGATACCTTGAAGGGACAAGAAGTAAATGTCTACCTTATTTGGTGACCCTACTCTAAGCAGTTTCTGTGGGTCTGATTGTGACTTCTATATTCCTCTTTAGTGGGGGAGAATAAATAAGAGCAGATAAAGGAAAGAAAGAAGACAGAGAAAAAAGTGGGAAAAAATAAAGAAAGAGAACAAAGAGAAAGGGAGGAAAAGAAGGAGGGGGAAAAATAAGACTGATTTTACAATATAAGATATACTATTATATATTGATAAGCAATTAGGAAAATAGATATGTATAAATATTATAATGGTTAATTATATTTTAAATAATTACATTTGAATGTTACACACATTTAAAATACTAGAATTATTAATCTGACATAACTACATATTTCTAGGTATTATTTACATAAACATGAATTTGTTCAAATTAATTTTTAATAGGTTAATCTGCATCGACTCCCATTTGAGTACCCATTTAACATTTTTTAGTTTCCTTTTTAAATCCTAATGCAAATGAACTCTTACTACTGTGAGTTCCTAGATTTCTCTAATATTAAATTTTCTTATTCTTTTTTCTTTCTATCTCTTCCCTCATCTCCTTCTTACTTTGTAAAAAATTTTTCTTCTTTATTTTCTTGTATTACTTTACTTATTTTTATCTGTCTTTTTTATTTTCTTTCTTTCTTCTGATTACATGCGAAAGTGTACTTCTAGTTCACCAGATGAGACTTTAGGTTTTCCAGTTGGAGGTCTTGGTAGCTTCATTGCTACAAGTTCTATAAGAAATAATTTATAGTAATAAAATAAAAAAGAGGTAAAGTGATTAAAATGTCTACATCAGTGCAGATAATTAAATAGACAAATGAAGTTCATAGAAAAACGGTTTGATATAAGGAGAAGGTAAATTAAATAGCACCTGTTTTTACTAATTGCTATTCATTTTATTATCTAAAAAATGATGAGCTGTATACTTTATTATTTTAGGGTGAACAATAGCGATGCATATATGATACAGCTCTTTAATTTGAATTGGAATCCTTAATGCTTTTTTTTTCTTTTTGAGTTAGAGACAGTGTCTTTTTGTGTTGCCCAGACTGGACTCGAACTCCTGGGCTCAGACTATTGTCTTAGCCTCTCTAATAGCTAGGACTACAGGTGTGGACTACTGTACCCAGTCTGTGGACTTAAATCTTATTTGAAGAAATTGCTTTAAGGATATAAGGTTAGGTTCTCTTTTAGGTAAATTTGACAATCTTATTATGAAAACACCAAAAAAAATCCCGAATTGAAAGTAGTGAAAAAGTTATGAACATTAAATACCAAATTATCATAATTAAAATAGGATCACAATATCAGATTGCAGCAACTTTGATTCACTGTCAACCTTGTGCCAGCCAGGAATGCAAAGGTACAATTTTTGCATCTTCTACAGCACCTCAGCCAGAAATTCCCCTAAGAGCTCTCCACACATATATTCAGTTTGTTTAATTATAAGGCATGAAATCTGAAGAAAATTATTTCAGTCTTAAAGCATAATTTACTTTGCACATACAGAGGAGTGATAAAGTCCCTGAATTTATGACATTGAAGGTGAGAAGCTTATTCTAACCACCGTTTCCACCATTCCAAAGTAGGTCATCGTAATTGAAGTCCCCACTTACCACTTTGTGTAATGTATATATCTTACCCATTGTAGCTTCTAGCTGATGGATCTACAGGGAACACATATAAAATTGGATGTGATTATTCTATCAAATTATAATTTTACTTCTATATAGAAAAAATAAATATGATGTGCATGGTACTCTTATCTCATATCTGCTGAACAACTAATGCTAAAACCTCAAACATACAAAATTGGTTAAATCAGTGATTTGGTAGTTTTCTTTGAACATTTCTCTACCTCTAAAGTATTTTTTGCTAGCTATATTCTTAATAATTTAAAAGTAGATATTAGGACTCTTCTAAAAATTTTATTTAAGAGTTTCTGCATGTTGGAAACTTTTTTGCTTTCTTATAAATCTTGAAAAAATATTAAACAATTTATCTCATAGATTACTTTTATGAAACTAAAATTTTGAAAATTTTATTTTTAAGGAAATTATTACATTAGTAATTTTATTGGTTAGACTACCACATTGCCTCTATAAATCTATTACTTACATGAATACAAGGATTCTGCCTCCTTCCCTCTACCTCAGATCCACCGACAGCACCTGGCAGAGTAGGGACATCCATTCATAGAACACAAGAATACAGTGGTAATCTACCTTTTGATTCGTTTTCCTTTGTACCTTCAACACAGAATAAGAATGCAACTACTTAGCACACTTAATTTTGTGAGTTCATGAAATGCAACCTTTCATTCTCTTGTGTGTCTGTGTTGCTGGGAGACCTAGGTTACTGCCTACAATTTGTTTTTGTTCTGAATAAAGCTGCAGAAACCAAATCCAACAACTTTTGGCAAAGAAGCTTCCTTTTATCATGCACCTCCCTCCCTTGGGACTTAGAGAGTCTTCTCTTCTTGGAAGGCCTATGCATTTGCAATTCTCTACACCTACTATAGTCCCATGAGAAAGATGTTATTTTCCCCACATTTCAACAGAAAAGTTGGATTGAGATTTTATTTATTGACATTGGCATTATTTTACACTTCGTTCAACTCTCAGGAAAATAAGAAGCACTTGATGGTAGCAACACAAGTGTCACTGCGGCTTTTGTAAGTAACTCTTTACAATAATTAACACAATCTGAATTATCTAACATACCTTATTTTTAGCTTTCTATTACAAAATTTATTTTGGATTTATCTGAGTATTTCTTTGAAAAAAATCCTCAGTATGAAACATGGCTTAATGATCCCAGATATGTCGTCATCAAAACTATGTCATGGAACTTTATTCTTAACCTTTTAATATTGCACAGTTTTATTATAAACGTAATAGTTTTGCTATTATAAGTAAAGTTGCTTTTGATTAAGAAATTACTGTACACATGTGCAGCTAAAGTTTTGCAACCGTAATTTATTTAGAACTTTCTTTTTCTTTCTCTCAAGCTATGGAGAGACAAAAAGTTCCTATTATGTGAGGTTTCCATAGTTAATACTCAAAATATTTTTGAAATCATTTTTTAAAAAATTATAGGCTGAGCACTGTGGCTCACGTCTGTAATCCCAGGACTTTGGGAGGCTGAGGCGGGTGGATCACCTGAGGTCAGGAATTGGAGACCAGCCTGGCTGACGTGGTGAAACTCCATTTCTACTAAGAATACAATAAATTAGCCCGGCGTGGTGTTGGTAATAATGCTCCTGCCTCAGGCTCCCATGTAGCGCCTGTAATCCCAGATACACAGGAGGCTGAGGCAGGAGAGTTGCTTGAACCTAGGAGGCATAGGTTGCAGTGAGTCAAGATCGCACCATTGCACTAAAGCTTGGGTAAAAAGGGAACTTCATCTCAATATATGTACATACAGCATCACGCAATATGCTTTCTTGACTAATATACGTATCTCCCCAATCCCTACACCAGGAACTGGAAAATGTTTTCTGACAATGGGTAAATAGTAAATATTTTAGACTTGCAGGTCATACAATTTCTGCCATGACTACAGCTCAGCATTTGGAGCCGGAAACTGCTACTAACAGTACATAAAGCAATGATTATGGTTGTTTATTACTATTTCTGGAGACTTGTATTAGTTTGCTAGGGCTGTCGTAACAAAATACCATCTACTCTGTGATTTAAACACAGAAGTTTATTTTCTCACAGTGTTGGAGTCTGGAAGTCCAAAATCAAGTGTCAGCAGCAGGGCAGGTTTCTTCTGAGGCCTCTGTCCTTGGCTGTCAGGTAACCACTTTTACTCGGTGTCCTCACATGATTTTTCCATTATTTCCATGAATATGTGCTGATGTCTCTTTGTGTGTTCTACTTTTTTATTATAAGGACATTAACCAGAATGGATTAGGGCTCATTCTAAGGCTTCATTTTAACTTAATCACCTTTTAAAGGTCCTTTGCTAAATATAAGCATATTCTGTGGTACCCAGGATTAGAGGTTCAACATATATACTTTGGAGAAACACACATTCAGCTCCTAACAACATTGATATATGTTACCACTTAATTTGATGCAGACATACACCAATTAAATGCGCTCTTCTACGTAGGAAGATATTCTTATGATATTCCAGAAGTAGAAAGCTGTATCTGCTTTGGATATTTACTATTTTTTTTTGTATAGAATGGTTTATTTCTCAGGACATTGGTCATAATAATATCACATTTTTTCTATTTATATTTTTTTTATCACGCTGTGCTATAAGGATGCAACAATAATTAAAATATGATCTCTATTTTCTAAGTAGGAGAAACAGCCACAAAGATATGTACTTTAATATCATAAGTGCAAATATAGACGTATAAAATGTTAAGTTGTACATCAGAAACATACAGACTGTATGTCAGATCTGTGGAAAGTTGACTGAAAACATAACATTAGAGAAAAACTTTAAAATGAACAGCATTCTGATTCATCATGACAAAATATACATACACTTTCCCATCTCTTTCCACTAAAATTTCATGAGAACTAAAAAATAAAAATTTTATTGTATCAGTATTAAAAATATGAGAGGTGTTATAACTCTAAGGCAAAAAGGATTCTCTGGAAGAGACAATGCAAATGTCTGAGAAATCCATGGCTCCATGCCAGGAAAGACATCCAAAATGTAATGGCAAACTAAAAAACATTTCTGAAAAAAATGAAAGAAAATATAAATAAAGAATAACCATATTCAAAAATCCTTAGAGATTTTGTTATTTGATTGGTAATATTCTCCAAATTGAATTATAAATTTAGCATAATCACTGTCAAAATCATAGCTGGCTTTTGTTTTTGGAAGAAATTGGTAAGCTGATCTGAAAATATGTAGATACAATGGATTCAAAATAGCCAAACATATCTTGTAAAAGAACAATGTTAGAAACACAACTCCCAGTTCCAAAAATTATCAGAAAACTACTGTTATCAAAACTACATGATACTGGAATAAAGGTAGATGTATAGATCAATGGAGTGAAATTGAGGGCACAGAAATTAACTCTTAGATTAATGGTTAATTGATTTTCACAAGGGTGCCAAGAAAATCCAATGAGAAAGGAATTGTGCATGGACACCTGAATAACCATGTGCAACATAATAATGTAGATTATCCCGTACATCCTGCAAAAAATTAATTCTAAATGGATCATAGATGTAATTGTAAGAGCTAAAACTATAAAACTCTTAGTAGAATAAATAGAAGTAAATCATTATGACTTTGGTTTGGGGGATATTTTATTTTATACTACATGGAAAGTATAAATGACTATGGAAAACAGATTATTGCACTTCATCAAAATTCAAAAGTTAAAGCCACCATCAGGAAAGTGAAAAGACCAAGCATGCAATGTGAGAAAGCATTTGCAAATAGTGTATCACAGAAGGAACTTCTGAACACAATATATAAATAATTCTCAAAAGTCAATATTAACAATTAAAACTAAATTTGCCTGATTTCGGAGGGAGCAAGATGCAAATGGTGAAATTTAACAGCTTTATTGATATAAAATTACATGCTACACAATCAACCCGAAGTGACAACTCTATAGTTTCCAATATATGCACAGATATGCGGAGGCATTACACAATTTCATAACATTTTCATCACCTCAAAATAAAACTTTGTAACCTTAGCTTTTAGCTTCTAATCCTCTACCCTTCCTCAAGGTATTTCTATTCTTAAGCAACAAAATACATAAATAAGCCAATCTTAGTAATTTTATTATGTTATTCAAATTTTGAAATTATTCATATATATAAATTCATATGTATGTATATATACAAATAATTTAAATATATATATATATATATATATATATATATATATATATATATATAAAAGCATAACATCCAAATAACATTATTTGGAATCAATATTTTGAAATAAAATAATATAAAATTCTTAAAAATAGAGCATACTTGTAATGTTGATTGGAAATGTAAACATAAAATCAGAATTATTTTATCCAAAATGTGTTTCCTAGAGCTGTTTATTGATATGTGCAGTAACAATGATAACTCAACAGTAATGAACAAACTGGGACCAAGGTGATTTTGTTTAAATCTAATTGCAAATTTATTTTAGATTAAGAGGGTACATGTGAAGATTTTTTACGAGTGTACAGCATGATTCTGAGGTTTGGGGTACAGATTCTGTCATCAGGTAGAGAGCATAGTAACTTATAGGTAGTTTTTCAACCTACTCCCCTCTCCTTCTCTCCCTCCCTGCCTCCTCTAGTATTCTGCTGTGGCTATTGTTACCATCTTTATGTCCATGTGCACGCTATGTTTAGCTCACACTTATAAGTCAGAACATGTGGTATTTGGTTTCCTGTTGCTGCCCTTGAGTTGCCTTGACTCTCAGCTTGAAAATCATTAATGTATGCCAATGCTGATTTTTGTATATTGATTTTGTATCCTGAAATATTACTGAAGTCATTTATCAGTTTTAGGAGCCTTTTGGTGAAATTTTTAGGTTCTATGAGGATAGAATCATGGTGTCAATGAAGAAAGAAAATTTAATTTTAGTAGTTTTATATTTAATTATGTGAATATAGGATAATATACTGTTTAAAAATAGATGCATACTAAAGTATTCGTGATGAAGTGTTATGATGTTACTAATATTTTTCAAATCATTTCTAAGAAGTTCCAAATAAGCAGTAATAGTTACATATGTAATTGCTACGCTATTTATCTCTGTACGTATATGTATGTGTGTGTAACATTACAGATAAAATATATAAGTCATGGTAAATATTAGTACTTATTGAATATTAAATTTATTATAGTATTCTTTTAATGATTCTTGCTTGCCGTTTTGCCTAACAGATTTGTTTAGCAAATATTGTCAATTTAGTAAGTCATAGGAGTAGCTGTACAATTTTTTGAAATAGAAATGAAACAGCACTTATTTATATTGCAGTAAATCTAGCATTAATAATAAAAAGAGTAGAAATTTATTAATACAAATACAACTTGCATATAAGAGATGCTTTCAATAGTGCAAAATTTTAAAGTTTTATAAAGTTTTTCAAAGTATGGATATTCACTGGAAATATTTCCTGCTCCAAGAGTCAGCTGAGGTAGTGAATAGAATAAGTGGCTACATAAGGAAGTAGAAAGTAAGACCAAATTATATTTTCTGATAACATGAACCTAAAATGCTTGTAAAAGATTGTGGTCACCTGCCATGTGTTCTTTCCACCTTTGTTCTACATTTTTTAAAAAATTGTAGATCTTATCATCTTTTCTGAAAAATTTAATATTTAAATATTAAATCTTATTTGTTGCTTTAAAAAGTGAATGGGTTAAGTTTTTATTTAAAAGAGTCTGACTGTGTTAAGAACTTCATGAAGGATGTGACTAGTAATGTGTATAAAAATATGATGATGCTGCAAATCACAAAGACTCTCCTCTTTATTTAGCCTTTTTAATATTCTGTGGTGCATATGTGGCACTATTTTTCATTCATTCATTTACTAACTGATAAATGCACAGGTTGATTCCACATTTTGGCTATTGGGAATACCACTACAATGAACAGGGTGGATACAAGAAACTTTTTAACATACTGATATCATATTTTTTTGGATATGGCTCCCAAAACAGGATTCCTGGACCATGCAGTAGATCTACTTTGCAGTTTTTGAGGAACCTCTATACTGTTTTCCATAGTGGATATGCTAACTTACATTCCTATCAACAGTGCACAAAGCTTCCTTTTTCTCCACATCCTCTCTAACATATGTTATCATTTGTCTTCTTAATGATAGCCATTCTAACAAGTGTGAGTTGATATTTCATTGTGGTTTTTACTTGCATTTCCCTGGTGAATAGAGATGTTGAGCATTTATTCATATACTTGTTGGCTATTTAAATATTTTCTTGAGAAATGTCTATTCAGGTGTTTTGCCCATTTATTACTTGAGTTATTTGAATTTTTGCTATTTAGTTGTTTCAGTTTCTGATATATTTTGGATATAACCCCTTATCAGACATATGGTTTGCAAGAGTTTTTTTTTTTTTTCTCATTACATAGGTGGCACTTTACTCTGTTAATGGTTCCTTTGCTGTGCTGCTTAGTCCAATATAATCTCATTTATCAATATTTGTTTTTGTTGCCTGTCCTTTAGGGGCCATAGCCAAAGCTTCATTCCCCAGACTATTGCCAAGATCTATGTTTTTTATGATATTTTTCTAGTGGTTTGAAAGTTCAGGTCTTTTGTTTAAGTATTTAATCCGTTTTGAGTTGATTTTTAAAATATGGTATTAGATAAAGATCCAATTTTAGTCTTCCCAATGTGACTATTCCGGTTTTCCAACATCCTTTATTGAGTAACTTGTCCTTTCCTCATTTTTGTGTTCTTGTCACCTTTGCTGAAAATTGATTGATTGTAAATATTTGGATTTATTCCTAGCTCTTTTTATTACACTTGCCAATATGTGTGTTTTCATGCCATTACCATGCTGCTTTGATTACCATAGTTTGGAAGTATGTTTTGAAACCTGGTGTTGTGATGCCTCCATCTTTATTATTTTTGTCCAAAATTATTTTGGCTGCTCCACGTCTTTCCTGGTGTTATGCATAGTTTAGAATTTTTTTTTTCTATGAAAATGTCATTGTGACTTTGTCAACTGAGACTGCCTTAAATCTGTATTAAAACTGTTTTGGTTAATATAGATATTTTAACAATATTAATTCTTCCAGTTCATGCACATGAGATGTTTTTAAATTTGTTCATGTCTGTTAATTTCTTTCATCAGTGATTTTTAATTTTCATTGTACAGATGCTTCACATCCTTGGTTAAATTTATTTCTAAGTATTTCAGGTTTTGTTGATGCTGTTGTAAGTAAGATTGCTTGCTTGACTTTTGGATAGTTTGCAACCAAGCAAGAAGAATTACAAAGAGAGTGGGAACAAGAATAAAAACAGTCTTCTTCTTCTTTTTTTTTTTTTTTTTTTGATTCAAGGCCTCACTCTGTATTCCAAGCTAGAGTGCAGTAGCTCATTCATGGCTCACTGCAGCCTCCACCTCCCAGGCTCAAGTAGTTCTTATGTCTCATCCTCCAGAGTATCTGGTACTATAGGCACACACCACCAAACCTGGTTATTTTTTATTTTTATTTTTATTTTTATTTTTGCGATGGACTTTCACTCTTGTTACCCAGGATGGAGTGCAATGGCGAGATCTCGGCTCACTGCAACCTCCGCCTCCTGGGTTCAGGCAATTCTCCTGTTTCAGCCTCCCCAGTGGCCGGGATTAAAGGCACGCACCACCACGCCCAGCTAATTTTTTTGTATTTTTAGTAGACACGGGGTTTCACCATGTTGACCGGGATGGTCTTGATCTCTCGACCTCGTGATCCACCCGCCTCGGCCTCCAAAAGTGCTGGGATTACAGGCTTGAGCCACCGAGCCCAGCCCTTTTTTTTTTTTTTTTTTTTTTTTTTTTTTTTTTGTAGATACAGAGTCTCACTATGTTGCCCAGGCTGGTCTTAAACTTCTGGGCTCAACTGATCCCCTGCCTGTATTTCCTAAAGTGCTGGGATTACAGGCATGAGTCACCATGCCTGGCACATGGTCTTTTTTTTTTTTAATTCTCAGAAGCTACATGTAATCAACTTATTATTTTTCTGCTATTACTAGGTGTTGGTCACATTCAAGGTCATGTGATTATACCAGAGCATGAATATCAGAAGGAGGCAGTGATCACTGCAATTCAGTATAGAAAACTGCCTACTGCTAGTGACAAGTTTAAAAATCTAATTTAAGAACTTTTATTGTTTCCTAAAAAATAAAAGTTATCAAAACATTTACAGGTAGAAGTAGCATACTTAAATAGAACAATAAATGTAGAAGACATTTCAAATGTGATTATAAACAGTATTAGATTGGTGCTTCATACTTAATTTCTTTCTGTCTTAAGAGAGCAATATTTTAGTTATTTAAGCATTCCAGACTATAAAGAAATAATGCATTTTTTTGTAATTGTGTCTAATAAATCCAGTGACCTATTTGATTTTATTTACTATATTGTCTCTTATTCTTTAGAATTATTTGTTCATACATTTTGCGCACACATTTATTTGGTTGCTTCCTTTCTCCTTACCTAACAAGTTCAGCATACTCTTCCTGTAAAATGCTTCTTCAAACAATATAGTTTCAGTGAAGTTATAAATAATATTACATATCTCACCACCTGCAGTCCTGTTTCCTGCCTTTAGCCACCAAGATAAACACAGAATATAGAAAAAGAAAAAAGAAAAATACTATTGTCTGTCTCTAAGTTATGTTAATATAGTACTGAATTGCTGGAAGGATTATCTCTCCACTTCATCTTTCTTACAACTTCAGCTATTTGACTTAGGTTTCTATTATTTACAACTTGAGAATCCTGACTGGTATAACATCTAACATTTACCCGTTCAATTTCATCACCACTTCAATGCCAATGAGCCTTTTTTCTACAACAGCCTCTCCTATGTCCCTGTAAGACTTGCACAGTTTTAGTCATACAGTAGAACTAATATCTGGGTAAATGGCTCACTCACTTTAGTGCAGGATTAATAGGAAATATAAAGCAGAGAACAAACATTATATCTCAGAATGCATGATTTAAAAGAAGCAGAACATAGGATTGTGATTCATGAACTTACTGTAAGGCAATAGAGTCTCTATGCACAGAGAAAATTTAGATAATTCAATCCTTACCACAGACATAAGTGAACACTATAGAAACCAGAAAAATGAAAGACTTTAATCACTCTCTGGAATTCCTAACTTTTATTAAGCAAGAGACATGGACAATACTCACTGATAATAAGTGGTAAGAGCAGAGCCAAATCATATATTATTCTTTGGTTGTCCTATTGTATCCCCAGACTGGTGGTATTGTCTGGTAGTGGATCAATATTTATACATTTATTAATAAAGAGTCTTTATAAAGTTATTAATACATAATTATTAATATGCTTCCTTGGGACTGCAGAAAATGGTGATTTTCATTATAGTAAAGATTAGGCATAATTATATCTCTTGTAACTTATTTTGGATCGTTATTAAGTTTTCCTTGACAGTTTACTAGCTACCTTGAAGTTAGTAAATTATGTAGATATAAGGCATTCTAGTATTATGTCATATTTAGAGATACTTAACGCAAAAATAATTAAATAAAATTTTTCAATTTTGTGATAATTAATTTACTAATGGCATTTGTTGAGTTGGTAAGATTATCGTATGTAATTTAGGTCTTGAACTTTAGCAGTACTTGATTTTATAAAATACTGCATTTTTTGGAAGTTGTAATATACCATTTTATATTGGTTTTATATATTATCAGTACTGTTATTCAAAAAATGTTGCATAATAATGTGCCACATTAACATATTAACTAATTATCAGGAATTATGTTTCACGATTTTCTTTCAATTTATGTGACTCCAACCTTATATATGCAGTTTCTGTAAAGAGAAGAACAAACTGAATACAATCTACAGAGGTTTGTAACCTCAGTAAAGATATTGTTTCATAATAGCCTTAGTATTACTTATCTTTATAAGTATGTCAGATTTAATACTAAAGTTAGCCACTAAGATGTGAGTAAATATTAAATCCAGTAAGCAAATAATGAAGGATTTAGACTTTATTAAGAATTACTGCAATTATAATCGTGTGATATATCTGCTGTTTGAAACTGTGTCTAGCTATTTTTGTTTTACATTAAAACTATATCTACTATTTATTTGCTTATTAACATTTGTGAGTTAATGTTTTCCTAACAGTTAAGGAAAGAAGATAGTATAAAACACATTAAATAAAAATAGTTATAGGAAATAGCCACTACTTAAAATTTTTTCTACTTACTAAATCAACTAATTCTTAGGTATCTGCGAGGTATTTCTTTCGGCCAATGGACGGAATAATGCATTGAGATTCTAAATGACCTCAATTCTAAATAATTTAGAATTAGTCTGTTTACTAGCATAGTTCTGTAACTTACATAAATAAATTCCAAAATAATACAAAACTTGTTTAGCCCAAACATATCCATGATTTGAAATAAACACAGAACCACAGGTTATATAGTATTCATCATCTAAGATTTGCCATGCATCAGGAGCCTGAAGGACTGGGTCCTCTGTTCAGGATCTCACAAGGCTGAAATCAAGCATTGACAGGGTATTTCCTCAATCTGAGGATTGACTACAGAAAAGCCCACTCCGGACTTTCTCTGGTTGTCAGCAGAAATTGTTTCCTTGCTGCTATATGACTGATATTCTCATTTCCTTTTAATTTTATTTTATTAAAAAAAATTCTCTAATAAAAATATAAATGGGTTATATGAGAATGTTTGTTACATGTTAAGAATGTGTAATGATCAACTCAGGATAACATTTTTATGTGCTGATATTATTTCAAGTTCCCCATTCTAGTTACTTTGAAATATACATAACATTGTTGTGAAGTCATCATAGTCTGCTATCAAACATTAGAATGTATTTCTTCTATCTAACTGTGTTTTACCCATAACCATGTTGGTATTAGTTCATTTTCATTCTGCTGATAAAGATGCACGTGAGACACAGAAATTTACAAAAAGAAAGAGCTTTATTGGACTTACAGTTCCTTGTGACGGGGGAGACATCACAATCATGGCTGGCAACAAGGAGGAGCAAGTCATATCTTACAGGGATTGCAGCAGGCAAAAAGAGAGCATGTGCAAGGAACCTCCTATTTTTTAAATCATCATATCTCATGAGATCTATTCACTGTCACAAGAACAGCATGAGAAAGACCTACCCCATAATTCAATCCTCTCCCACTGGGTTACTGAATTATGGGAGCTACAAGATGAAATCTGGGTGGGGACACAGAACCAAACCATATCACCAAGCTATCTTCATCTCCCACTCTCCTCCTACCTAGTCTCTGCTATCCATTGTTCTGTTCTCTGTATTCATGACATCAAGTTTTTAACTCCCTCACAGCAGTAAGAATACATCCATTTTTTTATAGTTTTGAGGAAGAGTCTGTTCTCAGTTTCCAGGCATCACACTATGATTCTTGCCGCATGACCCCCACTCCCATAGTTTCTCTCACACTTTAAATATCTTCCTTAGAAAATATCTGGTTTATATTATTTATTTATTATTTTTTGTTTTATTTTATTTTTGAGACAGGATCTCATTCTGTCACCCAGGCTGAAGTATAGTGGTGCATTCTTAGCTCACTGCAATCTCTGCCTCCCAGGTTCAGGCAATTCTCCTGCCTCCCAAGTAGCTGGGATTACAGTGTCTTCTGTTTCCCCAAAATACTGGAATTACAGGAGTGAGCTACCACATCCAGCCCTTACTGTATTTTAAAGGCTCGCCTGATTGTATCGGTTCTACATCAGATAAACTCCTTTTTTATTACCTCAAAGTCATCTCATTTTGGGATCTTAACTATATCTATGAAATCTCTAATTCTGCCTACATTCAAAGGGAAGGAATAATCCAGGGGATGTAAACCAAGACAGAGGAATCTTGGGAGGCATTTCAGAATTTTGCCTACCTAAGTGATTTTGGTCATAGAACATATGTGGCTAGGAGAATCGAAAAGGAAAGTTGAACAAAACGCAAATACCCTTACATCTTCATTACAAACAATTGTATGCAATAATTTTGAAATACTAAAATATATAAAATACTTTAAGTTATTTTTTCCGTTGTTCTTGTATAATACAGTCAATAGCCTAAGTATTTCAAGATACACAGGTGTCTGAAAGTCTTAGTTCATGCCCTGTAAACTCTATAGGCAAAATTGGATATCTCATTATCTGCTTGATCAAGGAAATGAAAATTCCTCCTTAGAGAATCAAAAGTCAAAAGGTTTTATCTGTTAAGTTCTAATCTTCTTTTTGTAAAGGAGGATCCCTTTAGATAACATAATAAGAATAGATTATACAGTTTCATATTCCCTTGACTTTGCCTACAGAAAATTCTAACTCATATTTCTCCTTATCCATTAAATCTCCACTAGCATAAGATATTTGTTTTTTACCCCTTCATCTGGTTTTTATCTAATTTTCAGAGTAGTGCATATTTATGAATTGTTTAATTATTTACTAATATAGAGATAATACATATACCTCTTTTATTACTCACCATCTTAATTGAAAATGTCAAAATTATATTTTAAAGTAGGAATTACATCTTCTAAAATGGAGAGACTAACTATTGAACCACCCTATAAGAAAAAATGCAGTTTAGGCCTAATTTTAGGTGGGTGCTGAGAAGGTTCTTTTTATGATTGGAGGGAGTCCCATCCATTGGACTGAGAATGATATATGGGCAGTAACTCAGTGCATCACGTGGTTGACAAAGAAAAGCAATTACCTTTGGGACTTTGGAAAATGGCACATATGGTGTATGCCTCCCCTGAACAGACAGGAGGAGGTGAGTAAAAGGAAAGCTTTTTTGGAGAAAAAGTATGTGCATGTGTATAAAAACAAAAGGTAGAAGTGAAGCTACTTACAAAGAATTGCCAACATGTTTATATTAGAAAAAGAATATGTATTATCATATGTATATCAGGATTCTACTTCAGTTAGTACAGCAAGAACGGTGCCCTGCTATGAAATTCCAGACTATTTCCAAAGATGAAAAATGAAACTACGGTATAAAATTAGGTTTTGCCAGAAGCGTGGGTCAAATATAACACTTAAAGAGGAATTAGAAAAAAATTGAAGTACAAGGCAAAGCCTGAATAATAAAAATAATTCAATTGGTGTTTTATAGTTATTTGCTAGTACCAAAATTAATAACACTATGGATTACAAAATTATTGAACACATTTGTAGTTATCAGAAAATTATTCAAAATAAAATCATATGCTAGTTTATTTAAAAAAGGTATACATTTAAAAGAAGCAAGGCCGGACAGGGTGGCTCAAGCCTGTAATCCCAGCACTTTGGGAGGCCGAGGTGGGTGGATCACGAGGTCAAGAGATCGAGACCATCCTGGTCAACATGGTGAAACCCCGTCTCTACCAAAAAATACAAAAAAAATTAGCTGGGCATGGTGGCATATGCCTGTAATCCCAGCTACTCAGGAGGCTGAGGCAGGAGAATTGCCTGAACCCAGGAGGTGGAGGTTGCGGTGAGCCGAGATCGCACCTTTGCACTCCAGCCTGGGTAAGAAGAGCAAACCTCCGTCTCAAAATAATAAAAAAATAAAATGAAAGAAGCAGGAATAAAATAAAAGTAATACTTTTTATTAGGGTGCCCTCAAATCTTATGAAAATATTTTGGGGATTATTCAAAGAATATTTTGAAAAGAGTGCCTATTTTTTTTAAAGTGCCTTTTACTTTTGTAACAATAAAAACATTTGGAATAGTAATTTTTATTTTTTCATAAGATATTTTGATTGCTTTAAAATCATATGGTTTTAAAAATTTTAAGTAATATTAAATTTTAGCCAGGATGTTTTTTAATTACAGAATATTCCGAAGGAACTACTTCTTATGGTGACCTGGCTTTATAGTTCTTCTATTCACATTCTATCTCTTATAATTGCTTGGCAGTTAAATACAAATTTGAGAATATGTAAAAGCTATACCAGATAGTGCTGTGCATTTGTAATCAACAATGTAATTTTTAAGTGATCAAAATACTGTCCATGACTCTGTTCAATTGAAATCTAAAAATTAGTTATATTAATATATGCTAAATTTATTAGTGGTTGTGCTTAGGCAGCTAGAAATTTATCATTTTGTTTATTTGCCATCTGTTCTAATTACACATCCAAGGTTATTGGACATTATCCAAAAATGTGTAGCTATTGTAGACCTAAAAAAAAAATGTTAGCTGCAATCTTTTACTAAACAAATAATTGTTTAAAATAGAGTACATTTTATAATAGAAAAACATAAACCGGTAAATGAATTTCGGCTATTCATCTAGGAGACCAGTTTCCCTGAAATTACTTTTAGGCAAAAATCGCATATTCACTTAATTGCATGTAACAAGAGTATAAAAAGGGGGAAATTAGTAAACATATTTTTCTCAGCTCTTTAGTTTTAGTTTCAAAGTTTAAGTTTCATGCTCATAAAATCTCCATGTTCTTTGAGTGCTTGATATAAAGCTTAAATATTCTGAAGTAAGATTATGAAAAGACTACTATTTAAAGTACATGACTGGTCTTCATCCTTATGAGTTTTCCTGTGTTTTGATCGTCACTGTCATTTTCTGACCATCTGTTTATTCTGTCACATTAATTGTGGATATTGTCCCCTGTCTTGTTCCCTCTCCATTTTAAGTGACATCATTTTTCCTTAATGATTACAGTTTTTCTGAGAACGGGCTGTATTAGCATATATTGCTTTTAAGGTCAATCTCTCGATTTGTGAGCATTCAACAGAAATCTGTAATCTTGCTCAGCCTCACTCTGCCACCACCTCCGTGCATATTAGTCAGGATCCAACCTCTGTGAGGTAGAAACCACACAGTAATTTGAAGAGTTTAAAATAAAGAACTACTGAAAATAAAATATATATACATATATACAATTAAATATATTAAAAATAACAAATATTCAAACCTAAAAAAAAACAAACAAAAAGAACTATTGATTATAAGAAAGAATTTGCATAATGAGGAGTTGGACACTGAGCAGTAAAGATAATTCTAAAGAACACAGGAAGAGCATATTGATGTGCAGCCACTACCCCTAGATCTGAGATAGAACAGTGGTAGAAGAGGACACTCCAGGAAAAGATCCAGATCTTGTTGAGGAAGCACAGCCTTCGCCACAGAGTGGCAAATTCACAGGGCTGATGCCCAAATAAATTGATGGAGAAATGTCCTCCAGAATTTGCTATAAGTCAAACCCTTAAATTGCTAAGGAAATCCCCTCACAGGGAGACGTATTATCAGAGGGACTTCATTAGGAAACTGCTGAAAGTAGATTTGCATTTGACTGTTATTACCCAGTACACAATGAAATACAATAACATTTTAGGTTATTAAAACTCTTTGATTATTAAAATTTTGAAAAAAACTAAAGAGGGCAGAGTTCATGATATACTTGGGCATATTGCAAAATATCAAATTAACCAATACAAAAAATATAATCTGATTGTCTTTACTGCATAAACAAACATGTCTTCAATTATCCTGTCAATCTATAAATCAGTCACTTCTATGTACTCAATCAGCATTTTAAAAAATTGTTTATGTAATTATATCACTGTTCAAATAACTGTATCATATTAATAGGGAATTAGATTACATGTAAAAAATGACAATTATATAGCAAAATACAAAGATTTCAGGAGACACCACTCTCTTTAAAAGTCTGAAAGTAAGAAAAAATAAAATTGCATTCAGTTGACTTTCTACATTTTTTGTTCCTAGGTTTTAGTTTAGACTATATTGTTTCATGACTGCAATATTTTTGACCCTAGCTCCGATGAGGGAGTTGGCAAGATGAGAAACTTCAAACTGTGATTTTGAAACCCCCAGTTCAAATGCTCTGGGGTGATACTCTGAAATGACTATTTCTTAAAATAAATGATTTGATCTTCAATCAAGAAAAGTGTTAACTTCCTGGAAAGTTTTCAGTTTCCTGCTCTGAAGAACTCAATTTAGCAATGTCATCAACTTTCACTTAACCATGCTATTGAAGAGAAACAGAGGCATGAATAATCTAAAAGTACAGTTAATTTTAAAGGAATTTATATGAGATAATTTTCTGTGGTGAGTTTAACTTTCTAGTTATGTTGTATCTAAGCTAATAATAAAATTAACTTTTCTTCCTCAGGGCATAATAACTGGTAGCTAAGTAAAATAATGTGTGATAAAGGAGAGCCAAGCACTTCTGTTAGTTAACAAGAAAATATTTTTAAGCAGTACATGCATATGTGATGAATTGAAAATTGCTGATAATAAAGAAAGCTTGCTGTGTATGAAAAGCTGGAGAATGAAAACAACTGGCCCTACATTATGAGATAGATGGGACTACATACATATCCACACTAGTTAGGTGAATAGACTTTGCTAGCCAACCTTTCCATGAATCACTGTATTTAACAGCATTTCCTGAATTACAAAACATTACATAAATACATGAATTGGGGGTCATCAAATGTGGCTTTTTTTTGGCGTGATGCATGGACTTTTTAAAATTTCCATTACCATAACTTTAGAAAGTACTTTTTCAAATGTTACTTTTCCATGCTTTCTATTTTGCGGTTTACCATGTAATAAAGTAGAGAGTTCTTTGATTTTTTTAATCTCAAAAAGTGATGCATAGTTGTTTCCAAAATCCTATCCATACAGAAGAATAAGGTTGACAAGAGATAGTTTCCCATAAATTAAGAATAGATACTCTTTGGATGTAGAGCAAAAAAGAGCATGAGACAATGATTTGGGAGAAGTTAAGGAATATCAGTCTTATGAAGATGTCATTGAGAAATTTCTAGTTCATACCAAATCAACAGGAAGCTCAATCTGCTGAGACAAGTAGGCGTGGAGAAACTATGTTAGCAAATGGGAAACGCACAATCTAATAACTAACAACAAGAATAAATGCAACCACCTTGAGAAAGCTCAGAGAAACGAGTGTGGCTTGATCAATCACTCACAGTCATTTTTTCTTTCATCCCTTTTGCAGGATCATAAAGTTTACCAACTGACTGCCAACTCCAAATGTTTCTGAGTCGTGATCATGGATATATTAAATTCAACTTATGATAAAGGTGGTATCACAAATGCATGCAGAAAGAGCAGATTGTTTATTCGATAATGTTGAGAAAATTGGCTCATTAAATGGAGAAAAATAAACTTGGATCTCTACCTAACTCCACATAGAAAGGTGGACTCCAGATGGTTTAAAACCTTAATGAAAAATAAAACATGATGTCAACAAACAAAAAAATGTTAAAACTATCATTTTTACTAAGAAACAATGAAGCATGTCCTAAACTAGAGTTTGAAAGCAGTAGCCATGAAACAAAGCAAACAAAAAGATGAGGAGTGATGACATTCAATTAAGACATCATGACAAAACGATAAAAAGAGAAATTGCATAAAACTGATAAGGATTAACATTCACCATGTAGAGATTTTACTAAAATATACTGATGACTATAAATCACCTGATAGCACTCCAATTAGGAAAATAAGCCAAGGAGACAACTAGGCAATATACAGAAGAGAAAGCACATAAAATAATAAATACATGAAGATACTTTGTAATTCTTTAGGAATCAGATAAAGAAGAGTGAAAATAATGAGATATCCCATTAATCCTATCAATAGGATATTGGGAGTATTGTGAGTTATGTGGCCTGCTGATGCAGCTATTCTTAACAGCAGTTAGATTTACTTGGTTAAATAAGTCTACACAACTATTAATACAGAAATTAAATTTTGAGTAAATATCCACAAGATATTTTCATGTAAGTCCATCAAAAGTATGTACAAGGACTTACACAACCTATTTTCTATACTTAGGGGAATGAATAATTGAAATGTGGTCAAGGCATGTCATGAAATATATGTATCAGAAAAAACTAGCTAGTTATATACATAATAATATAGATTTATCTTAAAACCCTAGCTCTGAGGAAACAAAATGGAAGCAGTAGAGTGAGATAGATGCCTTACTCTCATGATAATAAATTCAGCCTGTATGCACTTAAACAACAGGACCAACATTCTAAGCATACATACAGCAGAAAAAAAAATCGCAGAAGACAAAATAGGTTTTTCTGGGGAGAAGGTGAGAAAGAAGAAGAATGTGTGTAAAGCAAAGGACTTAGAATGGATTCATGTGAGTTATCAGCGATGGGCAATATCATCATAGAAAGCTGAAACCTTTGGGAACTGAATTGATTTCCACAGGCTACTCAGCCTTCTCACCAGTGTGTCTTCTCTTTTGCCTCCTAAGGGTGTTCTTGTCTGTTTTTAAATTTTAACAAATCAGCAGCTGGCGGTTTTCTTGGTACCTATCTAGCAGAAAAGGATGATCGATGGCCTACAACTTGGCTTCAGGTCCTGGACTGTTGCATGTAAACCATGTGAATTCCCCCAGCCATCCAACACATCAGTAAGTAATTGAAAATTGTGCGAGCTTTGGAATCTAGTGAGAATTAAATTGGTTGTGTATACATGAGAAATATCCACACCTGAACTTGAGCACTGGCTTTGTAAACTGGATGGCAATAGCTTAGGCCCTCAGAAAAAATATAATGATTAAAAATTATTTGATATGCTTCTAGATTTGTAATTATAAATTTCAATTGCAACAAGTAGTAGTTTGGAAAATAATTACTGAACTCAAGTAAAGTATAAAAAATATTAACAAATGGAAAAAATCAAACCTATAAATATACATATATATGTATTTGTATTAAATTAATTGATATATACATTAATTGGTGGAAAAACTAGCAACGTTTGAATAAAGCCAGGAATGTACTTTATTTTATCTTTTTCTGGCACACACACACACACACACACACACACACACACATATATATCCCATATATATGTATATGTGATGGTTCAATATACATGTTTTGTATAGCATAGTACTCTATATGTATGGTATGGTGCATATATATTACATATATATATATGATATGATGCAATATACATGTTTTGTATATTGCTATATAGATATATATGGTATGGTGCAATACACATGTTTTGTGAACTCATAGATTATAAAACATAATTTCAGATGTAAAAGTCTGTGTATGTGTGCTTGTATGGTCATACTCATACATATGCATGAATATTTTTTTTTCTTTTTATTTTGTTTTAGGTTTTGGGGTACATGTGCAGAACATGTAAGATAGTTGCATAAGTCCACACGTGGGAGTGTGTTTTGCTGCCTTCTGCCCCTTCACCCACATTTGGCATTTCTCCCCATGCTATCCCTCCCCCTCTCCCCCCACCACTGTCCCTCCCCTATTTCCCCCAATAGACCCCAGTGTATAGTACTCCCTTCCCTGTGTCCATGTGTTCTCATTGTTCATCACCCGCCTATGAGTGAGAATATATGGTGTTTCATTTTCTGTTCTTGTGTCAATTTGCTGAGAATGATGTTCTCCAGATTCATCCATGTCCCTACAAAGGACAGGAACTGATCATTTTTGATGGCTGCATAATATTCCATGGTGTATATGTGCCTCATGTTCCCAGTCCAGTCTATCATCAGTGGGCATTTGGGTCGGTTCCAGGTCTTTGATATTGTAAACAGTGCTGCAATGAACATTCGTGTGCATGTGTCCTTATAGTAGAACGATTTATAGTCCTTTGGATATATACCCAGTAATGGGGTTGCTGGGTCAAATGGAATTTCTATTTCTAGGTCCTTGATGACTCGCCACACTGTCTTTCACAATGGTTGAACTAATTTACACCCCCACCAGCAGTGTAAAAGTGTACGTATTTCTCCATATCCTCTCCAGCATCTGTTGTCTCCAGATTTTTTAATGATCACCATTCTAACTGGCATGAGACGGTATCTCAATGTGGTTTTGATTTGCATCTCTCTAATGACCAGTGATGATGAGCATTTTTTAATATGTTTGTTTGCCTCATGTATGTCTTTTTTTGTAAAGTGTCTGTTCATATCCTTGGCCCATTTTGAATGGGCTTGTTTTTTTTTTTGTTGTTGTTGTTGAAAATCTGTTTGAATTATTTGTAAATTCTGGATATCAG
>CM052665.1:9256014-9276942 GCA_028533165.1 Leontopithecus rosalia | reverse complement strand
TCCTTTCCCCATTGCTTGTTTTTGTCAGGTTTATTGAAGATTGTATGGTTGTAGATGTGTTGTGATGCCTCCGATGCCTCTGTTCTATTCCATTGGTCTATTTCCCTGTTTTGGTACCAGTACCATGCTGTTTTGATTACTGTAGCCTTGTAGGATAGTTTACAGTCTGGTAGTGTGATGCCTCCCACTGTGTTCTTTTTGCTTAGGATTGACTTGGCTATGCAGGCTCTCTTTTGGTTCCATATGAAGTTCATGGTGTTTTTTTCCAGTTCTGTGAAGAAAGTCAATGGTAGCTTGATGAGGATAGTGTTGATTCTGTAAATTACTTTGGGCAGTATAGCCATTTTCATGATATTGATTCTTCCTAACCATGAACATGGAATGTTTCTCCATCTGTTTGTGTCCTCTCTTATTTTGTTGAGCAGTGGTTTGTAGTTTTCCTTGAAGAGGTCCCTTACATTCCTTGTAAGTTGTATTCCTAGGTATTTTGTTCTTTTTTGTGGCAATTGTGAATGGTACTTCCTTCTTGACTTGGCTCTCTTTGAGTATGTTATTGGTGTATAGGAATGCCTGTGATTTTTTGCACATTGATTTTATATCCTGAGACTTTGCTCAAGTTGCTTATCAGTTTCAGGAATTTTTGGGCTGAGATGATGGAGTCTTCTAGATATACTATCATGTCATCTGTAAATAGGAACAATTTGGCTTCCTCCTTTCCTATTTGAATACCCTTTATTTCTTTTTGTGGCCTGATTGCTCTGGCTAGAACTTCCAGTACTATATTGAATAGAAGTGGTGAGAGAGAGCATCCCTGTCTAGTGCCAGATTTCAAACAGAATGCTTCCAGTTTTTGCCCATTCAGTATGATATTGGCTGTTGGTTTGTCATAAATAGCTTTCATTATTTTGAGATACGTTCCATCAATACCGAGTTTATTGAGGTTTTTTAGAATAAAGGGATGTTGAATTTTGTCAAAGGCCTTCTGTGCATCAATTGAGATGATCATGTGGTTTTTGTGTTTGGTTCTGATTATGTGGTGAATTATGTTTTATAGACTTACGTATGTTGAGCCACCCTTGCATCCCCAGGATGAATCCTACTTGATCATGGTGAATAAGCTTTTTGATGTGCTGTTGCAATCAGCTTGCCAATATTTTATTGAAGATTTTTGCATCTATGTTCATCATGGATATTGGCCTGAAGATTATTTCTTTTTTCCTGTTGATTTGTTTGAGTTCCTGAAATAGATTTCAGATGTTAGTCCTTTGTTAAGTGCATAGTTTGGGAAAATTTTCTCCCACTCTGTAGGTTGTATTTACTCTGCTGATTATTTCTTTTGAAGCCTGAAGCTTTTTTGTTTAGTTAAGTCCCATATATTTATCTTTTTATTTTTATTTTTGCATTTGCTGTAGGATTCTTGGTCATTAACTCTTTGTCTAAGCCAATGACTAACAGAGTTTTCCAATATTTTCTTCTAGAATTTTTATGGTTCAGGTCTTAGATTTAAGCCTTTGGTCCTTCTTAAGTTGATTTTTGTGTAAGATGAGAGGTGAGAATCCAGGTTTATTCTTTAATATGCTGCTTGACAATTATCCCAGTACCATTTCCCAAATGGAGTGTCCTTTACTTACTTTATGCTCGTGTTTGCTTTGTGGAAGACTCGTTGGATAGATTTGGCTTTATTTCTCAGTTCTCTATTCTGTTACATTGGTCTATATACTTATTTTTATAGCAGTACCATCAGGTTTTGGTGACTATTGCCTTGTAGCATACTTGTCAGGTAATGTGATGTCTCCAGATCTCCAGATTTGTTTTGTTTTGCTTAGTCTTTCCTTGGCTAGACAGGCTCTTCTTTGGTTACATAACAATTTTAGAATGTTGTTTCTAGTTCTGTGAAGAATAATGATAGTATCTGATGAGAATTGTATCAAATTTGTAGATTGCTTTGGGCAGTGTGGTCACTTTTATGGCATTGATTCTACCTGTCCACAAATTTGGAATGTGTTCCTATCTATTTGTGTCATCTTTGACTTCTTTCAGCAATGCTTTGTAGTTTTCCTTGTAGAGGTTTTTCACCTCCTTGGTTAGGTATATCCCTAAGATATCTAAGTATTTTACTGTTGGACAGTATAGTAAATGGGGTTGAGTTCTTGATTTGACCCTCAGTTTGGTTGCTGGTGGGTGTATGGCAGTGCTACTGATTTATGTACATTGATTTTGTATCCAGAAACTTTATTGAATTTATCTATCAGAACTTTCCTTTTTGGATGCGTCTTTAGGATTTTCTGGCTATACAATCATATTGTCAGTGAACAACAGCCATTTTACTTCTTCTTTACCAGTTTACATAAGCTTGATTTTTTTATCTTGTCTGATTGCTCTGTGTAGGACTTCCAGCACTTTGTTGAATAGAAGTGGTGAAAGTGGGCATCCTGGTCTTGTTCCAGTTCTCAGTGGGGGGTGCTTTCAACTTTTTTTCTGTTCAGTAAAATGTTGATTTTGGATTTGTTATAAATGGCTTTTATTACCTTAGGGTATGACGGTTTTATGCTGATTTTGCTGAGGGTTTTAATTATAAAGTGATGCTGAATTTTGTCAGATGCTTTTCCTGTGTCCATTTAGATGTTTATATAATTTTTGTTTTTAATTTTGTTTATGTGATGTAGTAAATTTGCTGACCTGCACATGTTAAGCCATCACTATATACCCGGCATGAAACCCACTTAGTCACGGTGGATTATCTTTTCGTTACACTTTTGGATTCACCTAGTGTTTTGTTGAGATTTTTTTTTTTTTTTTTTGAGGCGGAGTTTTGCTCTTGTTACCCAGGCTGGAGTGCAATGGCACGATCTCAGCTCACCACAACCTCTGCCTCCTGGGTTCAGGCAATTCTCCTGCCTCAGCTTCCCGAGTAGCTGGAATTACAGGCACGTGCCACCATGCCCAGCTAATTTTTTTGTATTTGTAGTAGATACCGGGTTTCATCATGTTGACCAGGATGGTCTCGATTTCTTGACCTCGTGATCCATCTGCCTCGGCCTCCCAAGAGAATTTTTACATCTATGTTCATCAGAGATGTTGCTCCGTAGATTTTGTTGTTGTCGTTATGGTCTTTCCTGGTTTTGGTATTAGGGTGACACTGGCATTATAGAGTAATTTGGGGAGAATTTCCTCTGTCGCTATCTTTTGAAATAGTTTCAGTAAAATTGGTACCAATTTTTCTTTGAATGTCTGATTGATTCAGCCGTGAATACATCTAGTCCTGAAATTTTGTTGTTTTTGGCAATTTTGTGATTGGCATTTCAATCTCACTCCTTGTTATGGCTGTGTTAAGAGTTTCTATTTCTTCCTGGTTTAATCCAGGAGGGTGGTATATTTACAGGAATTTATCTTCTCTGGGTTATCTAGTTTGTGGACATAACAGTGTTCATATTAGCCTTGAATGATGTATTTCTGTGGTATTGATAGTAATATCTCCCATTTCATTTCTAATTTATATAATTAATTATAAGTCTAACACATTGTTCTTCCAGTAGATTATTTTTTATGACCCGGAATCGGTGGAGGCATACCACTAGTATCTTGTCTTCTGAATTTCAGTAATTTCTGCATAAGACAATCATGTAAACTGGGATAAAACATAAGACATTTATATTACTTTGTTCAAATTCTCCACTGGCTTCCCATGTCGTTCAGAGTAAAAGCCAACAGTCTCACAACATGGCCCTTGGTTACTATCTCTCATTGTAACATTGACCTCATTTTATTGTCCTAAAATGCACCAGTCACCCCTTTCTCTCAGGCTACTTAGAATTGCTTTTCTGCTTTCCTGGAAGGGCCCAGAAATTTGTATGTTGTGGTACTTCATCAAGTTCATTACACAAATGGTGATGTTCTCTATATTACTTTCCTTGCCGTGTGATCTCATAATGCAATCTTGATCTCACAACTCATTTAGATATGAACTTTTGGAATTCCATATATTGCTGTGCAGGGGTGTACTGGCATCTGTATATTTGCAAACTTTTTGTTTCAGAATGATGGTATAAGTCATGAATGAATCACTATGTTGCTCAATGTGAATAATATAATGTGCATTTTTATTTATATTTTTGGATGGAGTATCATGCCACAAAAGATGTCAGAAAAAGAAATACTAGAGAATTAGTACAATTTAGAAAATGTGTTATTTCATATATTAATTAAAAATATGGAAAGATAGAAAGATACTCTTGAGGTAGTAGTCATTTTTAGGTGTTTTTTAGACTGTAAGTGTAACCAGTATCATAAAGGATTATGTTTTCATATGTATATCATTCATACTTTAATATCTTTGACAAATAACTATGTTTAGAATATGTTTTCAGTCTTGACTAAAGGCAAAGGGAATTACTCCATGACTTATTTTAGTTTTTTCCATCAGTATAATTCCGTGGAGTAACATTCTTTGGTGGATGTTTAAGAAAATAAGCAAAAGATTAGCAGCAAATTCTAGCGTAAGTGGATTAGCCATCTGAGCAGTCTTGAAGGTAATCCTTTTTATTTGGGAGAAAAACATGCTAATTGGAGAATTTATACATCTGTGGTATTAGCTTTATTAACAAAGAAAAATTGATAAGAGCAATGAGTCTCAATGCCAGTTCTGGAATATTAACTTTATTTCAGTATTGGGGCTTGAAAATTATCCTTGTAACTATGTGTGAAGTCTTAAAATTAATCACCCCATTGTTTGTATGTACAGAACAATTGCTGGCCCTTTATCTTGTCTATCATTTACTGAAAGTTCATGAGCCTCATGTTTAAATTAAGGGTAAAATTTAATCCTAACCAATATACAAATTTATTAGCTCATAATTGTAATGGTTGCCTTTTTACCTTTAGTCTTTAAATCACAATTGTTCCGTCTTGGCTCCAAACTTGTATGTGAGAGAATGTAAAGAGGCTTTCATAATCTTTTGATGTAGATAGGGGAGCCTAAGGCATCTTTCTGTCCCTTGCTGTGGGTGATGTGATAACCTTTGGCACATGAGGACATAGTGTTGGCATTCACGAGGTTGGTATGCAGGACTACTGTTAAAGGAACTCCTTGAGCTTGATAGATAGAGCCTGTTGGCAGCTCCCTGGAAGGCATGGTGTTTCTTTAGCTCTGATGGAGCACTATCGTGTTCTCTATGCATCCCTTTGGTCTATGATATTCACTCATGTAAATTTCATTAGTAGACTTTCTAGACCTAAATGAAGCATTTTGAGTTAGTTTTGAACACATAATTTAAGGATAATCCAACTACAGTTAATACCTTCTCATCCAAACATGTCACCTTCTTATCTTTACTGTGGATTTGAGGGAATCCCTATTCCCTTGAGTTCATCAGGAACCAAAGTTTTCTGAGCACCAAGACACATAGAAATGGATTTATACCTTTTTCTCCTAGTCAAAATTTCCTGTGAAAAAAGGAAGAAATATCTTACATCTTTCCTTACGACTCAAGCTCCATGGTTAATCTTTTCAGACACATTAATTTCTTTATATTAAAGAATTCATCATTTATGTTTATAATTCTGTATCAAGATTTTCTAAAGCAGCACATGCATATTAAAACACATTGTCTTTATTTAAAGATAGATGTTTTTCAAGTCGGTTATCTTGTTGAAGACATTGAAATTCCATGTTCTTAAGCTTTTGGGTGATAATGTTTAGGATTTCACCTCAATACTGAAAGAGCAACAAAGAAACATTAAGAGTTAGATTAAAATGTATCCATGTGATACTTTTTAGTACTTTCTCTAGTGTAAATCTTTCTGTCTCTACAAAGTCTAGGTTCAGAAATTATAGACCCCCCCAATAAAGTCGGGATTAGATCTTTATTTCAAACTAATTTTTATCTCTGAGGTACTTTATGTTTCTCTCAATAAAACTCATTACTAAGTTTTAACTTATACCTATTCAGATCCTCAGAATGATGTTTTTAAAATAAAAGTCATAATCCATTTTATTTATCATGAAAATAAATTTATGTAATTTTTTTGAAAGAATGAGAGAAAAAGAAAGAAATAAATAAAGAAAAGAAAGAAAGGGAGAAAGAAATGAAGGAAGGAAGCAGTTAAGAAAGGAAGGAGAGAGAGATCAGAAAAGATAAAGAGAAAAAAGACGAAGAAATGAAGAAAGAAAGAGAAAAAAGATAAAGGAGAAAAGGAAGAAAGGGAAGAAAGCTAGAATAATGAAAAAGGAAAAATAGAGAAAAGAAAAAATAGAAATGAGATAAGTAACTCATTGTTTCAGTCATATACATATTTCTGAGTGAATGTCTTTACAATCAGGTGTATAATTATATAACTGTATTTATTAATATTAATCTTAGGTAAAAATAATTGTAATTGAAATTAAAAAAACAACTTTGAATACTATTGGCATAGTACTAGCCCCTTCTGTTTCTAAGAAACATAAACTTCATGAGTATGGCAAAATTTTGTTAATATATACAGCTTTCTTCTTTACATGGATATTTTATAATGTGTGTGCGTGCGTGTGTGTGTGTGGGTGTGTGTGCACGTGCATGCATGTGTGTTCATAATGGCTAATAGGCATGGCATTATAAGGGATTTTAGTTAAAAGCAGAAGTATAGATTTATGAGTCACTTTCTCAATACCAATCTCTTTCCTTGTGCTCCCTTAGGTTGTCCTTCTCCTTTCTGTCCTAATAGTATGACTAGAAAGGGATGCATGCCATTCTTCTCTAGATTACAAAAACAGTATGGTATCATCTTCGGGCTCTTCGGAACCTCTCAAAGTAACTTTGCCTAGTGTATGATTAATTTTAGTCTCTTTCTGTCTCTCGTGTTTGATTCCTTCTTTTAATGCACCGTCTATATACAGTTCACAACTCATTTTAGCCTGAAACACCACTATTGGAATTGAGTCTTTCTCATTAAGAAGTTGTGGCCCAGAAAACATTGATATGATGATATCAAACCCACCAAACAGGAAGCTACTGAACTCTAACCCAGATATAATACTAGCCTATCATTATTTCTTGTCTGAGTACAATATGCAATTTATGTATACCTGTTATTCATCAGGGACCTGGTTTCCTGATCTTTGTATTGAGGGACTTAAAACACCTCAAACTCTAGTATGGTTTGCCTTGTTTCTCAGCTAATCAATAATAACAAGAATACAAAACCCCACAGTGGTAGATTCCCGTCTTATCCCACCCCAACCACACAAAATATTTAGATATGTGTGCTTAATATAGGTTACATTGATTGATACAGCAATTTTATTTGGTAGTTAAGGCAAATAGTTTGTTGGTGATTGATAGAATAAAAAGAATACTGTGAGATGTGATGGAGATCTGAGGCCAAAAGAGTTAATAGTTTCAAAGTGGGTCAGGATGGGGGAGGACAAGATGGCTGACTAGATGCTGTCACATGGAACAGTGTGCACAGAGGGACTGAGACGACTGGTGTGATTTTAAAGATTTTCAGAGGGGAGGAGCCAAGAGTGGACAGAGAGGTGTACTGGAGCATAAACTTCTCCGCAGGGTTAATACTCCCATCACACCAGCCTTGTATATTTCTGTCTCAGTCACTCCTTGTGGTTGTTCAGTCTCATAGGGAGTAAGGAGCATGAGGACGTGGTAAGCAGATCATCGTGGCTGAGGGAGTTTCCCTGAGTGTTGGCTGCGGGTAGCCATGCGTGGCTAACAGCAACAGCAGCAGTAGCACTAGAAATGAAAATGTTTCACTACTCAGAAAGAGCTATCTGGGTAGTTCATCAGCCATGTGATTTTCTAAAACACTTTAGCTCCTCCAATTACAATCCACCAGTGGTTTCCTACAGGCTAAAACATTAATTCCAAATTATTTTTGTTTCCTTTCATTGTATCCATCCTTACAATCTATACATACAGATGTATTTGTAATTTTTAAAATGCCATCTTCAATGTATATTTTGTATACTTTTTGGACAGATGGCTTTATCTTCAAAGAATGATCTTTGAAGATTTGAGCACCTAATCCCTTAATTTCAGCTTTTTAAGTCTAGTTAAGATGTTACTTCCTCTTATATACCTAACTATAGTCCCAAAGTCCTAACCTCTGCCTTAATCCATGTCTTTCTAAAATCTCCCCTAGCATTTAAAATTCTCTAAGTATCTGCTTACTATTCTCTCATCTCAGTAAATAATTATTCTCTTAGGTTCAGAAGCTGTGATTTTAAATCTCTTTATTATACTTCTTGATACATAATAAACATTCAATATAATTTTTCTTAAATAAATGCATTAATAAGGTTTATGGGTTAAAATGCTCAAATTAAAACCCAAATAAAAAAGTAGAATGCATTGCCATGCTATGAACTCAGTTTCATCAGATTCTCACATGTACAACCTACTCGTATTTAACAAGAAAAAAGATGTCTGGATTTTTTATTTTTTTTATTTTTTTGAGATGGAGTTTCGCTCTTGTTACCCAGGCTGTAGTGCAATGGTGCGATCTTGGCTCACCACAACCTCCATCTCCTGGGTTCAGGGAATTCTCCTGCCTCAGCCTCCTGAGTAGCTGGGATTACAGGCACGCGCCACCATGACCAGCTAACTGTTTGTATTTTTAGTAGAGACAGGGTTTCACCATGTCGACCAATATGGTCTCGATCTCTTGACCTCATGATTCACCTGCCTCGGCCTTCCAAAGTGCTGGGATTAAAGGCTTGAGCCAATGCGCCCGGCCCAGGTGTCTGGATTTTTACACTGTGGTAGCTTAAATTAGGTGACTCTTAATGTATTGGCAATTTAAGATTTTCTCATGAATGTGTATTCAGACACTTACATCATATATTCAAAGTGGAAGATACCAAAACGTACGTTCATGTCTCTAGGTGTCCTCCTGGATCACATGCAGTTCAATATGGCTGGAATCCTTATGCCATGATTGTTTGATTTTTCTCCAATAATAAATTAAACTCCTCAGCAATACTATTTCAGCATTATGCTACAATCAATTATAGCTACTATTATAGTTGTTTGCAGATGAATGGCCCCACTTCTGTTCATCTAGCTTTTAACTACTTTTTTTCCATACTTCTATTCTATAGTCCACTGAAGAGCAAGAGGTAAACAAATTAACTTTCCTGTAGTTATTGTCATACTTTTTTTCATTATATACATTATACACAACATGCATATCAATATCTATTTTCTTAGATTCTCACTCAAAATCACTCTCCAACATAGCTATTGGGATAGCACACAGCTCTTTATGTAAAAAGACCGGATATCCTTCAGTTAGATGTGGTTTATATTTTTATCCTAGTTCTTTATGGATATCTTACTTTTCATACAAGGTCTCCACCATTATTAGATCTCTTTCACAAATTTAGCCCAAGCTAAAACAATCATTTTCTTACACTGGTGCTTAGATACTGACTTCATTTTGAATGTCTGCGATTGCTCACTCTTCGAACACAAATGTAGAGACTTCATCAACCGTGCCTCCATAGCTCTGTGCTGTACAGAACTGCCTCTCACTCTTTCTATACATCTGTAGCTCCTGATTTTGATAGAAAAATAATAATGTCTAAGTTGAATTCTACCATAGCAAGTCTTCACTTTTCAAAAGTAATTGATTCTAAGTAACTTCCTAGGTTTATACTTTCAGACACGCCTCTGGCTATAGCACCATGAGGTTTTTCTTTTTAACAGTTTCATTTCCAGTAGGCCTGCACAACACAGAAAGGCTTTCGGTATCAAAATGTTGATAGAAGTTTGAATCTGGTTCAGTATAGGTCACAAGGATAAATGGAGAATAACCCAGAGATGAGCTTAGCACTAATTAGTGACACAAGAAACTGGATAATATTACTTCTTCTGTACTGAACATCGGTTTTGTTCAGTCGACTACATTAGGTGAACTTGCTCTTTAATTCCCACAGTTAACATTATGAAACAAATAGCACTTGCGTTTCACAGATGAGGGTTAGCGAGGTTAAGCAATTTGTTCAGGAACCAGAAGCCTGCAACTGACAGGGTATGATCAGCCTCATCCCATCCCTGTAAATAGACATTTCAGCTGAATTTCTGTGACTAGTTTGCTTAAATCTCTCTTCAGTCTATTTACCATCCACTTATATCTTGCCCACAATGTGCAAGGCACTGTTCCAAGAGCTTTAAAGTATTCAGAGTATTTACTCATAACAGCCCTCTAAGTGATACATTATTAACTGCATTTTAAAGAACAGGAAAGTAGGACCAGAGATATTTAGTGAATTTCCCATGCTCATGCAGCTTTTAAATACCTTTTTTGAATACACAGACACACAAAACTAAATTTAATGTTTGGTTAAACGTTATGTTATTGTAATAAAGTCATTGCATCTTTCAAAATTTAGTTTTGTTTTAAAATAGATTTATTTTTAGCAGTAGACATTTTTGTTTCAAGTCTAGTTATTATTTGTCCATGCCTGAAAGATATTTACCTTTTAAGCCTTGGTCACTCTAACTGCCACTATCACTATTTCCTTTTGGCAGCTACTAGACTTTCAGGCTGAGAAACATGGGATTAATAACAGTTTCACGGAGATGTACATTAGAGATCCAATATATTTCATTGATGACACATGCCCTACTTCCTCAATATCCTTCACTCTAGCCAAGGCTGTCTGTGACTGGAAGAAAGAAATACTTTGCAGCAGCTCTAGAACTGCAGGCTGCTGACAAGGACCATTAACTAATTTAGATTTAAGTGTCTGTGGAATTGCTGGCTAGAACTACTACAGCAATGCCATGGGATAATAAAGGTTTACTTCTATCAGAGAGTCTCCAGCGCTGCCTGTGTCTCGTATTTCTTCTTACTGAAGTTAATGCACTGGAAACTTTGTGTGTGTGTGTGTGTGTGTGTGTGTGTGTGTGTGTGTTTACAAAACACATGACATGGTTTGAATAAAATGAATATTTTATAGTATGCAATTAGCTAAATAATTTATAACATGTATGGCATTAAAGAGATCAGGAAGAGTGTGTTATTATTGGTTATGTGAGTCCTCTATAATGTTATTTGGTGTGATGTTCTTTACATGACTTGCTCTGATAGTTTTTATGTCTTGTCATTGCATGCTGATGGCAGTGTGCAAATAGGTTTGCCACATAGGAATTACCTGTCCCACAAGTTCATTTTCAATGGCATTCTAAAGATCAACCATCCTTGCAGGAGTTAAGAAAGATTTATAGAATCATTGCAATGCAAATCCTTAGAAAGAAAGACATTAAAAAACTGACAGTATTGTATAGGAAAGAATATAAAAAAATTACTATTTTTAATGTTTCATATTTTAAAAAGTGAAACTGCTATATAATAAAAATTTAAAAATTAAATTTTCATAAAATTAAATTTTAATGCTTTTCTCCCCACGTGTTAAACAACAGCTTCTGATAAATCTTTGTAAGGAGTTTATGCTAGAAATTATAAATCACTTACATTTGTTTTAATGGTGAAATCACCAACAGATTCCTCAATATACAAGGCAGTGATTTACACTTCAAATTATCTGAATATAGATTACAAAAGAAAAACCTAGAAATTCTCCATTTCTGATATCCACATTCATTTGGTCATAAAGAACTAAAAATATTGCTGAAAGAAATTCTAGCATCTCATAATCTTTTGGCTGAATATATATACACAGATGTATGTGGGAACATGTACACATATATACATATATATTGTACAAATTTTTAAATGCTTAGTTTTGTGCATATGAGGCAAATCTCATATGGTGTTTTAAAAATAGCCAGACTACTTCCAGAAAAATTAATTTTCAGTGGAGTTAAAAAAGAAAACCTCTCAAAAATCATTGTCAGATTTGTTTACCTTGGGACAAGTGGGCTGATTTTATATTTTCTATTACTTTGTGGCTGCCCATGGCATTTGTCTATATATTATTTTATGTGCCACAGGGATAAAGCAGTATTTACTATTAAGTTCCTACTATTTTATTTATTCAAATTTATGGCGTAAGAAGTGTTTTACGTATATAATGCTCAGCGATCAAATCAGCGATCCAAGTACAATACGTTTCTTTAAGTATACTCATCCTACTCTGCCATCAAACATTGAATTTATTTCTTCTCTCTACTGCATGTTTTTACCCTTTAATCTAGCAGTTCCCAACCTTTTTAACACCAGGAACAAATTTGTGGAAGACCATTTTTCCATGGATGGAGGTTGGGGGTCATGGTTTCAGGATGTTGTATGCACATTATATATATATTGTGCACTTAATTTATATTATCATTACATTGTAATATGCAATGAAATAATTATACAACTCACCATAATGTAGAATCAGTGAGGAACCTGAACTTGTTTTCCTGCAACTACATGATAGCATCTGGGTATGATGGTAGAGAGTGACAGATCATCAGGCATTAGGTTCTCATAAGGAGCATGTAACCTAGATTTCTTGCATGCACAGTTCACAATAGGGTTTGCACTCCTATGAGAATCTAATGCAGCTGCTGATCTGACAAGGGGTGGAGCTTAGGCAGCAATGTGAGTGATGAAGAGTTGCTGTAAATACAGATGAGGTTTTGCTCACTTGCCCACCATTCATTTTCTGCTGCACAGTCTGGTTCCTAACAGACCACAATGGGTAATTGACTGTGGCCCCAGCGTTGGGGATCCTGGCTTTAACTCACTTCTCTGTATCCTTTCCCCTCCCCCATTCTCCCTTCTCAGTATCTATTATCTACCTTTCTTCTACCATTATCATGTGTTAAAATGTTTTAGCTCCTACATGTAAGTGAGATCATGTGACCGTTGTCTTTTTGTGCCTGATCTGAATATCAGGAAAAGAAAGAAAATCTGGTGAAAGAAAATCTGGTAAAAAAATAATCTAATTCCATTTTAAAAGACCTCATAATAGAAATGCTGAGCATTAAAATATAAATGATTAAAGTCAATTTAGGATACAAGATTACTAGCTTAAACATTTATAAGAGTTTGTGAGTTTTTGAGGACAGTGGTTTGTTAAAGCAAACTAAATATGGCCTGAGAAGGACTCTGCACTTCTATATTTCAGTTCTTATGGATGAACTGTAACCTTGCTTAATAGTCAGACAAAATTAAAAACCTAACTTAGTAGCATGCACCTGTAACAATGCCTGAATGTTGGCCAATCCCACCAGCCATACTTCAACCACTCATAGGTTATTCAATGTTCAAACTGCGTTCAAGTAGGCAAATGCCTAGCTGTAATCAATCTCACTGTTTCTGTACCTCACTTCTAATTCCTGTACTTTACCTTTGTTGTCTATAAGTTTGTTCAACCACGAGGCACCCCTGCTCTCTGTGAATCTACTGTGGTTCTGGGGACTGCCCAATTTGCTCAATTAAACTTCTTTCAATTTAATTCAACTGAAATTTTTCTTTTATCAGATGATGTCAGAAGCAGGATGCGAAGTGGAGGTTCTAGCAACCCTCAGGAGCACTGAGTGAACATGCAAGGATCCTGCAGGACCAATTGTGTCCACTGATCTCTCAGAGCAACTGGGGATTGTGGGTAAGCCGTCTTTCAGATTTTAGAACTCTACGGATTTGTGTTTTCAGCTCTCTGAGTTTCCTTAAGCAAATTTCTGATCCAAAATGGGTTTGGCATCATGGAATGGGTCCAGTAATGGGCTTGATCCAGGAATGAACTGGCTTGGATCCAGTTAGAGCTCTCTTCCATTTGACCGGGTCAGAAATGGAATGGTAGTAACCAGTAATATTGCAGGGGATATAAAATTTCACTTTTGAAAATTAACAGCAGTGTTTGTGTTCTACCCTTTTGTTAAATCTTTATTGTATACTTGAGTAGGAAAAAACCCAGTCATTGGCTAAGTTAATCCAGAGAACCCGAAAGTAAAACCAATAATTTAGGTAAAAATGGGATCATTAACTTACAGAAAACTGATTTCCTTCTGGCTTATGATTTAGGCCTGAGAGGCAGCAAACTCTTATGGCAAAATCTTACTAAAGATAACTTACAGGGGAATGTTCCACATCAACAACAATACACTAAGATCAATTTAAAAGTGAGACCTCTCAGTAAAGTTGCTTTGGTTATGAATGGATTTGGCACTATGGGATGTCAACTGCTATTCTCTTTGAAATAATCTGTCTTGTACTCTTTGCTGATGACTATGGGTGACAGAATTAGGGATATACAGGATCGTGGGACATGGGGAGCTTAATGTTTCCTAAAAGGGGAAACTTGAGAGATGATGAGACTGCTGGAAAAGAGCCCTTAGCTACCAAGAAGCAACCCCCTGAAGTTATAAGAGTTTTCCCAATGGGTGGGTCTTTCTCTGGCCTCCCTGATCATTTCACTTTCCCCAACCTGCCACAGACAATGCTTTCCTCTTTCCCTTTTCCCTTTCTTATCTTTTCTCTTACACAGATCAACCATCTTGCCCAGAGACCCAGTGTTGAAACTCCTAGTCAGAGGTTGAATTAATCTAAGCCTTGCCAATTTAATATTGGTTGCTAAGCAGAGTGGTTAATGTCTGTTTTATCACATGTATTTTGCTCTGGCCAGACTGAAGAAAATATAATTTTCCTTTATGATGCCTCTTAAGCCCAGCATGACAGTGTGGCAAGCTGAGTCACTAAGGCTGCTCAGGGAAAGGGAACCCAGAAGCTTGGCATCCTGGCAAAAGGGTAAGAATTTCTAACCAGTCAGGTTTTTGGCTTCTCTGTGTGTCTGTGTGCAAACAGTTGAATGAATGGTAAATATCACAGTTTATCTCTTCTGCAAAGTTTTGATTAATGTGAAAAACAATTCTGAGGCTAGTCTTAAACTGATGTATTTGTGCTATGAATTTGTTTTTTCTGTGTCAAGGGGTACCTGAGGATAAAACTTGGGCTTAGGACCCCATAAGTTAGCTGCTCAAGATGGCCCAGCAAGCTAGTCAATAACAAATTTTCCTGCAGGTCCCTGAAACAAACGAAAACACTGAATGGGTTCCTCATTTTGATTTATGTCCTTGGGAGCTTGACCTTGCAACCATATGCCAGTACTTTCTCTTGGTCTCTGCCTTCCAGGAAGAGGAATTTTAGGATTTATTTCATAGTTAGCTCTAAAAACTATCTTGAGTAGTTAAAAGCCTTTGCAAGCTCAAAATTAACTACTATAGATTTTTTTTCTGGGAAAGGCAGTGGAGACTGCACTGTGCTTTATCTGAGTAGCTAAGGTTTTGCCTTTTCACACTGGCAGTCTGGGTTTGATTCCCTGCTTAGGAACTAAGTCCTTTTTGGTTTAATATCTGCATGACCTTGTCTAGTCTATTCTTCTCCACGGATTACCTTAAACTTTCCTTTCTCGGAGCACCTGGAAGTTTACCTTTGGTAAAGTTCAAAAGCCAGAAATATCTGTCATTTGACCTTTTAAACAAAATTTTAAAAGGACTTTGTTAAGGAATGCTATGGTTAAAAGTCACCTTAATTAAAAGCAGATATTCAAACTAACAGCCTGGACTTTTTGGGAAAATGATGAGGCACCAGAAACCCATTTCCTGGCCTTGTTCTTCCAAGAACTCCTCCATAAAGCCAATAACCAATTAATAAACTTAAAAACTGGCAAATGAAAAATCCTACAACTACTTTAGGAATCTTCTGCTCTCTGTGTAATTACATATGTGTTGTGTAGAATGTTTATATAAAAGAATTCTAACTAATTAGCTTAAAAATAGGTGCTTAAATAAAGTATTGTGAAAGCAAAATAAAAACTGTAATGCCATTACTTTACTGATCTTTGTGAAATAAGAACAGCTTTTAAGATTGTTGATAGAAAATATATTTTGTCTAAATTATGCAGGTCAAATGTTAGGTATTTTAAATGCTTTAAGGTCATAAACTTTTGAAAATTGTTCAACTGGCCAGGTGTGGTTGCTCATGCATAATTCTAACACTTTGGGAGGCTAAGGCAGGAGGATAGCCTGGTGTCAGGAGTTCAAAACCAGTGCCTGGCCAACATGGTGAAACCCTGTCTCTACTAAAAATAAAAAAAAAAGCCAGACATTGAGGTAGGAATGAATGTTTAATCCCAACTATGTGGGAGAACGAGGCAGGAGAATCACTTGAACCCAGGAGGCAGAGACTGCAGTGAGCTGAGATTGTGCAATTGAATTCCAACCCAAGTTTTGCTCTTGGGTGACAAGAGCAAAACTCCATCTCAAAAAAAAAAAAAAAAAAAGAAAAGAAAAGATAAGATAAAAGAAAGAAAGAAAATAAAAGAAAAAAATTGTTCATTTTATTTTGGAGGCAATAAATTATTTATAAGCCTTAGGGATATATGGAATTAGCTATGTCCCCTACCTATGGAAGTAAAGTGGAAGATACTTTATATAATAAAGGATGTTGTAATATAAATTCTTATCCTAAATTAAAATGACTGGTTGTTTAAAAAGAGGAATGTTTAGGGCAAGTCAGAGTGTCTAAACACGTCGTATATGGTCTGTATATATTCTGAAAGAATGTATGAAAATAAATTTACACCAGAAATGTACAATTTAAATGTGATTAGGTCTCTTGAGTGCTTTATAAAATGTCACTAGTACTTTTAACTGTACAGCTTGCCTGCTTTACAGCTAGGTAAGATCCATGGCACATGGAGTTAGATGCTGGAAAGAGTCAGATCTTATTTGCATTTATGTTTGGGTCCCAGGCTCCACACCTAGTACATAATTAAAACCCCTTACTTACCAAAGTTTTCACCAAAATTAAAAGTCACTAAGAGTTAATATTGTAATATGTAATTGAGACTGCTGAAAAAATATATTTACATACAAGATGTGTAAGGAGAATAAAATGTGTCTTTGTAAGAGATTATAAAAAGTCATAGGGGCCGGGCACAGTGACTCATGCCTGTAATCCCAGCACTTTGGGAGGCCGAGGTGGGTGGATCATGAGGTCAAGAGATCGAGACCATCCTGGTCGACATGGTGAAACCCCATCTCTACTAAAACTACACAAAATTAGCTGGGCATGGTGGTGCATGCCTGTAATCCCAGCTACTTGGGAGGCTGAGGCGGGAGAATTTCCTGAACCTAGGAGGCAGAGGTTGTGTTGAGGCCAGATTGCTTCATTGCATTCCAGCCTGGGTAACAAGAATGAAACTCCATCTAAGTAAGAAAAAAAAAAAAGAAACAGAAAAGTAAATATTTGCCTGGGTTCAAGGGTTAAAAGATTGTTTTACATTAAATAAAGCTAAAGGTTTGAACAAGTTATAGAAGGTTTATAAAAATGATTTTTAAAAGATTCAATGTGTGAGCATATTGGCAAAAGTTTGAATGACATTATTCAGGGTTTTTTTTTTCATAAATTAGACATGGCATAAAAAGCAAAAAGAAGTTTTCTTAGAACATTTTTGTGCTCTGAGAAAAAATATTCTAAAGGGTTAAAAAAGGGTTTATAAAAATCTTTGCTTATGGTCAAATTAATTAAAACTGAATAGATTTATAAAACCAAGAAACTAGCTTTAACATTAAAAATTCATTAAATGAAACATAAACTTTGTTTTCTCTTTTAAAAGTATGTAACATTAAAAAATTATGAAAGTTTTTTATTTACCTTTTAAGTAAACTACAAAAAGAAAAGGGGGGAAGGGAAAGAAAGGAGACAGAGTCCATTGACCTGATGTGCTCTTTATTTTGTCTTGTTTGGAAAGTTGAGTCTCCTCTTTATCAGAATAGTCTTTTCTCCTTTTCACAGTTTTTGAGTTATCATTTTGGCTAACTGAGTGGCTTATGGTAACCTATGATTCTATTTTCTAATATCCAATGTTCTAATCCTTTGGTTTAAACCCATGGTTCACTGAGGACAACCCTTCATAATCTAGAACCCAAAGACTGGATCTTTTGAGAACATCAGAGAAAGAGTGTCCTTCCTGTCCACACTACAGCAAAACTTTGGAGCCTTGAAACTTGGTTTTATAATCTCACAGCTGAGACGGGTCCCTCTATACTGCTGAACTGAACAACCATTGGAACCCTTAAGATAAAATTAACCAGCAAAGTCTTTCCCCAGAAGAAGATGGTGTCCTTGATGTAAACAGCTTTTCTCAATATCCTGGATCTACTATAACAAGACTCTTATATTTGAATATTGTTTCCCTGTTTATGCCCCTATGAACAACATAGGGCATCTATTATGAAATGAAAGGGGGATCTATTATGTGCACTTATATGGTACAGTTTTATTTGTGAATAATTTTGCATCCAGCCTTATACATAAATAACCTTGTACTTTAATAGATAAAACATGAAGCCCCAATGTAGGTGAGAAACTTTAGTGGTAAGATGTTGCCTTATAATCAGTCAAAATTCCTGTAACCCAAATCATGGATTAAAGAGAACATTGCCAGGAGGCCTTCACTCTTCTAAAACGACATCATTTGTTAGGTTCTTTTTCCATGGTTTAGAATCAAAGCAGCAATAATTAGAAATGTCACCCTCAAAATGCAATCTACAGCAAATTCTTCTTTAAAGGCTACTGTTACACATCATACTTTAAATTATCTTCTAAAAGTTATGCTAAATAATGTAACTGGCCAAACAGAAAAATATCTGTGAAGTTGCTGACACTTGTGGCCTATGTAGAAATGTATTAAATATATCATGCAATTTCAGCTATAGGGGATTAATGAAAAGACCACTTAGTCAAGCAAGTAAGCTCTTCATCTAGCTCATTTTTTAATCTATTTAATTTTACATGGTTTGGTTTATGGGGGCGCTGGGTAAGAAGCATGCTTCAGTCTTGGTATTATTCTCCCAATATTCATAATGATAATCTCCCTGGCCTGCTGTATTCTCTCAAAGTTATTAAATTTTTGCATACAGCCATCGCTAGAACATCAGATGATCTCTCTTCAACTGGAATGACAAAAGCTGAAAGAAATCTTCTACCCTGAAGACAAATAAATGTGCCACCCTGAAGACACCATAACCTATGGATGTTGTGCTGAAAAAGGAAATTCAAAATGATGATAACTCAGACTGGCCCTAAGGCCTTAAGTTTTGGTCACACCCTGACCTAAGTGAGAACTTGGCTGAAAAAGGGGGAATTTTTAAAAAACAAAATTAGGGGAAGTCATTATTTTGGACTGAGCTCAGGCACCAGGCCCCAGCAAACCAAACCAAGCTAAAATGAAGCCACTCCTGCTAAATGTTACATAATCGAACTAAGTCTTTAAGAAAACACATAGATACTAGAACAGATCAGGTTTTATTTTTCTCCTGTAAACTGGATGTCTAACATAAGGAGGTACCCTCTACTCAGTCCTTATTCTCTGCTTTTCTGCCAAACTGCTTTTCTACTGTTTCCCAGTGGGTTTCAAAACCATGTAAGTACATTTATGATAGTGATAGTCACCTGAGTGACTAGGATTTTGGCCAATCACTCAAAATTGAGAAAATGACCAAAAGGGGAAACAACTGTTAAAGTAAACTAAATATGGCCTGAGAAGGATGCCATATTTTGTATCTGAGTCCTTGTGGATGAACTGTTACCTAGTTTAATAGTCAGGCAAAATGGAAACTCAACTTAATAGCATGCATCTGTAATAGTGGCTGAGTGCTGGCCAATCCCAGTGGCCCTAATTCAACCACTCATAGACTGCGGAATGTTCAAACTGTGTTCAAATAAGGCCAACTCCGAGCTGTAACCACGCTAATTGCTTCTGTACCTCAGTTCTGATTCCTGTATGTCACTTTACCTTTTTGTTTATAAATTTGTTCTGACCATGAGACACCCCTGGTCTCTGTGAATCTGCTGTGATTCTGGGGGTACCTGATTAGGGAATCATTCATTGCTCAATTAAACTCCTTTAAATTTAACTCAGCTGAAGTTTTTCTTTTGTCATGTTGAATATTATATATCTACTTCAGACTCTAATTTCTTCCATATTACAAAGACTGAAAAAATGTTTGTTAAAAAGTGAACTCAATGCATTGAACGAAAGTTGTATATTGCTTTTTTCTCAAAGTACATGAAGTGATGCTACTTTATCCACCTTTCTGTAGTTTCTCTGTCATGATCTCACATGGAGGTACAATAGTCTTATTCATACCTTAAGTCCATTCTCTTGTAATAGGAAAGGCATGTAGCCACTTTCTTTTTCTAATTCTTTTATAAATCTAAATATTTTCACTAACTATTGGGTACTATACTCACCCACTGGGTGAGGGCATCATTTTTAAACCGAATCTCAACAATACACTATTTACCCTTGTAAAAAAAAAAGAAAAAACAAAACTACACATGTGCCTTCTAAACCAAAAGAAAAGTTGAAAATGTAAAATTAAATACCTAATTCCTCCCCAGGATGTTGCTTATGGGAACAAGTTTAAGTTTCTTAATACAGAGTAAAATTGTAATAAAATTATTGCCCTGATTTTCTTTCTTTTTTTTAATTGCATTTTAGGTTTTGGAGTATATGTGCAGAACATGCAAGATAGTTGCATACGTACACACGTATGTATGGTAGTGCATTTTGCTGCCTTCATCTCCTTCACCCACATTTGGCATTTCTTCCCATGCTATCCCTCCCCAGCTCCCACCCCCCACTGTCCCTCCCCTATTATCCCCAATAGACCCCAGTGTCTAGTACTCCCTTCCCTGTGTCCATGTGTTCTCATTGTTCATTACTCGCCTATGAGTGAAAATATACGGTGTTTCATTTTCTGTTCTTGTGTCAGTTTGCTGAGAATGATGTTCTCCAGATTCATCCATGTCCCTACAAAGGACACAAACTCATTGTTTCTGATTGCTGCATAATATTCCATGGTGTATATGTGCCACATTTTCCCAGTCCAATCTATCATCGATGGGCATTTGGGTTGATTCCAGGTCTTTACTATTGTAAACAGTGCTGCAATGAACATTCGTGTGCATGTGTCC
>CM052665.1:9230947-9255514 GCA_028533165.1 Leontopithecus rosalia | reverse complement strand
TGGGCTTGTTTGTTTTTTTGGTTGTAAATCTGTTTGAATTCTTTGTAAATTCTGGATACCAGCCCTTTGTCAGATGGGTAAACTGAAAAAAATTTTTCCCATTCTGTTGGTTGCTGATTCACTCTAGTAGACAGTTTCCTTTTGCTGTGCAGAAGCTGTGGAGTTTGATTAGGTACCATTTGTCTATTTTGGCTTTTGTTGCCAATGCTTTTGGTGTTTTGGTCATGAAGTCCTTGCCTATGCCTATGTCCTTAATGGTTTTGCTTAGATTTTGTTTGAGGGTTTTTATGGTGCCAGGTCTTATGTTTAAGTCTTTAATCCATCTGGAGTTAATTTTAGTGTAAGGTGTCAGGAAGGGGTCCAGTTTCTGCTTTCTGCACATGGCTAGCCAGTTTTCCCAACACCATTTATTAAACAGGGAATCATTTTCCCATTGCTTCTTTTTGTCAGGTTTATCAAAGACTGTATGGTTGTAGATATGTTGTGTTGCCTCCGATGCCTCTGTTCTGTTCCATTGGTCTATTTCTCTGTTTTGATACCAGTACCATGCTGTTTTGATTACTGTAGCCTTGTAGTATAGTTTGAAGTCTGGTAGTGTGATGCCTCCCACTGTGTTCTTTTTGCTTAGAATTGACTTGGCTATGTAGACTCTCTTTTGGATCCATATGAAGTTCTAGGTGTTTTTTTTCCAGTTCTGTGAAAAAAAAGTCAATGATAGCTTGATGGGAATAGCGTTGATTCTGTAAATTACTTTGGGCAGTATAGTCATTTTCACAATATTGATTATTCCTAACCATGAACATGGAATGTTTCTCCTTCTGTTTGTGTCCTCTCTTATTTCATTGAGCAGTGGTTTGTTGTTTTCCATGACGAGGTCCCTTTCGTTCCTTGTAAGTTGTATTCCTAGGTATTTTATTCTCTTTGTAGCAATTATGAATGGCAGTTTATTCTTGATTTGGCTCGCTTTAAGTCTGTTATTGGTGTATAGGAATGCCTGTGATTTTTGCACATTGATTTTATATCCTGAGACTTTGCTGAAATTGCTTATTAGTTTCTGGAGTTTTTGGTCTGAGACAATGGGATCTTTTAGATATACTATCATGTCGTCTGCAAATAGAGACAATTCAGCTTTTGCATTTCCTATTTTAATACCTTTTTTTTTCTTTTTCTTGCCTGATTGCTCTGGCTAGAACTTCCAGTACTATATTGAATAGGCGTGGTGAGAGAGGGCATCCTTGTCTGGTGCCAGATTTCAAAGGGAATGCTTCCAGTTTTTTCCCATTCAGTATGATATTGGCTGTCGGTTTGTCATAAATAGCTTTTATTATTTTGAGATATGTTCCATCAATACCGAGTTTATTGAGGGTTTTTTGCATAAAGGGCTGTAGAATTTTGTCAAAGGCCTTCTCTGCATCAACTGAGATGATCATGTGGTTTTTGTTTTTTGTTCTGTTTATGTGATGAATTACGTTTATAGACTTGCGTGTGTTGAACCAGCCTTGAATCCCCGGGATGAATCCTACTTGATCATGAAATTATTTTTTAGTCCTATGTCATTTCAACACTTCCCATCACCATTCTTCCCCAATCTCTTCTATATTTTTAGAGGCTACACTCCTTAATGCATTAAATTTTGGTTCAATGTTTGTTATATGCCTAAAATAATACTTAGCTGAGATGATGCAAATATGAATAATGTACAGTCTGTATTTACTTATTTACTTGTATATGTACTTGACTCATTCTCTTTCACAATTTCATTTCTGTTCCTTTCAAACTAGTGAAATCATACTAATTTTTAATGATCTGTTTTTCTTGGAAATTTTCTATTTCCAAATGTCAATAAAAGAAGAAATAATATTTGTCTCTCCATTCCTGTAACCCTTATCCATGTCATTGATGTAGCACAAATAGTTATGAGATGTACATTGTTAGTTACACACATTTCTTGTTTTCCTAACAATGTCCTTATCCTTAAGATCAGCGATTATAATTTAATGTACTTAAGATCAGAGATTATATTTTACTCATTTGTATTTCCATCAGAAAAAAACTGTGGCTTGTGTGTAGCATATATTCAATAATTGTTTTAATGCAAAATGTATTAAAATAGTATAAGTATCCAAGTTGGTGATTCATTTTAGTTCATCTCTTCTGCTTCCCCCCACCCCAAAAAGGGATATATAAAAGTGCATTCAAATGTGTGTATGTTTATGTAGATCAACAGAAGCATCTGTGAACACAAATAAAAAATTTAGGACATGATTGTCTTAGAAACAGTTTAACTTCAAATATTATTTATTTATTTATTCATTTTATTGCAATAGCTTTGGGGGAACGGGTGGAATTTTGTCACACAGATACGGTCTCTAGTAGTAATTCTTACTTTTTCGCTGAACCTATCACCTTAGCAGTGTACACTGTACTCAGTCTGTAGTCTTTGTCACCCCTCTCCCCACATTCCCCTAGAGTCCCCAAAGTCCCTTATATCATTCTTACGCCTTTGTATCCTCATAGCTTAGATACCACTTATAAATGGAAACATACAACATTTGATTTTCCATCCTGAGTTATTTCGCTTAGAATAATGGTTGCCATCTCCATCACGGTTGCTGAAAATGACAATATTTTATTCATTTCTCTGGCTGAGTAGTATTCCATGGTGTATACATATCACTTTTTCCTTATTTTCCTGTTGGTCAATGGATATTTAGGCTGGTTTCATATTTTTACAATTGTGAATTTTGCTACTGTACACATGCATGTGCAAGGGTCTTTTTCATATAACAACTTATTTTTCTCTAGCTAAAGACCCAGTAGTGTGATTGCTGGATCAGAAGGTAGTTCTACTTCTAGTAATTTATGAAACTTCCATACTGTTTTCCATATGGGTTGTACTAGTTTACACTCCCACAAGCAGTATGAAAGTATTCCGTTTTCACCATAATCATGCCAATATTTATTATTTTTTGATTTTTTAAATGATGGTTCTTCTTGCATCTCATTGTAGTTTTAATTTGCATTTAATTGCAAATGAAATATCATTGTAATTTTAATTTGCATTTCCCTGGTAATTAGTGATGTCGAGCATATTTTGATGTTTGATTGCCATTTGTATAACTTCTTTTGAGAATTGTCTATTCATGTCTTCTGCCCACTTTTTATTTCATTTAATATGTATCCTACTATCTATAGCATATTATGTGTGTGTGTGTGTGTGTGTGTGTGTATATATATATATATATATATATATATATATATATATATATATTCTTTTTAGACACAGATCTCACTTTGTTGCCCAGTCTGGAGTGCAGTGGCACAATCTGTTCACTGGAGCCTTGAATTCCTGGGCTCAAGCAATTCTCCCACATAAGTCTTCTGAGTAATTGGGACTACAGGCACTCACCATCATGCCCAGCTAATTTTGTAGAGATGGGTCTTGCTATGTTCCCCAGGCTGGCCTTGAACTCCTGGATTTGAGTGAGCCTCTCATTTCTGCCTCCTAAAACAGTAAAATTACTGTTGTTAACTACCTCACTCAGCATATAAAAATATTTTCATATCAAATGTATAGAAGACATACCCACAATTATAAAAAAACATAAAATATAATTACGTATATAAACAAAACTTCTTAGTGAAAAATTAATTTTGATCTTAACGATAATTATTATACTTGTAGTCTATTATAATGTAAGTCATATATATATATATTTTTTTTTACCAAGATCCAAACTACTGAAAAGTAAGCATCAAGGATAATTTTTTTCCTTGAGAAATAAATTTTCTGCTGTTGATTTTACCAAAATTGAATTTTCTGGTGTCCTTTGAGAAATACTTAAAATTTAAAAATATTAGTTGGCATTTGTGTGAGTGAGGCATAATGTGTGAATATTCATGTTATTTTACGGGATTTTGAATATCTTGTCTATTATACTCTATGCCCAAGTGATCAATCTTAAAAAAAGAGTCTTTACAATGTATTAATACATAGAATATGAATATAGTTTCTTGCCCCCAAAGACCCAATAGCATATATTGTGTATAAACAATTTTAAACTAGTTGTATGCTTAAATGTTCTTTTCTAGAAAATGTAGCCAACTTAGACACATAAGTGGCAAGAATATATACCGTTTGACATTTCCTTCAAGCTACATGAAAGGAAAAGTAAAGTTGTACTTTGAAGGATGTTAGCCTGTGGCATAAACAATGGAAAAAGAAACCAGTAAAAATAGCCCTTTATTTAGGTTTATGTCCATTTATTATGTGAAAAAAAGAGGGACAAGCTAAATCAAAATTACTCAACAATGTACATTTAATATTGTATCTAGCAAGAGGAAAACTGAACACAAAATAATAAAATAATCCATTTAGGTTATTAGAAACTGATATAGATTTTCATGCTGAAGGAGAAATACACAAAATTTAATAAATAAGCACTGTAGATTGGTTATAGAGCCTATTTGACTGTGAAACACTAATGTTTACCTTGTTATTCAGCACAGGCAAACAATATACAGACCCATAAGGATAGAAGGTGGAGGAAAAAATAGAAAGTTACTCATTTGCAGCATGTACAGCAAGGAAAACTCCAGGGGAAATATAGCATTGAACTAGAAATTGCATCAAAATCTCACACACCTGGTTTTTCTCCTCCTGCTTCTCAATTTCTTGCACTAGATCTTCTGCTTTTCCCAGACACCACAATATTGAATTGTGAATTGCTGAGGGTACACTGTCAATGTTCATATTTTAAAACTCAGTACCTGAGTGATGGCATCCATGTCCCCATTTTATATATCACCTCTAATATAAGACCACAACATTTTAATCTCTAGCCAAATTTCTGTACTAGATTTTACACTTATATATAGAACTATATTTAAAACATTTAACTTGAATTATTTCCTTAAGGAAATCTCAAATCAAATCTCTCCAGAACAGAAATAATTTTAGTCCTCTCACCCCATAACTTCACCTCTCCAGTATCCGTGAGACCACCATTGCTTTAATCCATTGCTTCAGACATTCCATTGCTTCAATCAATTGCTGCCCTCTGACTCCAGAGTTATTCAGATTTTTTTAAAAAAGATTTTTATTTTGTGGAGCACTTTTAGGTGCACAGCAAAATTGAGAGGAAGGTACAGCAGTATCCCATATAATCCCTGTTGCACACATGCTTGGCCTCCCCATTATTAACATACCCAACAAGAGTGATATTTTTATCGTGATTGATGAACCTACGTCAACACATCCTTATCACTCAAAGGCCATAGCTTATGTTAGTGTTCACTCTTGGTACTGAACACTCTGTGGGTTCGGACAACTAAATAATGACACGTATCTATCATTATAGTACCATACAGATTATTTTCACTACTCTAAAAACTCTCTGTGACTGTCTCAACAGGTTTTTTGTCTTCTCCTAAATGTCATAGAGTTGAAACCACACAATATATAGCATTTTCATGCTGGCTTCTTCACTTAGTAATGTTAAATTAAGTTTCCTTCATGTCTTTTAATGGCTTGATAGCTAACTTTTTTTTTGCATTGAATAATAATCTATTTTTGGAAGTAGCACAATTTATTCAACCATTTACCTATTGAAGGACATTTTGGTTCTTCTCAAGTTTTGGCAATTATGAATAAAGCTGATATAAACATAAAGGTACAGGTTTTGTTGTAAACATAAGTTTTTAACCTTTTTTGGTAAATAAATATCAAGGAGTGAGATTGATAGTATGGTGGCAAAATATATAGTTTTGTAAGAAAATTACAAACTATTTCCCAAAATTTCTGTACTATTTTGTATTCTCACAAGCTATGAATTATATTCCTATTGTTCTATGTGCCTGACAGTATATGGTGTATAGTCTTCTTGATTTTTGCTGTTCTAATGGGTGAGTAGTTATATGTCATTGTTATTTTAATTTGTATTGCCTTAATTATGTATGACGTCAACTATATTTTAACATAATTAATTGTCACATGTCTATTTTCTTCAGTAAAGAGTCTATGAGAGTCTTTGGCTCATTTTTTAATAGGCATGTTTATTTTCTCTAATTTTTGAGTTATAAAGTGGTTTTTGTGTGTATTTCAGTAACAGTTTCTTTTCAGATATGTCTTTTGCAAATACTTTCTTCCAATCTATGCCTTGTCTTTTCATTTTCTTGATAGTGTATTTAGCAGAGAAGTTTTTTTAATTTAAAATTTTAAGTTTAGCTTATCAATTTGCTCTGTCATGGATCGTGCTTTTGGTGACATATCTAAAAAGTCATCGAGTCTAAGATTATACAATGTTTTATCCTCTGTGAAATCCTAGGAGTTTTATAGATTTGCATTTTATACTAAGGTCTATAATTTATTTTGTATACATTTTTTGTGAAAGGTCTATACATTTTTGTGAAGGGTCTACATTCCGTGTCTAGAGTCACATTTTTGTGAGTGCATGTCCACTTGTTCAGCAGCATTGATGGAAATGACTATCTTATTTCCATTCTATTTTTTCTGCTCCTTTATCAAAGATCAGCTGACTTTATTTGCGTCCATTTCTGGGGTCTCTATGCAGTTCTATAGATTATCTAATATTTCTCCAATACCGCAGTGTCTTCATTACTATAGTCATAATTTTAATGTGTAATATTTAAATTATTTAATCTTGTTTTAAGTATATGCTTCATATTGCAATGTTCCAGAAAATGAGAAGTGATTTGTTTTCTTTTTTGGAAATTCTTCATGTTTCTTTCAACTTGGATTATTATAAATAAAATTATTATAATTTGCACAATACTCATAGGTGTTTGAGAAAAAATAATCACTTTCGCTCTTAATTAAAACAGAAAAAGAGAGAGAGGAAGAGGAAGGGGAACAGAGAGAGAGAGAACAAGAAAGCGATTTGAATAGCAATTAGAATAGGTCAGCCCTGGAAAATGGCTTATAATTAAACCTAACATTTTTAACTCCAGCAGGAGAAAATCATAAGAGATCATAAAGAAAATCATAAGAGATCATAAAAAATCATAAGAGATCAATCAAATATTTAATTGATTGCCATGGAGAAAACATGTCTAATGAATAGCTAGAGGAACCACTAATATAGTCTACAGAGAGCATTATCTTCCACATAAAATGTCTGCACTGTCATTATCAATAATTGAAATTATACTTGAGGTTAACATTGACCCTATGGAAGTTCCAGTTTGACATTAGAATTATGCTCTGTGGAATATAAAACCCACTTTGTATATAATTTCAACTTGACATATCATTTTACGGATATTTATTATTTTCCATATGAAAGACAGTATGTTAGGCACAGGTGCTATTAATTCAAAGTTAAGTAATGCCAGGTCCAATCAGGTTCTTAGTATTATTGGGAAGAGGTAAGAAATGAACAAATGCATTTATAAAATAAACTAAAAGCAGTTTTTGAATATGATGTGGAAAAAATAGAAATACATGATAGATTGCAATGAAGTATTGCCTTAGATTGAATACTTGTGAGAACTTTTCTGTAGAGTTGGCATTTGAAGAGATACCTGAAAAATTGAAAGATACCTGCCAATTGAAACACCTTGGGAACAGCCTTCCATGGAGGAAGTAGTAAATACAGAGTAATAGTTAACGTACTTTTCCTGGTAAAAAATAATAATAAGGGCACTGTGGTTGAACTGACTTCAATATTTGTATAAGGTGAGAATAGGGATTTAAGCAGGGACCCCTTTCTGTAAGACATGGAAGGCTGTGTATAGAGTTTAAATTTTATTGAAAGTTCAGCAGGATGATATTAAAGGATTTTAACAGAGAAAAGGGGAGATCAAATTGACAGTAAAAAAAAGACTCTGATTTATGCTTTATAAATCATAATTATTGATGTAGCAAATACAGTATTTCAGGCCAGACATGATGTTGACTTGTGGTGGAATTGGGGGCCAGGGGAAAATGAGGTAGTGACAGATTTGAAATATTTGTTGGAGGCAGAACTTCTTGTACTTACTGATAGATTTTATATAGGAGGGCATGATTACAAGGTAAAATTAAGGGGAACTTGGATTTTAGCTTGATAAATTAAATAGACATAAGGTCTTATATGATACATAAGAGTTAGAGGTGGGAATAAATTGTTGTGGCTGAAAGAAATGGAATCAAGAGTAGTATTCTGTTCAATTTCAAAATTAAGTTACTGGGACAGTTAAGAACTTTGAAGTATGTGAAGCACTGGGGTTATCTCCTGGCACACAGCAAGTAATTATTAAATATATCATTATTATTTGTATTATAATTCATATCCACTTTATCTATTATTACAGTAACAATTTTCAAATGTGTGTGATTATTTGATTAATGTCTGTAGTTACATACAAATCTGTGTTTTCTTCACACATTTGATTGACATAAAAATTCTAAATTCACTCATTATTAAATTAATTATTTTGAAAAATACACTTCAACACATATTTTATTATCACTGCACAATGGGGCTATAGACACCCCACCATAGGGCTGCAGAACCAGCTGGAAAAAGGAAGGAGGCATTGGCAGCACCTAGGATACTCACCAATCCAGACACCCCACAATGGGGCTACAGACAGACACCCAATAATGGGGCTTCAGATACACACCTTATGATAGAGCCACAGTTAAGGAACGTCTCCCTATGACTATTTTTCCATTGCAATTAAATCCATGCATGTTGGATCTGTAGCATGTTACCAGTAGAGAGGGTACCAGAGTCAGCCCCAGTCCAGGAAAACTAGGTGGCCACTTGGGCTGGCTTCTGGATCCATCACTGAGGTGGGGGCACTGAAACACAGGCAGGTAGCCACAAGGGCAATCCTGGACAAGCCCCCAAATTTGTAACTGCAAAGGGGTTCACCTTGCCTGCTGCCTAAACAGAGCTGATTTGATTCCCCAAGACAGTGGAATTGCAATGAAGAAAGGGTAATTCACTCAGAGCTGGCTGTGTGGGAGACTGGAATTGTATTATTACTCAGGTCAGTCTCCCTGAGTTTTTAAGGATAACTTGGTGGGTGTGGGGAAGCCAGTGAGCCAGGAGTGCTGATTTGTCAGAGATGAAACCATTTGGAGTCAAAACTGTCTTCTTGTGCTGAGTCAGTTCCTGGGTTGGGTGGCAGGGGGCGTGCCACAGGATCAGATGAGACAGTTTATTGATCTAGATGGGACCACCCTATCCGTCAAGCACAGGGTCTGCAAAATATCTCAAGCACTGATTTTAGGAGCAGTTCTTGCAGGAAGGGTCTGAATCTTGTAGCCACCCGATGCGTGACTCCTAAATCTTAATTTTTAACTTTTAATCTTGTGGCTAATGTTAGTCCTGCAAAGGCAATCTAGTCCCCAGGCAAAAAGTAGTTCTGCATTAGGAAATAGGTGTTACTTTCTTTGTTTAAACTATAAACTAAATTTCTTCCAAAGTTATTTCAGCCTACATCCAGGAATGAGTAAGGACAGCTTGGAGGTTAAAAGCAAGATGAAGTCGGTTAAATTAGAACTCTATCGCTGTCTCAGTCATAATTTTGCAAAGGCAGTTTCATTCTGACAGACAGGCCTAAACTAATAGGAGACACTGATTAAATTAAATTTTAGATAAATATTTTAATTTAAATCAGATGGGAAATTTAATAACTGAAAAAGAAAACTACCCAAATGTCCAATGGTAAATATTAAAGTTGTGAATTTGCATAAGGTATTGTCAAGGTGAATACAATTGCTAGGAGGTCATTTTAAAAATTTAAAGCTTTGTGCCATAATGAATACACTTTACTGAATTTAGCACATTTAATGAACATTCTGTCATTATGTCTGTAGTTCTTAACCATTAAAAAGGAGGTGGTTTGAGGAATGTCAGTTCTAAGAAGGAGAGTACTGATACTGAACCAAGAAATTCATTCAACCATCCAAACTGAAATTTCTGTAATGAAATAGAAATATCAGCTCTCATTCAAGTTGAGAGTGAGAAAGCCATAGTGTCCAGCTATGATGAGTCAATAAATTGAAAAGTAGCATCATAAGTGTTGCTATATGTCTTAATAAATAGTGGCCCCTCATGCATAATGACTAAACATGGCTATATGTCCACATCTTAGTGAGAGTACTAACTTTCTGCCCTCACACTGTGTGTACAGGGACCACCACAACAAGACTAACCCATGGTCCCTTCTTCATTCTAGAAACTAACCACATTGGCTAAGAACAGATTTGTAAATGTGGCAGGGATTTGCCATCATAATAAAATCCTCCTAATCCTGACTATTGCTAAGAAACCTACTTGTTAGATCTAAATATAAATTGATAATTCCTGCTTTTAAGATCAGGTCTACTTTTATGTATTATCTTGCATTGCAGATTATATTGAAGACTTTAGTCTGCTTGGATATGTTTTAAAGGTAGTCCTTTGCTATTAAAGTACATTCAGTCAGGGTTATAGTGAGTTTCTTTTTAAGCAAGATTTCTTTGGAATAGAGGAATTTAAATAGAAAAGCCAATTATTATAGTTTTATAATTATCTTTGGTAATTGATAATTATTTTACGTTCATGGTATTATGAGCTGAAGACAATCAAGAAAGACACATCTAAGGACTCTGCCCTCTCATTATTTCTTAAAAGCAGTACATGAATTTGTGAGGATTTCTCTGCCTCTACTCTCCATCAGGAAGGGCAGATGTTAATCACTGGAGATAACTCTAGACATTATCCTAGAGAGGGCAACAGAGGAATCTACATAACAAACTTCTCTTCTATTATTTCTTCCACATAGTTATCTTCCCATAATTTGCCTTCTGCAAAAACTAAAAAATTATTTTCCTTTATCATGTCACTTCTCAAAAATGTATTCTTCTTCTGTTGAGATACTAGATAAGTCCAAATTCTAACCATCCACTAGAGTTACTTATCTCTGAGAGCCCATATCTTTTGTCAGTTTAATTGACAAAGTCACACCTGGAAATACAAATTGGTAGAGAAAAAAAACAAAACAAAACAAAACAAAAACCTTTTTTCTCCCCTCTCCACCTAGTAGTCTCAAATGGACAAATCACTTGACTATTTTGACCACGTTGTTTTATTAGTAATATGGAAAAAATAAAATCTCCCTTGACTATCTCCAACTGCCATTGAGAGGATAAATTAGGATGGTGATTATATAGGGTCTTAGAAAATAAAGTTCTAATAAAAATTAGATGCATTTTAATTAGTTATAAATGTTAATTCGCTCTCATAAATGTCTAAAATGAATATTACATTCCTTTTAAGATGCCAAGATTTTTTTTATTTTTTTTTAAATTTCAGTCCTCCTTTTTTCTGATATTTCCAAATGAATATATATGGAGAATTAGTTTTTACATATATAAATTATACATATGCAATCACATATATATTTTTCTTTGATATATGAGTTGACTTTTGTCTGTACAGTTTCCAACATAATAACTTATTTCTGAGTGTATTATTTAGGTTAGATTTGTTTTCTTCTTCATGGCCTCCTGAATAACCAAGAATTATAAGCTGATTAAAATGATCATGACTGCACCACATTTAAACTACAGATTGAAATAAATTACAGCTTTAATATTCGGCAAATCTGCTTGTAGCATTTACTTTCATTGTGTTAAGTAAAACCTTTCATTATGGTAATTAATCAAGGTGGATGATGTATTGTTACACCATCGCTCCTTTGCCATATGAAATATTTCACATTCAATTCATGGCCAAAGATTCTGTCCATATCCGGAGGTCTAGGTTTCTGTTCTTCAGTTGCTAACAGATGTTGTGACTTTTTGGAAGACTGCCATTTTGAAATTATTTTCTTTCAGATAAAACAAGGGAATCAGGAAAAGATTACCTTTCTAAACCCTTCTAATGTTGGTAGTTTGTGAAATTATGGAACATTGGCAGTTTGGGATTCAAATCCTTTCCTTAGATCTGGATTCTTAGAGGAACATAGAAAATGCATAATCTTTCTTAGAGGGTCATTTAACTTTAAATCACTCAACATGTACACAGTTACAGATCCTTCCACCACCATACTGTCAAGAGTGAGGAAATGCAAAAATATGAATGAAACAAGAACTGGAGCCCTTTTCTTTGGTAGCGGGAGAAACAATATAGCTTTCAGAAAGAGACAGTGAGAGAATACAGGTAAAAAAATATAAAAAGCATCCATCCATTTCATATAACTGCCAACTACTATTGGCATACAATTAAAATGCATTGTCTACTAGAAAAGGCTATAAAAATCAATGTTTAACTAAAGAAAATTACAGAAAAGATTGATTGCATCTTAAAGGTAATCCAGGTCATTTCTGATATCATGTTAAATTTTTTTTGTAATGTGACTTCTTTTCTTCATTTCCTTGGACTTTGTTTTCCCCAATCTAGGGCTGTGTCATTATTTTATCCATATAAGCCTTATGAAAGATGTAAAATATATGATTAATTTTATAAATGTATTACGTTGTTCTCAAATCGATGAGTGTTGACAGTGGAGGTGTTAATGTGGGTATGAGCATGTATTAGTGTTCTTTGTGGGAGAAATAGTGACGTAATTATCTTACAGACTTCTAGTGGACAGTGGTTTCTGCTGGGAGCTTGCATTGCATGCAATTGCAGTATATGATCCTGAATAGCTGTCCGTAACAATGGTTTTCAATCCAAATCCAATCAAGTTAAAATAAAAGAGCCATCAGATGGAAAGCAAAAGGGTCAGAAGTCGAAAGCAAAGTATTAAAACATGCACACTGACATGCGCGCACAAACACGCAGAAACACACACACACACACACACACACAGAGGATAAGAAGGAATTTAGGATAGTCTCTTGGCTCCAGAGCAAGGAAGTAAAATACGTTTTTCATTTGGATTCCCTGGCCACTCGAAAGTCCTCTGAGAGCTCATGATTACAGACTTGGAGAAACTAAAAGTAATTTGATATAGGAAAAAATTAAATCCAAAATAATATCTGTGGTTTTCTTGTTAATTTTTGGTGAATAATTAATGTAAAAAAGTAAAATAATTATTTGTTTTCACGTCACAGTAAAGAGATAATGCTATTTTAAAATATCAATAATATATTTACCTCCCAGGAAAAAAAAACTATCTATGTATCTTCAGATACAGTTCATGTTCAACACAAAACAAGAAATGAAAGAGAAAAAAATCTAAAAAAAAAATTTTTCAAAGTGATTGTAGAAGGGTATATATTCACTTCTGAATGATTGTTCAAACTTTAATTTAAAATGTGAAATTCTGTTTATTTCTATTTTGCAAACTCATTATAAACCAACATGAAAGAATTTGCATTTCAAAAACACAGATAATGTTAAATAGATCTTATGAATTCTTCATGAAAAAAGATTTAATGGAATTATTTTTAGAATTACTACTTACTAAATACTATTAAATTTTGCTTAATAGGATTTTCTAAAGTGGCAATGTAACAAAACCACAAGCTTACATGTTTCTATTTAACCAAATATTTTTTAAGGCTGTAGTATGTAAAACTGAATTCTACATTTTCTTTCATTAATAAGTTTGAACTCTTAATAGTGTCTGCTTTCCAGAAGTGCAATTATCTAATTATCTCTTATTCTTTTATGCATTGGCTCAAATGATTAAAAAAAAAACTGTAAATACATAGGAGCAAGTATATGAATATCCATACGGTGAAAAAACAGAATTTAAGATTCTAATCTATACATTTACAACATTCAGTATATAAAATTGGATCTTAGGATCCAGTGCGTTCATTTTTGTGAAAACTTAATATCCAAGAAAAAGTTCTATCTCACTCTTAGAACAAAATCAAAGGCAATTAAAAAACACTAGAATATCTATACTTCCTCCCAAGAAGTATCTGGTGGTCCAGAATATATTTTGCAGTTTAGCTTATAGAATTACTCATTTTTGGTAACTTGCTCTCATTTTTAACGTTGATTTTAAAGATGTAAAAAGTCCAGGCGAGGTCGGTCACACCTGTAATCCCCGTTCTTTGGGAAGCCGAGGCGAGTTGATCACTTGAAGTCAGGCATTTAATACCAGCCTGGCCAGCATGATGAAACCCCGTCTCTACAAAAAATACAAAAAGTAGCAAGATATAGTGGCACCCACCTGTGATCTCAGCTACTTGAGAGGCTGTGGCAGGAGAATCACTTGGACCTGGGAGGCAGAGGTTGCAGGGAACCAAGATCACACCACTACACGCCAGCCTGGGCAGCAGGTCTCAAAAGAAAAAAAAAAAAAGAACCGAAGCTTGTTAACTGAAAATCTGAGTTCCTAGCATGGGTTTTACACATAAATTCAACATCCATTTACAAAGGCATCAAAGCATGTCTAAGCATAGAGTACATTTTAGTGTATTAAAATATGATAATCTATTATTTCACCTTTGGGACCAACTATTTTTTGTTGCTGTTTATTTTCTAATACTACCTCATAAGCTTAACTAGTTTTTACTCTGCATTTCCTCATGATCAGAAGAATTTCTCTAAGCTTTTGTTAGTCCATCAAATAAAAACAGTTCTTTCTCTGAAATTTCATAGGGTTACTTCTGTCCCTATGCTTCTTTGAAGACACTGTTATTTTCTTCCTATTTTAAATCTGTATATAGTCCCCTATTGCGCAGCTATAATGTCTATTGGAGATGTGTATAGTTAATTGAGTATTTTTTTATCTTAACAGTAAACAAATGAGTATTTCATATATTCCAGGGGGCCAAAACTTTTGTTGGTAAAAAAATAAATTAATATTTTGTTGGTAAATAGATAAATTAATATTGGTATTCTTCATGTTCATTATTATTAGAAGGAACAAAGATAGAATAGGGGGTGTTTTCATACGTTTTCAAAATTTTTTATTAGAAACAAAATTTTACACAATTGTATAAATAAGGTGTCTCGGTATTAAAGAGTAAAGATACTTATCTCTCAATTCACAGTCATTTCAAATGCACTTTGTTGGAATTCACATGTTACATAACATTACTTTCCATATTTATTTGTTTTGTAACAATAGAATCAGTTTTATAAATAAAAAATTCAAAGAAATAAATGACACGCTATATACTTAACAGTACTTATTCTGTTTTGTTGAATTTTCCTTGGGTTTGAAATAGCAGACCTACCGAATATACCATTTTTTAAAGAATAAATGTCTTTGCAGGGTGTGATGACTTACGCCTATAATCCCAGCACTTTCAGAGGCCAAGGCAGGCAGATCACCTGACGTTATGAGTTTGAGAACAGCCTGGACAACATAGTGAAACTCTGTCCACATTAAAAATACAAAGTTAGCCGGTCAGAGTAGCACATGCCTGTAATCCCAGTTACTCAGGAGGCTGATGCAAGAGATTCACTTGAACCCAGAAGGTGGAGGTTGTGGTGGGCTGAGATCATGCCATTGCACTCTAGCCAGGGCAACAAAAGCAAGAGTTTTCCTCGAAATAAATAAATAGATAGATAAATAAATAGATGCTAGATAGATAGATAGACAGATAGATAGATAGATAGATAGATAGATAGATAGATAGATAGATGCTTTCACTCTGACATTGTGCATGTGAATCTAATGAGATTGTTTCTAAATATGTTCAATTCAGTTAAAATCAAAATGTACACCATTGGGTATATGATGCTACTGCCCCTAAAAATAGGACTTAAAGTATTTGAATTATCATGTGGCCCCCAGAGTGTGAAACCCAAATTCCAATTTGTTGATTAGTTTTCAAAGTTGTTGATCAAATAATCATAGATTTTATTCAAATTCTCAATTTTAAACATCCATTTGATGTAAAAGCAAATGTTCTGATGCTTGAAAAGTAAAAATAATTTTTATCTATAAATTAACTTGTGTCTATAGCAGCAAGAACCTGTTAATCTTAAGCCAAATGTATTACATAACAAAAGTTGAAATAGTCATCATCACAAAACTGTAATATTTTCAGTTCTCCCACTAATAACCATGTGGAGCCAGTACAAATTTACCACTAATGTAAATGCAGTACTTTTCTGAATTTTTGAATTGTGGTTTCATTAAAATGGCAACCTAAGTTGAAACTCATGCGTTTTTTTCTTTTTTCTTTATTGCTTTACTGATCTGAATAAATACTGTATATTAAATAAATATAAATATGAAGGGAAGAGTAAAAAACAACAGCATAAATAATGTTACAATATTGGCAAGGAAAGCTATTTTTTTAAATTTTTGACCATCATTCTACTCAACATATTTACCTACTTCATTATGATACTTAACAAGTTACTATTAAATTAAATTTAACCTATTATTGGAATATCGTTGGATGACTATATGTCAATTCTATCTAACCTATTTTATTTTTTAATACAAGGAAGAAACAAATTAATAACTCCTGTTTATATCACTATCTAATAAGCATTTTACAAAATACATTTCTTTTTGTGAAAAGAAATAGTAATTGGTCATCTCCTGTTTATAGATATGAGTTCAATAAAATACAGTATAAGGTTCATTTGTAATCTTGTTTAAATAATAACTAAAACAGAATAAGGGAGAAACAAAGAGAGACATATAACTTTTAATAATGCAAAATTTGTCAATTTCATTTGAAACAGTTGATTCTACCTCAAAATTATAAAACATAGTTATATTTCCCTATATACGATCTTGTTTCCTGTCAATTATTTTTATTTATTAAGTATTTTTTATTAATTTTTAAAGTTTTGGAAATCTTTTTTTAAAATAACAACAGCATAAGTTATGTTGAAGTACATGCTAATATATTTTGAGCACTCTATTGCTTTAAAAAATCATTTGAATATGTGCGTTATGTTTTCAAAGATAAAAAAATTTATAGAAAATAAAGATCCTTTAAAAATATATTATAAAAATAATTTTATCTCTTTTTTTAATGGAGACAAGACTGCTTTTGTTGCCCAGGCTGGTCTTGAACTCTTGGGGCTCAAATTATCCTCCTTCCTTAGTCACCCAAAGTGCTGGAATTGCAGGTGTCAGCGATGGTGTCCAATCCACAGAAGTAATTTTATTTGCTTCATTTCCTCTCCAAATATTAATAAAATTCAAGACATTTTAAGAAGTCAGTGCCATGATGTCTGTTTAAATACATCAGCATGGTACTTTTATTTTCCCTTTTTCTGATTTACCTTTTCTCCTGTCTTGGCAGTTTGATAGGGATTTTATATCTCCAAGTACCGAACACACTGATAATACCCTTGTTCTGTTTTCTCATTGCTGTTTTAAAAATGTTTAATATGTTAAATATAAGGTTGCCTTCTACTTACTATATCTAAGTTTCATATTAGTAATTTTAAAGGTTTATTAAGTTTTGTTTAACGTATGTTATATACAGGAGCGCCCCCACATCTGTTCCAAATACATTCCAAGACTCCTAGTAGATGCCTGAAATAAGGATAGTACTGAACTTCACACAGATGCTCCCTGACTTAACTATGGTTTAACTTTTGATTTTTCAACTTTATGATGGGTTTATCAAGGTATTTTTGACTAATGATATATTTTATTAATAAATTTGTTGGAACTATAATTTGAAGAGCCTCATCGTAATTTGAGGGGTGTATGTATAAACTATGTTTTTCCTTATACATGCATGTGATAAAGCCTAATTTATAAATTAGGTACAGCAAAAATAAAATAGATTATATCAATATACTGTAACAAAATGTATGTGAATGTTGTCTCTCCTCCTCTCTTTCTCCAAATACCTTATTGTATCAAGACAGCTAGTAAAGTGTCTAAAAGGTGAGTAATGTATACAACATAGGCAGGCAAGACAAAGGGAAATTAACATCCAGAAGAGAAAAAGTCAGGTTGTCCCAGATTTAATCATACTCAGAAAAGTGTGTAATTTAAAATTTTTTAATTGTTTATCTCCAGAATTTTCCATTTGATATTTTCAGACCATGGTTGACCATGGGTAACTGAAACTGTGGAAAGTAAAACCTTGAATAAAGGGAGATTACTGTGTTCAATATAAGACATAAAATAGGATGGATGATGAGGTAAGGCATAGAGTTTTTTAAAAAAGAAATATTGTACAATGCAGGTAAGAATACACATTATCCTATTTAATTCTACATAATCATTATTTCATAATCTTAAGCAAATTGTGTTTTTCAATGTTTTATTCTACATAACACATTTTAATAATTAGTTTTTCTAGAAATTGTGATAAATGAAAAGGTATTTTTTAAATAGTGTAAATACTTTAAAATGAGTGCCTATTTTATTTACTGTACAAGTCTTGAAAAAGTTTATTTTGTTTATCGGCATAAAATATGACTTGCAGTATAGCATGTCAAATAATCAACTTGGATTCCTAAATTAAACATAGAGTAATTTATGACTAGGGTCATATGGCCAAATTTATTTTTATCAATGTGGTTAATGCATTTTAATTAAATTCACTCTTACTGTATTTATTTACAAGTTCTCTAAAAAACAAATATGACTCATAGTTAATGTTATTCTCATACTCATATATAACATAATTGTAATCCTTAATCCGTAAGTATTCATCAATAAACATATAATTACCACAGTAAATATGTTAATTATTATACATTAACATATATGTTAATATAATATAATATGTTATATATACTTTCCATAACGAATTCCCATGGCTAGTTATATGACGTCACTTCCTATAGAAGCCGAGTCTCCATACATGCACTTTTTTAAATTGGAGAAAACTTTGTATTTGTGGAGCAAGTTGCAAGGTATTAATAGGAATCTAGAACTTTGTATAATTGATGCTGAATGAATGTTAATGACGAGAATAGACCTGTACTGCTAAAGTAAGCCTGTAAGTTCTCATTTTGAGACACTTCAAAAGGGAAATCTAACTGAAAACGTATGCATTTGCAGTTTCTCTCTAAAATTATTTTTATTTATGTGTTTATGTATGTTTTTATTTTGTTTTTCCATGGGGGTTTAGCTGGAAAGTCTGCGAGACAAATTTTAAAAGAGCTGTAACACATAAAATTACTGTATTACATACGCTGATACACTTAGTTGGTGAAGTTTCTAGCTTGATATCACAATTCTAATGACATTTAAATAGCTACTTTTGCTTAAGTTTGTAGCATAATTTTTTCTCAAATATATATATTTTTAATATTTTTAAAGAAAATGTTCTCAAGCACAATATCCTCTTTATTTATTTTGATGGAAATAAAAAAACATCCCCAATGTATATCCTATTGATTATTCTACTTATATACCTCATTTCTATGTATGTTCACACATTATTAAATGGAGAACACCTAGAAATGCCACATGTGTCTTGTGGATGATATTTTGCAATTTATTTCATTCATTACATGTTAATAAAGAAGTTAATTTTTAACATGCCTAAGTATGAGAGGCAATACAACAGGTGAACAAACAACACCTTAAATCTTCAATTATTTCAGATGAGAGATGTATAAATAAGATAAGAAAAATGCATCTTTATTTATGTAGAATTAAAACCCGGTGAGAAAGAGCTTCAAAGGGAAATTTGGTTTAACACTATTTATTCAGGAATATTTCCTCATCTATAAAACATTTTTTTCATAAGTAGAAATTAGTTTACTTCAAGTGGTGACAAATTGTTTTTATAATCTTGAAAATTTATGCATTATGGGAAAAATAATAAAATAGACATTATAAAGGTCAAATAGTAGATAACTTAGGTCTAGAATATTTGGTAAAATTTTTGGCGCATGCCTGTAATCCCAGCTACTCGGGAGGCTGAGGCAGGAGAATTGCCTGAACCCAGGAGGCGGAGGTTGTGGTGAGCCGAGATGGAGCCATTGCACTCCAGCCTGGGTAAACGAGCGAAACTCTGTCTCAAAAAAAAATATATATATACATATATATATATATTGTAGATTATATTTTTGCCGTTGGGATTGCACTTTGATGAGTTATGGAGAGTCTGTCCATGCTTCTTTTGTGATTAAATGTGTTGCATTTGGATGGAGCAGTGCTCAGAGGATGTATTAGAATTTATTAAAGTGCAGGACTGAATTCTCAAAATGAAATATTACATAAAATTTAAAATTTTTCTGTAATATAACTCAAATCCCTCTTCCAACTCCCTAGTTTTTAAATTATAAACTGGAAGATTATATTTTCTTTATTAATTACTCAGATATATATTTGATATTTTTCAAATAAAATTTAAATCTTTGGTGGTCTTTGGGTCTAAATATATTTAATTCAAAAATTGTTTAATTCATTAACTAATATAGTATTATGGACAAAAAAAATCAGATTATTTTCTATCACATATTTCAATGTAGGCAATTTTTTCTTTCTTTTTTCTTTTCTTTCTTCTTTTTTTTTTTTTTTAAGGCAGAGTCCCACTCTCTTGCCCATTGTTGCCCAGTCTGGAGTGCAGTCCTACTATTTTGGCTCATTGCAACCTTCGCCTCCTGGGTTCCAGTGATTCTTCTGCATCAGCCTCTGGAGTAGCTAGGACTAAAGGCGCCTGCCATCACACCCAACTAATTGTTTTTTATTTTTTGTTTTATATTTTAGTAGAAACGGGGTTTCACCATGTTGACCAGGCTTGTCTCAAACTCCTAACCTCAGGTGATTCTTCCAAAGGGCTGGAATTACAGGCATGAGCCACCACTCCCTGTCATCAATGTAGGTTATTTTTATGGTAAAATGTTTATGTAATTCTAACTAATGATTATTCTATTAACTAGAGTAGTATATTGGAATGTAAAAATTTGCTGTTATTTTCCTAGGATATAGTATAGAGCAAGTGACTTTGATGGCAAAAATTACTTGTTTTTAAACAATCATATAATATACAAAATAATAGTAAACCTAAAATAATGTGGAATTAAGACCTGATAGGCTCATGGGTTTTTTTATCAAAATACTTTCATACCATAGAGTAAAATGACACTTGTGTGTGTGATTCTAGTAAAAATAAAACAGAGAAAGAGAGAACACACACGATTTGTTTAAATGTCCCTCAATGATGAAAATGGTATTACCAAATCATTTAAGAGGGCATCAAACTGTAAACATAAGTAATTATTTCAGACACCCATACTTTTTGGGATGAGGTAGAGACTGAAAAAATAAAAATAAAAAACTTATCATTAATGCTTCTTTTGCAAGCAATGTTACATTGTAAGACAATATAAAGGGAATACCAGAGCGAAGTCATTTTATAAATAGTAATGTTAATTATTAAAATATATTTGCTATAGTTATGGTTTGTTCATTTATATTATAAGGAACACCATTATCCTCTTTATACTTAATGTGATTTACTTCACCCTGAGCATGAAAAATCTGTTGTCCTACTTACCAGGCTAGCGAAAGTCATCCATGATTTGTGGGTCAAAAAGAGGGAGGTTTATTATTATCTCTTGCTCAAGCACTTTCACCTCCCTTGGCACCTGATTCATTAGATACTTGTATGGCCTTGGAAATTACTTTCAAACCTTTCAAAGTTAATTGAGCTCAGAACTGAGGTTCAAAGCATCTGTACTTTTCTCCTTTACTGAAATAAAATATAAATCAGTGAACCAAGTAGTCTCCTATATTGCCAATAAGCTTTGAAATTTTCTACAAAATTGTCACATTATATATTAAGATAGAATTACATTTTACTCTATTGAAAAATTCATTTTTCTTGAACCAGTGTGTAATGTTTTAAACCACTTTTCCTTTTTCTATGTTATAGCATTTATTTTTAAATTAGTTTTCATATCCTGGCCAGAACCAAACTAACAAGCTAACTAAGTTAAACATGGCGTAAATAGAAAGAGGAACTTAAAGAAAGTATGAGAGTGACATGAATACTTTTAATGTCCCCAAGCACATTTCTGAAAAAAATGTTTTATTCTTAGACTGCCCTGTACTAACTTGTTTCTCCATGGAAAGATGACTGACATTCAGACCTCTTCCAGTCATGAGAAAGTCATAAGATACATGAATGCAAACACACACAAACACGTAGATATCGTACTGAAGATATTTTCAGATACTGGACATCAGGGGGATAAACATCTATGAGATAAGGAATAGGAATGAGGCAATCCATACAATAGCCCCAATTGCTGCTTGAAGATTTTCTGGGCTGTGATGTAGAGAAAAGCTATTCAAACAGAAAGGAGCAGTCTCTAGGTAGAAGAAGCAGAGTTCAGAGTTTGTGGAGACCAACGTGGGTAAAATTCTAGGGCAGATTACTATAGAAAAGAGAACTGAATGTAGGTGACATCGCTCCATATATTAGAGAAAAGTTATTTTCAGTCTTCATTTGAGCACAGATCAGTAAACCTAAGAGAAACATGTCCAAAGACATTGAAAGGCCATTGTATGACACTCAGGAGCACAGACACCTGGGTCTAGGTCATAACATGCTTTAAAATTAAGGAAATATTAAGAACAATTCTATGACAGTATCTGTGACAACTTCAATGAAATGGTCAACTGTTTTGAAGGATATAAATACTGAAGCTTAGTTAAGAATAACAAGAATAGTTCTATATCTGTAAAGACATTGAATTTGTGTTTGAAAATTGTCCCACAAAGAAAAATGCAAGCCCAAGTAGCTTTCCTAGCAAATTCTACCAAATATTAAAGGACGAATGAACGTCGAATGAACGCCAATTTTATACAAACGATTTCAGAATATAGAAGAGGAGGAAAAACTTCCTCATTCATATTATGAGACCAGCACTACCCTGATACCTTAGCTAGACAGACTTACAAAGGTGAAATTATACAAAAATATGTCTTGTAAATATGAACACAGCAAGCCTTGACATTGTAGCTGATAAATTCAAGAATAAATAAGAAGCATAATAATATCATAACCAATGGGATTTATCTCAGAAATAAATTGTTTCATCATTTAAAAATCAAATAAGAGTAACTGGCCATAATATCAATATAAACAAGAAAAAATCATATATAATTATCTTGAATAGACACAGAAGAACTAGTGGATAAAACTCAATATCCTTTCAGGAAAGAAGAAAAACTAAGAGTTGAAGAAAACCTCATTTTCAACCTGATAGATGGCAACTGTAAAAAGAAATGTAAAGTTAACAGCATACTTGATGAAAAAATCATTTTTCACTTAACATTGGGAAAGAACAGGACGTACCCTCCCATCACATCTATTCAGCCTTGTACTGAAGGTTCTAGGCAGTGCAATTTGACAAGAAAATGAAATAAAGTGCATATATTTTAAAATAGAAGAGAAAATTATGTCTTTTTGTGAGAAATTAGATTGATACATTCCATAAAGGCATAATTCAAAAGATATGTCATTCTAGCCACATTCTTATTATCCAAAGATAAAGATAGAAGATATATTTTAATATTTCTTTAAAAAGTGTCAATATAACTGTAGCTGGAGTCTATGCTGAGGAAATGTTTTCCCTTTCCGAGTCCATAAGGGGGCGTAGTCTTATGGAAAATACTTTCCCAGTGCCATGCTCCCCTCCCATCTCTCTCCATCTGGGAGATTTAACAGTTTATATTTTAATTTTCAGGGCACGGGAAGAAACTAAGAGTCAATCACACCACTGGACGTTTAAAGGAACTCCTTTCATTGGCCAGAGGATCTTGGGAAGGTGGAATTGTCTCCCAGGATAAATTCCCCTGCTTCTTCCCCCACGCAGGATTTCCAGCTCTCTGGAATCCCCTCCCACATGGTGGGACCTCCCTTTCCCCTCTGGGATTTCCCCTCTGGAATCCCCTTCCACACTCTTCAAGGAAGTATTTCTGTTTTTCTCCTTTCCTTCTCTTTTGTGTACGTAAATAAAATCAAATTTCTGTGACACTTCTTCAGTCTGATATTTACTTTTATGAGGATACGGCCCACTTGCAGTTGTCCCATCACTTATTCTTTTTTTTGGGGGGGGGTATTTTTATTTATTTATTTATTTATGTTTATTTATTTTTTTAATTGCATTTTAGATTTTGGGGTACATGTGCAGAACATGCAAGATAGTTGCATAGGTACACACATGGCAGTGTGTTTTGCTGCCTTCTTCCCCTTCACCCACATTTGGCATTTCTTCCCAGGCTATCCCTCCCCCACTCCTCCCCCACGCTGTCCCTCCCCTATTCCTCCCAGTAGATCCCAGTGTGCCATCACTTATTCTTTAAGAGATTGGAGGGCAAGAACCCACGACATTCTCTTAGGGGAGCTGTGCCTCATCAAGAGAAAAACCTGGTTGCAATACCATGTATATAAATCTTGGAAAACTATATATACCTCTCTAGATAATGATAGAATTGTTATAACTTAAATTCTACATGGCATGTATTTTTGAAAGTATAACTCCTAATTTCCTCTAGACTAAAAATGATTTTTAAAAACAATAGCCACAAAATAATATAAAAAAATGAAAGGCCTTCTTGCTTTTACTTTATATCAAAAACACATAGGCATAAGCACACATATAATTTTGCTATAACTGAAGTATGTATATGTGTACAGGTAAAGAGATAGAATATAAATATTTACAAATATAGGGCCGGGCGCCGTGGCTCACGCCTGTAATCTCA
>CM052665.1:9181571-9230447 GCA_028533165.1 Leontopithecus rosalia | reverse complement strand
CTTTGGGAGGCCGAGGCGGGTGGATCACGAGGTCAACAGATCGAGACCATCCTGGTCAACATGGTGAAACCCCGTCTCTACTAAAAATACAAAAAATTAGCTGGGCATGGTGGCACGTGCCTGTAATCCCAGCTACTCGGGAGGCTGAGGCAGGAGAATTGCCTGAACCCAGGAGGCGGAGGTTGCGGTGAGCCGAGATGGCGCCGTTGCACTCCAGCCTGGGTAACAGGAGCGAAACTCCGTCTCAAAAAAAAAAAAAAAAAAAAAAATTACAAATATAAAATAACTTACTCATTGTGCACGTTTTTAATTTTGACCACTCTATTTAAACATATATTAAAATTTTGTTACTGAAAGAGTGAAATCTGCTGATGTTAGATATTGTTGTTAGGTTTGTAGTTGTTGATTTCCTTTTAAACCTAAAAATACGTTCCTCACATTGGACTCAGGTAGGTAAAAGCTGGCTTACCAATAAATTGTGTCTTTCTTATATTGTGATGCATGTTTCATATGTAAATTTACATATATTTGAGTTTAAGGGCTTTCAAGTATCTTCTATTTTGTTTTCATTAAATTATTGGGTTTAAACAATATATTATTATATACTTAATGCATATTCATAATATTTGATACAAATCCCTTATCAATAATCTAGTATTTTCTGTAATATTTTTTACTCTAGAATCTAGATAAATAGAATTGTTTTAGAGTTTAAAAAATCACTAAACAGAATTGGAATGGAATTACCCATTTTATTATGTTAATTGTAGTATTATTGCCTCAAATTAGTAGGTTTAGCTACTTGGCAATTATTTATTTATACTTTTTCCTGAAATGCTGTATTTATATTTATACAAATCCTTGAAAATTTCACATATTCATATGCCAATTTATTTCATGTTTTATGTTTTTCTATAAACACTTTTCATAAATTCTAATTGGTAGCAATATATTTCAAATGTTGGAGCATAATATAGTATACTTCTATTTATCTTTTATTAAGGGAAAGGTTATTTAACAACCTTTGAAATTGGTTTTCATTATTTGCAGAAACAAAAACTCTCATATCTCAACGCTAGTGGCCTAAAAGGAAAACAGAACATTTTATCTTATTTTTACACATCTAAAGAATTTTTTTTGAATGAAAATTTTAATAATTTAATTATGATTTAATTTCAGTGTATATTGAGAATATAAAGTGATAAATTAGAGGAACATATAATAATGACAATAAAAAACCTAAAACCTTTAAAGAAGTAAGGAGTACCATTTTTAAAGTTGCTGAAACTTGTTCAGAGAGAACAAACATTCTAAAATGTATATTAAAGAAAAGAAAGTGATATTTTTACATATATACCTCAAACAAGTGATGCAATTACTTTGGTATTGCCTAGTTGAACAATGGAAAAAAAAACAGTTTACAAAGAATTACAAGTAAAACCCAAATGTATACATTATATAAAGGAATAATGGAATGATTTTAATCTGAGAGTGTTTACCATAAAAATGTGGCCAGAGAAATTAAAAAATCTCAACATGTGAAATTACAACTTTATTATCATATAATTTAAAATTGAGGACACAAGTTATTCAATAAAATAGGAAGTTGCTTATGACTATAAATATTATTTGCACATCAAATAAACAACATTCAAACACCAGCCAAAAAAATCAGGAAAAAAATGAAATTGCCAGAAACATTTTGTTAGTAGACAATATTATCCATTTCAGTTCAGGACATTTCAAGTGGATGAACAATATATTAGAAAAGGGAATATATCAAAAATTAATAAGGTAAGCCAAATTGAAATAAAAAAATTACAACTTTTTTTTTTTTTTTGAGATGGAGTTTCGTTCTTGTTACCCAGGCTGGAGTGCAATGGCGTGATCTCGGCTCACCGCAACCTCCGCCTCCTGGGTTCAGGCAATTCTCCTGCCTCAGCCTCCTGAGTAGCTGGGATTACGGGCACGCGCCACCATGCCCAGCTATTTTTTTTTTTTTTTTTTTTTTGTATTTTGAGTAGAGACGGGGTTTCACCATGTTGACCAGAATGGTCTATCTCTTGACCTCGTGATCCACCCGCCTCGGCCTCCCAAAGTGCTGGGATTACAGGCTTGAGCCACCGCGCCGGGCCCAAATTATAAATTTTGAAACACTGCATCTTCTCACTTCTAAGTGGGAGTTGAACAATAAGAACACATGGACACAGGGAGGGTAACATCAAACACTGGGGCCTTTCGGGATGGCATGAGGGACTGGGGGTAGGATAGCATTAGGTGAAATATCTAGTGTAAATGACGAGTTGATGGGTGCAGCAAACCACCATGGCACATGTGTTCCTATGTAATAAACCTGCATGTTCCATAAGTGTACCCCAAAACTTAAAGTATAATAATATTAATAATAATAATAAACTTTAAGTGATGATTGGAAGGAATAATACTCAGAAATTTTTATAAGCAAAGTTGAAAAAAAATACATATTTGTTTAGCAAAAATTATATTAAAAAAATCCAGTTCTAAATTTTATATGCTAAATTAGAAGATGCTGTGAAAAAAAAAATACACCTCTTTCGAACTACCTACCAAAAAAAATATAATTAGAATAAAAAGTTACATAACTTAGAAAAAGGACAAATAAAAGAAATAATTTCTTGTTTACAAAGGCAGAAAAAGTAGAAACTATTAGCCAGAAAAAAATAGGACACACATGAAAATTTATGAGAAACAAATATCAAAAACTTATCTCTTATAGGATAAAAACAGAAATCCAACAAAGATTTAGAATATCAGTCCAGAATAATAGTAATGTTACTTCAAATCTCAAATTAAACTCAAAGAGCAGGAATGTCTTAACCATAAAAAAGATAAAATTTAAACATTAAGAAAATTAAGCATTTATTTCAAAAATTAGTAAGTGTCTTAAACGGTAAGGCAGGACACCACCCATCTCAAACCTCATAAGAAGTATATAATGGATATGAAATCATAATAACTTAGAAAAATGGGAAACATGATAAATAAATAAAACCTTGAGTGATTTCTTAGAAAATACATGAACCTTCATTAAGCAAATCTAGTCAAGACAAAGAGAAAAGTTGTCAAATACACAAAAGTAAAATGATAATAAGGAGCTAAGCACCTAAAGAAATAAACGACTTTTTCAAAATCATGCAAATAAATTTGAAAACATAAAAATAATGAGTTTCATTCTAGATAAATATAAATAAATTCCAGCAAGGAGAAAATAACTTTTAAAAATCAAAGACTAAATTTTTTAATGTATACCCAAGCAAAAAACCTTCATTAAAAGATACACATATAGGTTAAAAGAACAATATAATCAACTAAGTTTTCTTAGGATAATGCAAAAGTCAATATAATAAAATCCATTTAGATAAATCAAATTATTGACATAAAGAAAACAATAAGCATATGAATTATATATGTTTTATATGTAATGAAAGCACCCACAAAATAATACATAAATCTTCAAATCAAATATTCTTAATAGCAATAGAATAATCATATATTTAAGTTTCTGGTTTGATTTAAAATGTTTTTCTCATTAAAATGAGAAAAAGATGAAGATGCTATAATTTGTCACTTAAGCACCAATATTAAACAACAGTAAGAAACACTTGATACAAACAGATGAGAGAAATACATATAGAAATTCTGCATATAAAATGTATTATTATTTACAGATGATGTCAGCGTTTCTCTAAAAACCTAAAAGATACATTACAAATCTACTACAAATAATGTAACTAATTACTTTTCTGGGTATAAAGTTAAATATGCATAATAAATTTATTCATAAACAATTTAAAAGCAGGAGAAAATACACTAAATTATATAGTGACAAAATATGAAATACTGAGAAAAAAATTATTAAGAAATATTTGGAATTTATATAAGAAAATCTTTCAATATTAATTAGTAATATCAAATAAATATAAATATAGAGATATTACTTGGTTGTGAACCTAAATATCATATTATTAACTTGTCCATTCGAGAAACTTTAGAAATCTACAATAAAAAATAGATTTTTAATGATCTAGAAAGATTTTTTGAGGAATAAAGAAAGTGATCCAGGTAAAAGTAAATAAAATCATCAATAATATTGCAGAAAAAAATATAGAAGGGGCCATTCTTATTGACCATTACTTTGAATTTTAAAGCTTAAATAATAAAGACTCTTAGTTGTTGTAGACAAATCAGTAAAATATAAAGTCACGAAAGTATTTAAAATATGTGTATAACAATATTATATATAGTGAAAATGTTATTTCTGAACAATTGCTAAAGATGTACTTTTTATTTTAAAAAGTTACAAAATCAGGAAAAAAGTTTGAACTTTCATGTAACATAGACTAAATTACAAAGGGATTTAGAGATTAAATGTGAAACTAAGATAATAAAGTTCTGCAAGTTAGCAGAGGAGAATGTAGAAAGTCGTCATAAAAATAAACCCAGTGGAAAAAAATGAATTTGTACTTTTTGCATACATTAAACACAAACAGACTGGGAAACAAAGGAAACATGGCAAAAAGAGTCAAATAGCAGTTTATAAACAAACATATTTCTACCTTATTAAAAAGAACAAACAACAATTTTCCTTAATATATGAAAAGCTTCTAATGTCTATATGAAAAATGCTTACACTCCTGCAGTAAAATTAATATGAACTATGAAAATAGCAAGTCAAATACAAATGTCCCTCTTTTTTTTTTTCTTTCTTTCTTTTTTTTTTTAAGAGAGGAAGAAAGAGGAAGAAAAAGAGGGAGAGAGAACAGGAATATTGCTTAATTCTAAGAATGGTTATTAATAATGGCTGATCAATATTTTGTGTATTGAAATGTCCCTCAAATATGAAAATGCTACATAGAACAAGCAAAATAAAAATATAATATTCACAATTATGAAAACAATACTTTATCCATAAGCTTTTAGAATAATAAATAATAAACATTTTGTAAATCACTGAATTGGAGTGAGTTTCCAGAACAATATTGTTGGAAATATTAGAAATTGTATACCTTCATCTAAGAGTTTAGAAAGTTTAAAAAATCATGAAAGTTTATTCTCCAGTTAAAAACACTGATGTGCAAAGTGACATTTGAATTTTAATATATAAATAGACAATTCTCCATAGCTATCTACAGAAAAAGTAGAAACTAGTAAGCCAGACATGTGTGCATGTCTGTGAGAAGCAGCATTAACAGTCTTTGTTCTAAACCTCTTTGTTCCAGAACTTCTTTGAGAACTTTTATCTAGTAAAAGACTTTGGAAAATACAAATAATATCTTCCTGCAGAGAAATGGTAGGTTTATTTACTATACAGTAAAATAATGGTGCTATCTCTCTCTGGGGCAAAATTTAGGCAAACTTACTGCCCAGAAATTTAACTCTGAGTTCTGTAACATTACCCCCTGAGTGTGCAGGCATCACTTTGCCTTCTTTAATCACTGGAACTTTAGAAGTCAGTGCAACTGTCAATTCTCTGGCTACTGCCCCTGCTATGAGTAATACGGTCTTTTGTCTTTAGCACAAGAGTCTCACATGTATTGCCAGCATCCACAAAACTGTGGCATGATGAATTGTAAATCTGAGTGTAAGGTAAATTTTTAGACCATTTGATCATGATGAAATAGTCAATGCTTTATTATTTGTAATATCAAATTGTGTTAAAACCAAAATGCCCAACATGAGATAAAGGTTAAATAAATTATATCAAAATAATTAATATTAAGTTATTGATCATCATGTTAGTTCTATATTTGCTGATATAACAAGTCTAATATTTTTAAAGAAGAAAGTAATGCAAACACATTTTGTAAAATTTGCTGCCATGTGTATAAACAGTGAAATAAAGAGAGAAATACATAAATATACATGCTTCTGTTCGGTAGACTGTGTCTTAAAGGTGAGCTAAAAAAGGCAGTAACAATATTTTCTTCTGAAATAGGAACCCAACTGGCAGTTTGTTCCTTTTAAATTTTATACCATCTCCATTTAAACCAATACAGGAGTAATAAATTAAATAGATTTATAGTGAAACATTTTTATATTTATGTACCAGAATAACAATTAATTGCCCTTATTTCTTTCTCAATTTATATTGTCATATTTTATTTCTTATTTTTTTAATATTTATGTTTTTTTCTTTATTAACTTTTTTAATTTAAAAAACATTATAGAAACACAGGGAGTTGCAAAAATAGTGGAAAAATCCTATATACCCTTTAAACAAATTCCCCCAATGCTAACATCTTATATAACTGCAGTACAATTACAATACTAGGATAATGACGTTGGTACAATACTCTTAACTAGGCTACAGACCTTTTCAGTTTTCACTATTTTACATGCATTCATTTGTGTGTTTATGTGTGTGTGCATATATATGGTTATATGCGATTTTTGTCAGTGTTAAATGGATATACACCACTTGCATAAAAGTTGGCATTTAGTGGTATAGTTTGGATATTGGTCCCCTTTACATCTTGTGTTGAAATTTGTGTCATGAGTCAGTTCTCATTCAGTACCTGCACAGTGTGCCTGTTAAAAATAACTTGGCACCTCTTCCTTTTTTTCTTTTTTCTCCTCTGTCTCCTTGTGATGCCTGCTCCCCCTCACCTTCTGCCATGAGTGGAAGCTATCAGAAGCCCTCACTGGAAGCAGATGCTGTATCTTGCTTCTGGTACAGTCTGCAGAATGACGAGCCAAATAAATGTCTCTTCTTTATAAATTACTCAGCCTCAAATATTCCTTCATAGCAACACAAATTGACTAAGATAGAAATTTGGGAAAATAAATAAATTTATTATAATAATTAACATAATAAATCTTCCGTAACGTAGTTAATGCTACCTATCATACAATTTATAAAATAATATTGATTTGGTGTATTTTTATGTGAGCATTGTGCTGGAATTGCTGGAATGCAAGCATAAATAAAATAGACTATGCCATCCACAATGATAATATTGTGGTAGAGACAAATCTAATCATTCCTTCCATAAGTGATATAACAGAAACATGCACAACAGAAGAAGGTTATCATTTACTTTAAACTATAAGACAAAAAAGTGATAATTCTAGCTGAAAGTATGCTGGAATCCTTGTATCTATAAAGAAATGAGATTTTAATTGGGGCTTGAATATGGGTACAACACATACATAGAAAAGGACTGGAAATAAGCAATTTGAGGAGGACCGAAAAATGAGGTATAGGAATAGAGACTTAAGAATATTAGAATTGTTTCAATGAAAAGATGTATCAGTGGTTAATTTAGGTGAGAAAATGGAGGATGAATTATAATAAGTTAGTGTAGATAAATCAGCTAAGAGGATATTGTTATAATATTCTGTGAGCAACGTAATAATGATCTGACTTGTTCCAGTAGGAAACAAATGGGAATTATTGAAAGTAACAATTAAAAAAAATTATTTAGGTTTTGAGTTTTGAGAATTTACATTAGGAAATGTAAGAGGAATCATTAGCAGTAAGGTAGCTGTTGAGTATAATTTAAGCATGTCAAGTTTGCCAAAAGCTCAGCACATCCATTTTGCCTTTCCAACAAAAACACTATAAAATTGGGGGTCAGCAAAGAGGAAGTCCTTAAATTATTATAAACAATTTTAATAGTTTAAAATCTTGAAGACAATGTCTTAAATTGAGAAAAAAAAATATATGTATATATATACATATACATATGTATACATATATGTATATATATACGTACATATATATACATGTATATATATATGTATAGAAAGAACATCCAAAAGAGATAAAGAAAAGCCTTTGTAGAATACATGTATTTAAGTATTGGGCATAGACAAATAAACCAAGAAGGAAGAGGAAGTTTTTTTGAAGAAAACAAACAAATAAACAAAAGATAAATTGCTAATACAAAAAAAACCCAGGAAAATAATTAAAGAGAGAATTTCAAATAGAAAGAATTAGTTATCTCTAAGCAATGTAGAACGAGATTTTTTTTAAAAAAACATGAATTAAGAGAAGGTATTTAAAATAAAAAAGTCATGATGAGGACTTCCAGCACAGACTATGCACACTCAGATTTTCTTCTCTTAATTGCTAAGCACAATTAAACCCCAGGCAATATGCACAATCATAAACCTGAAACATTTATAAGATAAAACAAAGGAAAAATTCTAAAAGCCATTTAGCACCTTAAAAAACTTAAAGTGAAAGCCAACTGGTTGTATACCCCAAAAATGGAGGATTAGCACCTGTTGCATCCCCTCACCCAGCGGAAGTCCACCCAGACTCAGTGGACTCAATGTTTTCCAACTACTGCTCTCGCATCAGAGGGCAGCTAAATAGGCTCATTCCTCTTCTTGAATGAATGTTGAGTCCTTCTAGAAATACCAGGTGAAGAAGTAAGGTGGATTAATTGGAAGCTCCACTTATTTTTATAATTGTTCACTTGAAATAATATATTTTCCCACAAAAGCTGAACCTCCCACATTCTGCCAAGAGAAATTTAGGCGGACAGGCAGAACAAGCAAGACAAACAGCTGTAACAAGTAGCAGAGTCTGGGAAGCTTCTTGTCTCTATGGACTGAGACCCTTTACCCTCTGACATTGCGACAGGCAAGCAGAACTAGAAAAAGGAATGCCATTTTAACTAGTGATTTAGACTAAGAAGCTTCTTTATGCCTTTGGGACTAGGATTCTCCTACGCAGACACAGGGACATCCAGGGGAAAACAACGATGGACCCCGGAACACCTCATTCCTACCAAGAGAAACCCAGTGTCCTGACCTGAAGAAAGGTCTTCCACTTTTTAAGGTTGCAAGAGTGACACCAGATGAACAAAGCAGGCCCAAATAAAATCCCAAATAATGAGGAAATTAAATTGCCATAAAATTAGGCCAGACTTGCATACCAAAAGCAAACCAGGAGTAACTGCGTAATACAGTAAAACATTTTAATGGAACCTAGAGTCTTCTTACATAATAGACAAAATTCAGAATAAAATGAAAAACTGCTTCTTATATGAAGGACTCAGGAAATCACAACTTGAATGAGAGAAAAAGTCCAACAGATGACAATGTAGTGGTGAAACAGATGTTTTCATTTTCTGACAAATACATTAAAGGAGCCATTGTCAAAATGTTTCCACAGCCAATTAATAATTTTTAAACAAAATTTAAAATAAAAATATTTTTAAAATAAAAATTAAAAAGATTCTATCTCAGAACTAGAAAACACAGTAAAGGAAATATAAAACTGAATGGAACCAAAAGGAGTGAGTGGAGATAACAATAGAATTAGTATAATTGAAGATAAGACAATAAATTTACCCTATATGAACAACAGAGAAAAAACCAGATTGATAATAATAATAAAGAATGGGGTCAAATGGACTTGTGAGATAATAAAAACAAACCAATGCAAATATAATTGGCCTAACAGAGGAAAAAGGAGACATTTTGGTCTAAAAGAATTATTTGAAGAAATACGGTAATCTCCCCCTTATCTATGGGAAATTAATTTCAATATTCCTAGTGGATGTCTGAAACCATTAATGGTACTGATCTCAATTGCCGTGAATTAAAACATGCTTCTGATTATGTCTTCTACCCAAAAATGTGATGACTTTTCCATCTCCCTAAGTGCTTTCCATGCACTGTGGCTATAACTTTTGTAGCTGGAGGTACAACAAGACTGGCACTGATTATTTTTCCTTCTTCATGATTTTATAGATATAAAATTTGTTCTTCCCATAAATTTTGGCAACATTAGCATGGAAGATTTTTTCTTTATTAAGTTGAGAATTTTAAAGAAGTACTTTACTGTTCTTTGGAATAACCAAATTGTTACTATTGCTATTCTTTGACTTAGAGGCCATTGTGAGGTAAAATAAGGGTTACTTGAACACCAGCACTGTGATACCATGACAGTGGATCTGATAAAAAAAATAGCTATTAAGTCAACAGACGAGTAGCATATACACCATGGATATGCTGACGAAGGAATGATTCATGTCTCACAGAGGCAGAGCACAGCAACGTGAAATTTAATCCCTCTACTCGGAATGGCATGAACACTTAATCTTACAAATTATTTATTTCTGGAGTTTTCCATTTAATATTTTCTGACTGTGTTTTACTCCAGAAAACAGAAACCGTGAAAAATAAAGCCATGGATAAAGGGGTACCACAGTAGTGATGGAAACCTTCTCAAACTTGGTGAAAGAAACTAGCACATAAATCCGATAGGCTGAGTGCACCTTAAGAGATATGCATGCCAAGACATGCCATGAAATAACTGTGAAAATTATAGATAAATAAAATAACTCAAAAGTATCCAGGAAAATGAAACATTACCTATAAAAAAACTCCAATTTGGAGGACTATAACTTCTTATCTGAAACTGTGGAGGAAAGAAGGAAGGAATATAACATTTTTTAAGTGTTGAAGGACTGTGAACTGAAAATTCCATAACCGGCACAACTAGCCTTCAGGAAAGAAAAGGAAATAAAAGCATTTTGGGACCAAAAAAAATTAAAAATTGTTGTTAGAAGAACAAATAAAAACATTTTGGGGCAAAGAAGAGTTTTAAAATATGTTAGCCCACCTATCTTTAAAGATTGGCTAAAGAAGCTATTTAAACAGGAATAAATTTAAGAGAAGGAATTTTGAAATGTCAGGAAGCAAAAAGAATAAAGGAAATAGCAGACATATGAGTATATATAATAGATTCTAAATTCCTTCATGAGTTTATGTATTATTTGTGATCATTGAAAAAAAAATATAACACTGTCTGATACACAATGGCCTTTAAAAGGAGAGTAGCTAAAACAACCTAAATGGAAGTAAAGTTGCAACATTTCACTCAGTGTAGTAAAAAGTCAATATCAGTATACTGTAAATCACATATGTATATTACAATATAGGTAGTAATATAAAATTACAACCAAACTACAACAAAACTGTGTAAAACTCTACAAACATACATTGAGAATTACTTAAATCAGCCAAGTCTTTAAAAATAATATTCAAGTAACCTATAGGAAGGTAAGAAAAAGAAACAAAAGAGTGAGGATCAGAGGAATAAATATAAAACAAATAATAAAAAGGCACACTTAATTGATAACAGATCAATAATTATATTAGGTGTGAGTGATATGTGTATGTGTATATATACACATATTTTGTGTATATATATATATACCACTCAAAGTTCGGTAGACCTGGTTAAAAATACAATCCAACTATATGCTAATATACAATATTACAGGTATGAAGTATATATAATCAAATGTTCATAGGTCACCAACTATTAAAGAAAATTACCAGAGATGAAGATAAATATTATGTAGTATTAAAAGGATCAACCTATCAGGGAGAAATAACAATTCTAAATGTACTTGTACCACACAACAGAGTCTCAAAATATATGAAGTAAAACTGTTAGAACTAAAAAAACAAATACACCACTTCATGAGTATATTTGAGGACTTTAATATACCCTCCCACTTCAGCAACTGATAGAGCTTCTAGAACAATTCAGCAAGGAGATGAAACATCTGAACAATGTAATCCACCAAAAGGACATACTTGACATATGTGGAACAGTTCACCCATTAACAACAGACTATTTTTTTCACATGTTTATGGGACCTTAAGATAGAACATATCCTGTACCATAAAAAAGTCCTCAGTAGATTTAAAAGAAATGAAATGAGATAAACAGTATGTACTGTGACCACAATAATATCACAAAATGACAGAAGGAAACAAATATATAAATAAACTAAACATAGAAAATAAACATAAAAATGTATAAATAAACTAAACACAGAAAATCCATGGGTCACTGGTCAGAGAAATGTTTCCAATTAAATTTTAAATGATTCATATAACTGAATGAAAATAAAAGCAACATGGCAAAATATGAAGATGCTGAGAAAAAAATAGCAATATATGCTTACATTAAAATGTGAAAAGCTCTTGAGTCAATAATTTGAGTTTCTTAGGGAACTAGAAAATTAGTAAAACATTACAGTAAAACAGTGAATTGATTGCTTTTCAAAAAAAATTAGTACAGCTAATACATCTTCAATAAGACTGACAGAGAGAGAGAGAGAGAGAGAGAGAGAGAGAGAGAAGGAGAAGGAGAAAGAACAAGCCAAATTATCAGCATCAGGAATGAAATACAGGACACCACTACTGATCCTGCAGCCATTAAAAGCGTGTTTAGAGATTTCTGTTAACAAGGATACGCTCATATTCTTGAAAATTACCAATCACTAAAAACTCAACCAAAATTTAATAGACAATTGAATACCCTATAACCATTAAAAAGAAGAAGTTAGTAATTAAAAACCACCAGAAAAATAAAGGTTTTAGGATCTAATGTTATCACTGGAGATAACAAACATTAAAATAAGAATGAACACCAATTGTAACTGTTTCATCAAGAACATAGATGAGGAGGTAGTGCTTTCCAACTCATCATATTAGGCCAGTATTACTCGGATATCAACACAGAAACAGTAGGAAAAAATAAAACTATAGACAACTTTCTATCCTGTACTTAGTCAGAAAACCCTCAACAAAATATTAGCAAGCCAAGTATGAAAATATATAGGAAGAGTTATATAACTTTACCATGTGGGATTTATCCTTGCGTGCAAAAATGGTTCAACATTCAAAAATCTGTCAATGTAAGCCACCATAGCAACAAGCTAAAGAATAAAAAGTACATGATCATATCAATGGAATCACAAAAAGCACTTGACAAAATCAAACACCCTTTCATGCTAGAGACTTGAAGTAAATTAGGATTAGAGGACTATCTTGTCTTGGAAAAGATCATCTAAAACAAACAAACAAACAAAACAAAACTCTGTATCTAACATTCACCTAAGATGGGGAGCAAGGCACCATTTGTGTTCAACATAAGTTTAAAAGATTTAGCCTCTGAGGTAAGCAAAACTATTATTATTATTATTTTGAGACAGAGTCTTACTCTGTTGCCCAGGCTGAAGTGCAGTGGTGTGATCTAGCCTCCTGCAACCTTCGCCTCTGAGGTTCAAGTGATTCTCCTGCCTCAGCTTCCCAAATAACTAAGACCACAGGCACATGCCACCACACCCAGCCAATGTTTGCATTTTTACTAGAGACGGGGTTTTGCCATGTTTGCCAGGCTGGTCTTGTATTTCTGACCCCAAGTGATACTCCCTTGTCAGCCTCCCAAAATGCTGAAATAAAAGGTGTTAGCCACCTTGCCAAGCTGCAAAAATATTATTAATAACAATATAGAGCACACAGATTAGGAGATAAAAAAATAAAATTATCTGTATTTGCAGAAAATATAATTTTTTTTACACAGAAGACCAAAAATGTCTACAAAACACTAGTAAGTGAGTTTTCCGTAAGGTCATAGGATACAAGACCAAAACAAAACAAATAAAAAACTATTGATATTCCGACATAATAATGACTCTGCAGAAACTGAATTTTAAAAATATAATACTATTCATACTCCTTCCTTACATAATTAAATACTTAAACATAAATTTAACATGGATGAGATTGATATGCTGACAGTAAATTCTGATGAAATAACTCAAGACCAAAATAAGTAGACATACTGTATTCATCAGTTGGAAGACTTGATTGAGTCTTCCAGTAATGATGCTAGTTATTCATTAAATTATCTGTAAAATTAATAACATTGATATCAAAATTTTGGCAAAATTTTTTTTAAGCCATCAACAAGGTAATTCTAAAATGTGTGTGAAAGTTACAGTGTACAGCATGGCAAAGGTGAAGGAATAATGAGAGAAATCACACACTAGACACAGCTACAGAAGTCAAAACACTGAGGTAATGGTGGAGGCATAGACAAGTAGAGCAATAGAGCAGAATAAATAATCCAGAAGTAAAATTGCATAATTATGTTCAGCTGATTTATGACAAAGATGGGAACATTATTTAATGGAAGTATAGATTTCTCACCAAATGTTGCTAAAATAGTTGGATATTCATGACCCCCACAAAAGAATGTCAACCTATAATTCATACTTCATATAAAATTTCATCAAAAAGGATCAGAGACTTAAATTTAAGGCATAAAATTGTAAATCTTTTAGAAAAATCTCTAGAAAAAAGTTTGGGTTCTAGGCTGTGTAAATATATCTTAGAATCGATACCACAGCACGCCACAAATGAAAAAGAAAATAAAAGATCAATTGGACTTAAGTAAAATCAAACACTTTTGCTCTGTAAACTGCCATGTGAAGAAGACTATATTGACATGTCACATACACGTCAAAAGATACAGATACTATATTTAGAATATGTAAAGGGCTCTAAAATTCCAACAACAATAAAACAAAGCAATTAGAAAATAAGCAAAAGGCATGAACGGCCATTTCATAGAAGCAGACATGCAGATGAAAAAAAAAACATAGTAGAAGATGTTCAATAAGATGAACCATCATGAAATGCAAATTAAACTTCGGTGAAGTATCACTATACATGGATCAAAATGGCTAAATTAACAAAAATAGTGAAAATATCAAATGCTGGTGAGGATGAGTTGAAACGGGATGAATTGAAACTGATAATGGAACTATAAAATGCTATAGTTACTCTGGAAAACAGTTTGTTTGGTTCCTTATAAAAGCAAACATTCAATTACCATATGACCCTGCAGTTGCACTCTTGGGCATTTTTCCCAGAAAAAAGATAAAAACTTATGTTCATACAAAAACCTGTATATGAATGTTTGTGCTAGTATTACATAAAAACAAATCTGGAGTGTACAAAGGGAGACTTTATTTGGAATGACTACTGCAATCAGAAAATATGCTGAAGTCAGGAACTTCAAGCTTCTCAAAAACAAATAGAAAAGACCCTTTTTAATAGTGTAGGAGTTAAGCAAAGCTCAGCAGAAACTTTTAAGGGGAAGTTGGCAAGCAATGGAATGACTACCAAAATCTGACAATGTGCCTCACAGTAGTCAGCCATTAGAATAAATTGATAATGGGACATGTTCCCCTTTTTAGAACTTGCTCAGTCTTGGAAAGAAGTGCAATTCAGGGGCATATAGACATTTAATGAAAGGTATACTGAGATGTTTATTAAGCAGAACTATTATTAAAAGACAAATCAAGGAATAAACTGTTTTAAAAGTTTGAAATCAGGCAGCTGAAAGGCTTCTAGAATATGGAGCCCAAATTTCAATGGAGAGAGTATGGTAGAATGAGGATACAGTGGCAAGACAATTTATTTTTCAGTTTGCTGTCTGAATATTCTTGGTGATGGCACAGACATCAGAGATATTTTGGGAAATATATGCACAATGATCACTTCTGACTACTGCACAGGGGTCTAGGATTGAAGCATCCTAGACCTAGGTTGGCACCAGTATTGGTACTAAGACATACAACGTAAGAGCTCTTCCCACAGGTTTTAAGGTTAGTTTTCCCATGATATGGTTTGTAAAGAACAAGGTCTCTACTCCTGGTGGAAAAGTAGCCTCAGTTTGTTGATGACAAATACGCATGTACTTAATCACCTTCTTGAAGTATTTTAGAATGACTGAGTTGGTCAAATTTTTATGGGTCTGCCTGTTCTCATTTTTTATGGGGCAGTTGATTTGACCTAGTAGGGCAATTAGGACTAACGATAAAAACTTGGGTTATAAAGATTGATGTTTTGTGTAGGTTTATAAAGTTTCCATTGTAATAATCTATTAGTTCTCATTATTACCTCATATGACTGGGGATTATGCAGACAATGCAGTTTTTGGAATGAAGAAAAAAACTGAAGTTTATTGAATGGTTTAATGGATGAAAGATAATTAATTACATGAAGAACACTTGCTTTGATAAAAGTTTAGCAAGTTAATGACAGCACATTTGTCCGTCTAGGAGTGACAGTTTCCAGGCAGTAAGAAAACATACAGATTAATTTGAAAACATATTTATAACCATGATATTTAAGAAGCTGGATAAAATCTAACTGCAAAGTTGAAATAAAAGGTCTTAAGTATCTGTATAATAAGAATTCATATGTAAGCGATAAATACTCAATTTTAAATTGCTGGCCTAGACTATACTGTATTTAAATTAAAGAGGTAAAATTATGGCTAATTTAGCATTTAAAGAAGTAACTGATATTCTGACCAATAACATTGCATTGTTATCTTAATGTCAGATAGACCAGAATTAAGGCTTTGATAAATAGAAACATATCATGGTCAGTGACGGTGTTGTAAACACCTTAGGAACTCTATATGTATTAATATATTAGTATTTTAAATGCTATATTAAAAATAAGAATATTTTATCAATAAATATTTGATAAAGAGAAGGTTAGTTATCTTTTTTTATTTAACAACACATTCTATGCAACTTGTACAGTATTAAATAAATCTAACTATTTTTTAGTACCACTCTTTTAAGAAAGTGAAAGGTGATTTTCCTGGGGCCAACTAGGAAACACAAATTTAGATTTATGTGTAAAGGTTGAAATTCAGTATTTAATTTGGGGAAGGCAAAATGTCAAAAGTTGTTTCCAGTTTTGAACATTGGTTAGGTAAGATTATGGGTCACTGAGAAAAAATGCTTCGCTGCCTATTTAGGCACAGTGACAATAGACTGTGTTAAAAGTAAGCATGTGAGGTGATATGATTATTTTATAAAGCTCACTCTTTGTAAAAGTTAGAAGACTTTTAAAAAAATAATCAAGGACATGATAAAGTCACCTAAAGAACAGAAAACAATTGTGATGAAACAGAATCTCTGCCTTCTAGGCAGATTAATTAGAAGGGTAAAACAAACAAATAAATCAAACACTTTTACAAATTCTTTTTAATAGTAGACCAATAATCCAAAGCATTAACAGCAGGAAAAACAAAAATCTACTTTTGTATCAGTACATTATTTAATATTAAAGTTGTTTTTATCTCATAAATAAGCTCATTGCCAGCTTTGACCATGACAAATAAAATTCAATTTCTATGAAATGTTACAAACTTTTTATATTGTCTTATTTTTCATCTTTTTATTTTTAACAATTTTGGAACAACAACTCATTTTATTTTAAGATGAAATTAGCCTTTTTTTCCTTAAATACACACACACACATACACTCTGCCTACCTTGTGTATTTAATTTACCTGAAGTCTAGGATTTTAAGTTAATAAAAGTTTTGAAAACTGTCCCTAAGATGACATATTGTACATGATTATGCTGAAACAAAGTTTGTCAGAACAATGACTTCATTTTTTTCAATGTATATTTGTATTTTGATAATGGCTAACATCTAGTATAATGCTTGCTCTTGTGGGAAAAATACAGGTTAGAGAGACATTGATAGTGAAACTGAAATATCTCCGAATGTATAAAGTATGCATTTCCCTGGGTAGTTCCTTTTTAGTTCTTTCTTTATCCAACATTAGACAAATGGAAAACAGTGATGATTGCTTGTTATCTTTTTCTTTTGGCCTTTTAATGTTATTTTACTTTAATTGAATACACTAGTAATCTACAAATCTTGCAATTAAAAAGCAAAACTTCTCTTTAGAGTGTAATAGGCAAGCGTGAGAAATTACTGAAGAATCTACTTAGAAATGCATGGACTTTATTTTTTGTGTTTTTATATTTTAAAAGAAGAATTATCCATAAATAGTGTTATTAATTTCAGAAATAAACTGTTTAGTGCTGAATGGTGAATTTGGGACTGTTTTCAACTGTATCAAGAATTAGACGGCCACCTTGGTTGTCACTATATCGATTCACTGATTTTCTGTTATGACCAACACAATGGGTCAGGAATAATAACTATGAGATGACATGACCATAAATTAAGACATTACATGTTCAAACTCTGACAAAAAATAAGTGCCTGTGTAAGTTTAGAAAGCATAACCTCAAGTAGAATAAAAAATTTGTTTATTATATACTTAATATTAAAAACTCAGAACACATAGCTATTTACATTAAACCAACAGTATTGAACATGTTTGCCAATGATTATATTAAGGTGAACTTGGATTTTTGAAATATTTGCGTAAGTTTTCATAGCAGCATTTTTTCATATTAAAAATATTAGAAGCTCTGTGTTGTACTTAATTTCTACAAGTTTTAGTAATATTCAATTTAGATAAGTATGTGTGCATCTTTAACCAATTAGACTAGAACAACCTTAGGATTTTTACAAGATAATTTGATACTACCATTCAGAGGTAAGACTGTATCACACATATATCAGATCAATATATACATACATACATATGTGAAAATAAAGACAGCTACAAATAAGATAATAGCTTTAATTCTAAAATCTAAGATATGAGTCAAGCATAAATACAGAAATACAGGAGTCATTGGTTATATAACAGAGCTGGCTCACAGATATTTGTGGAGGAAATGTGGGACCTTCTTTGCCCTGACATGTAATCTTATGGAGGGTTTGGATGACACCACGTGACCAACTGGATAGCTGCAGTATTACTGACGTGGATAAAATATACTATCTACTTCAAATGATTTTTTTCAGCCTTAGGTGACTGCTTTGGGGATCTCTGAGTCCCCAAAATTCCTTAATGGGGACAAAAAATTCCTTAATGGGGACAAAATTCTAGTGACTTAGGGAGTTTAGGAGCTGAATTCTGTCAGGGGTGGCTAGAGGTATGAAGGAGGTAGGGATATTGAAGGAGAACAGATCAAGAGATTCAGAGACCTGAAGGGAAAGTCAAAGGTGGTTACAAAGAAGGAAGGAGAAACAGGGATGATGGGAAGTCAGAAGTCTAAGATGAACCAGTTATCAAAGATCTCAAATTTCCAAAAGAGATCATTAAAGTTTCAAAATATTCTCTGTAAATTTTTGCCATTTAAAAGACATTGGATAGAATTAGTGCCGCAATATCAGAGCATATAGGCAACAAATGTAAAGGATGATGAGCACCAAGTAGTTTGAGAGTTACCACTGGAGGAGGAGGAGAATTAAGTAAAAAAAAGGAGTAAAGGAGAAAATAGTTTTTCTAGAAAGTTCCATGTCTCACATAATCCTTGTTGTGGTACTGAAGGACCTGCTATATACAGTCTATAGAAATTGAACCAGAAAAAGCAGAGATCTCATGAAAGAGGAAGGAATTTCCTATTTTAGGAAACCGCTAAGATATCTAGGAAGACTTTCATCCAGAAAGATTCTTGCTCAAATAAATAAATAAATAAATAAATAAACCAGTAGAACCTGTTGCTGCCAGGTGTTATGGACAGGTGTGACTGTTAAAAGAGGGAACTTTGTTTTGCTGGAAATATTCAGTATCTTTTCTGTAGTGGTGAATACAGAATCTACACAGGTGATAAAATTGTATCAAGCTTAACACACACACAAATACATATAAATAAAAACTGGGAATTTTGCATTGAATTTGTGGATTATATCAATATCTATATCCCGTTTGTGATTTAATATGGTTTCGTAAAATGTTACTCTTGAGAAAAACTGAGAAATCGTATGATTTGGTTTATATAGGGAGAATATCATTAACAGGGAGAAAAATCAAAGATTGAGAGTAAGACAGAAAAATACAAATACACTTGTCATAAAAGGCAGGAGAAATAGGAATATCAGCATTGATTAATTCATGAGTTAGGGACATCAAGTAGGACATAATTCAGGGTGTTAGCAGTACCTAAAGCAAGAGCATTTTGATGCATACCAGAAACAAAGAAGACATTAAAAACATGTCAATTTAACGTCATTAATTAAGCAGGTCAAAGATCTGTAAATTTACAATATTGAAGAGTTATCAAATCTGATGTTTCTTTTCCATATACCTTGTCAGATAATTTCATGAAACTCTCTTTATATATCTTACACGATGCATGAGTTTAACACGTATGAATAACAAAAAGTCATAAATCTGTTAGTTTTAGTGGGGAGAGGGAGGAAGGAGAGTGGAACTGGCTAATTCATTTCTGATAGTCTAGGCACAGCCTCACTGAAGGAATTGAATAACTTACTCAGGGGCAGGTTCTGGCTGACTGCCCCTGGTTCTTGATTGCCATGCTCTCAGGCACTTTGATAGCAAGATACTTTCTTTACAGATTCAGCCATGCCCATTATATCCTTTTAGGAGATTCTCTCAAAAGACCTGACCATAACGTTTTTCAAACTCTCTAGGGTCATTAGCACACTATCTCTCTTTCACCTCTCTCTTATCATTTCTCAGGCTTCAGAAATTCAATTCACTTTTCTGTAAGTTGCTAAAACTCTGGGAATGCAGTTCTCAGTACTTACTAGCTAGGAATGTTTATACAGCACGACAGAATCTATCCATTACTTTCTAAAGTTCTTTAAACAATGAAGGCATTCAACAGAATATTCATGATTCACACATGAGAAATAAAAGACTTATTATGTAACACTTCTGAGGCGGCATTTAGCCTATGACTAATCACAGCTGCATAGTACCTATTAAAACGTACAGCATTCTAAGAATTGTACCTTTTTTATTCCTTTAAGGCCCAAACTAAAAATTTAGATTACCGTATGTTTTATATAGAATGTTTTAGTTACATAATGAATGAGATAGCCATGATGGCTGGATTGCAATTTAATTTTTGGCACCAAAAAATCTTCACAACTTAAGAGATTAATTTACCATGAATAGAAAATAAAACAAAACCAACAAGTATTGTTTATTCTTTCATCATTGTGGATGCCTACTCTCTTTCCAACTATAATCTTCATAAAGCACATTTCAGGACAGAGATATTTGCATGCCAATTTTCAGCAATTTTATATTTTCTTTCATAGAAATGTCTGTACAAAACTCTTTCTAATAGAAAACTAACCTAAAGTCGTTGCAATATTGTCAGTTGTCAATAATCACTTTAAGACTTTAGTGATTATTTGAATAAAATAAATTCACTCTGTAAATATTAAAAAACAAAATTTTACACAATTAAATTTAATAAGACAAAATGTATCCTCAGTACTCTGGCCAAGAGGTGTTTAGAGTATTATATTACCCAATTTAAAAAAAAGGAAGAAAGAAATCAACAACAAAAAAAAAACTAGTAAGTTAAATCTGGCTATTATTATTTTTCATTTATATCTGTGTATCATTCCAACTTGGAAGCTTCAGCTGTGCTGTTTAGATTCCTATTGGAAAACAAATGGCTTTCCAAAACTGTAATTTGTGGAGCCCTTAATAAATTCACCATTAACCACATAAAAGTTTTCAGGATTTAAGAAAATCAACAAGGGATATGAAGTACCCTGACGCTAGCAATAGAAGAAGCTATTGCCTCTTCTAGATGTGAAGAAACAAAATGATACCAGTTTAGGGAACATGAAGAAGGTTTGGGGAGTGTGAGGGTATTATGAATGAAACTGTGGTCTATAGAAAGAGACGGCCAACTCATAGCAAAGCAGCAAGCAGAGAGCTGAGAAAATAAATATTTTTACTCCACCCATCTTTCTATGCTAATCTTTTACTGAATAAGATTGATAAACCCAAATGAAGCAGGAGGATAAAGGAGTTCATTGATATAGCCAATAGAGATTAGACTAGCTAGAAAGGCAAAAAAAATTATTATGGATTATCCTGTATAATATGCTTCATTTAAAATACTGAGAAAAAGAGGTACTTAACATTCCCCTCAACTTGACTAAGCTTTAGACACTCTTCTTTCTGACTTCCTTTTCTTAGAGCATTTACTTTATAAAACTTATAAAGTCTTTCTCTGCCTTTTTGAGATGCAGATATTTTAAAAAGTTTCTTGCCAGTTTTATAACTTGGGAATGTCTTTCTCAAGGGCCTGCAAGCCATGTCTTTGAAACGTAATACAAGAAAGATGTATATGTATATCAAAATGTTATATTATGACGCTTAAATATATACGATAAAATGAAAAACAACATTATTTAAGAAAGAACAATATTGCTCTTATCTCCCAGTTTCTGTGGGATGGTAGCACTTTAACTTCAGAATGTGCTTTGCTCCAAGGTGTAAAACTACCTCCTATGTGTAGGAGATAGTTTACTTTACATTTGGATACAGACAATTAGCAAAAACAGGTGGTCTATGACATCCACGCCACATCTTAAAATCTCTCCAGCCTTTTGTATCCTGTAGTTGGACCTTCACTGAGTTCTGGTTCTTCTACCCTATTGTGATAGTCTTGAATAAAATTTTCCTCATCTGTTTAATTTTCACAAGGCAATTTTTGCTTTGGTAACTCTAATGATTTACTTTAAAATATGTGTTTATGTTAATCCAGAACATTGCCAAAGTAATGCTAGAGAGTTTTCTTTTCATGACACACACACACACACACACACACACACACACATATATCTCACAGACACACACATATATATATTACACACGCACACACACACATATATCACACACACACACACACACACATACACATATATATATATATATGGACAATTTTCAAATTGGACAATTACAAGCACACCAGAAACATAATCTGACGATTATTTCAGTTTGAAGACCTTAGGAACAGAGCCTAAAACATTCTACTGCATCTTCTCTATTGAGGGAGTGCTCTTAGGAAAAAAATTATAAGGTAATGAAGGAAGCAGGACAGGCCAGAGATAGGCGGATAAACAAAGCTGTGGGCTCCCCTGGGAAGCATTTGTGCCGTGGAGGCAGCCATTGGTTCAGGTTGCATTTGGGTATTTCCAGGTCAAGTCCTTCTACTGATGGAGCACAATTTTCAAAGAAAGTGCAGCTTTAATTATTTGTAGTCAATTATTAGAACAGCTAAGGAAATAAATGCATCTGCTAAGCAAAGGGAATCTGGGTTGGCACCAATGATGTCTTCTACAAGTAGCATTTAAAATGAGCATATCTCCAGTCTCCAAAACTGGCTTTACAATAGGTTTTACGATTTGTCAAAAATCATTCTTCTTAGGAGACATGTATCAAAAAACAATAAAAAGCTTGAAATATTTGAAGTATTATATCACTAATGATATGATTTCATTCTCTATATAAAACTGCTAACACAGTACCACTGAAAATACTCTGTTTCTTCTTAGTGTTTTCAGCTAGTAGTCAGCTAAACATTATAGGAGGCATTTTAGTTACATAGCCTATCATTACTCTCATTACTAATATTAAATACTATTATCAAATATTTATTGAAAATGATACAGCTTAACATAGAATATATCTCACCCAAGAGTGTGTCTTTACAGGAGGATCACTTGAACCCAGGAGGAGGAGTTTGAAGTGAGCCAAGATTGCATCACCACACTCCAGCCTGGATGACAGAGTGAGAATTTGACCCAAAAAAAAAATATATATATATAGAATGTACCTTCATATAATCTTCATTAATGTATTGTAGTAGTTTTAATGGAAGGTGTATAATCTAAGGATTTAGTTTATTTACAACCCATTTATAAAAGGAAACAAATATAATTGAAACTCCACAAACTCTTCACTTTTCTTTGTTTTTGCTTTTAAAAAATTTACATGTATTTTTTTTTATTTTTTATTTTTATGGGTACATGGTAGGTGTATGATTTATAGGGTACATGAGAAAATTTGATACAGGCATAATGCATAATAATCATATTAGAGTTGGCCGGGCACGGTGGCTCAAGCCTGTAATCCCAGCACTTTGGGAGGCCGAGATGGGTGGATCACTAGGTCAAGAGATTGAGTTGATCCTGGTCATCATGGTGAAAACCCGTCTCCACTAAAAAAAAAAAAAAAAAAAAAAATTAGCTGGGCATGGTGGCGCGTGCCTGTAATCCCAGCTACTCAGGAGGCTGAGGCAGGAGAATTGCCTGAACCCAGGAGGCGGAGGTTGCGGTGAGCCTAGATTGCCCCATTGCTCTCCAGCCTGGGTAACAAGAGCGAAACTCCGACTAAAAAAAAAAAATCATCATCATCATATTAGAGTAAATGAGGTATCAACTATCACCTCAAGCATTTATTATTTCTTTGTATTTACAAATATTCCAATTATACCTATTAGTTCTTATAAAATGCACAATAGATTATTGTTCATTGTAGTCACCCTCTTTTGCTATCAAACACTAGATCTTATTCTATTGAACGATACTTTTGTACTCATTAACCATCTTTACTCCCCACCACCCGCTGTTGCCACATGACCCTTCCGAGCCTCTGGTATCTCTGTCTTTCTTCTCTATCTCCATGAGTTCAATTGTTTTAATTTTAGGCTCCCAGAACTGCATGAGAACATGCAAAATTTGTTTCTCTGTGCCTAGCTTATTTCACTTAACATGATGCTCCCAGTTTTATTAATGTTGTGGCAAATAAGAGGATTTCATTTTTTATGACTAAATGGTACTCCATTGTGTATATGTACTACATTTTATTTACCCATTCATCCATTGATGAACACTTAGATTGCTTCCAAATCTTGGGTCTTGTGAATAGTGCTGCAGTAAACCGGGAAGTGCAGATACTCCTCTCATGTATTGATACCTTTTCTTTGGGGTATATACCTAACAGTGGGATTGCTGGATTGTATAGTAGTTCTGTTTTTAGTTTTTTAACGAATTTCCATACTGTTCTTCACAGTAGTTGTACTAATTTACATTCCCACTAAAGATTCTTTTCTTTTTAACCATCCCTGTGCTGTGTTGAAGTCCCACCAGGTGGCTTAGTCTTTACATTAATTAAGAGATATTTGTCTTAGATTCTAAAATTGCATTTCTGTTAAAAATCAAAACTAGAGAAAAAGTACATTAAGAAAGTTTTTTTTTAATGAAAAGAGAAAAACAGATTATTCAAAAAAGAGAAGTTAACCTGAAAGAATCCTCCAGGTTTATTTTCCCTATATATCTGCCTGTATACCTGTAAAATAGAAATAAAAAAGTTAATTCTAACAGAATATTAATATCATATAATTAAATGTTAATATTCACTGAAATCATTGTATTGTATATTATTAATATTTAGTATATATTAACATTATTTTTAAGAGCAAAAAACATCTATTTCAACAAAGTGAAGAAACCACAACAGCTTGCTCAAATATGTTAAAAATTGCAAGGGAAAAAGTGTAATATGTTCTTGTTTATCAACTTACTCTATTTCATAGAATTATCAAAATATGTAGATACAATTGCAATATGCATAAGAATTAAAATCCAAATTACTGTGGCCTTCTCTTTTTAAGCTATTTGTTTGGGGTCTTGCAGTGTAATGAATTGTTCAACCAGAACTAATGGGTTCCCTGGCTTCCAGGTATCTTATTGGAAATTGAACTATTATTACCTCCTTGGTAAACAACACCTTGAGAAGTCAACAATTTCTACCTTCCCTCAAGCAATGAGGTAATGTAATACACAATCATCATCATTACACATTGTTTATCTCTCTGTCTCTTATTAATCCACCATGTCTATATCTTGGTGAATTATTTAAATCTATAAATGCGTATATTGCATTATTCTTTTTATTTTTATCTACAGAATTTTTATCTTTATGTCTTTAATTCCTTCTCATTTTTACTATTGCAACTCTATCCCTTTTTGTTTAATATTTATTTGTTACATCCTTTCTATACCTTTAATTTGTATCTTATATGTGATTCGTGGACCTTTCTTGAAAACCCAATATATTGTTCATATTGTTTCAAGCCATAGAAATGAACAATGAAAAATATGAAGAGCCTTGACAGCATCAATTACCTGAAGTACATGGTTTAATTCTTATCAAAAGTCAGCATTGATGTCTGCCTTTTACAGCTACTCCTAGCAGCACTGAACAATTTTCACATTTACCAAGCGATTCTCACTTGGTCTCAAATGTCGTCCCTTATCTTTTTTGAGAAGCAGAAACAAGTGTCATGGCTCTTCTCACTTACTCGTATATTTTTAAAATTTCTGCCACATCACAGGTTTTCATATTGAATATCTGATTCTACAAGAATTTTTGCCAAGAATTAAAATGGGAATAAAGTTTAGGTGTGGATCATGGCTCATAAAAAAATACAGTGACTAAGATAGAAGAAAGATCCATTTCAATAGTGTGTCATGATCATGAAACTGAAGAAAGGAGGCTTATTGTACTTACCCAGTGCTTTTGTAATCCTGTCTGTCATATTTTGGTGATATAACTATGGAAAAATTATTATAGACTTAAAGTTTCAATTTTCTAATGTACTCAATGAGAATAATAGTACCTACTTTTACCAAATTAAAGGATTTATGCACATACATTCACTGGTACTTCAATAATTTTAGGTTTTGAAATTTAACTTAGATATACACATTTCACCGAGATCTCATTACTCATTAAAGACGGCAAAACAATGAAGAACTAGATAGCTAATTTATATAACATTTTACTTTACTATTTTGATTACAAAAATCATTTAGAGTCACTTAAAATGCAGTAAGTTGACACTATGTTTTAAATTTATGTAAACTAAAATTTAAATTTATGTAAACTAAAATTCAAAATTATGTAAACTAAAATTTAAATTCATGTAAACTAAATTTAAATTTATGTAAACTGAAATTTAAACTTAAGTTTAATTTAATTTTGGTACTTTTTTAACTTTCTTTTTAACATCTTTATTTTTATTTTTCTGAGACAGAATCTTGCTCTGTTGCTGAGGCTAGAGGACAGTGGCTTGTTCTTGGCTCACTGCAGCCTCTGCCTCCTGGGTTTAAGCAATTGTTCTCAGTCTCTCTAATAGCTGGAATTACTGGCAAGTGCCAAAACACTGAGCTATTTTTTGTATTTTTATTAAAAGATGGGGTTTCACCATGTTGTCTAGGCATGTCTCAAACTCTAGGCTTCAAGTGATCCTCCTGCCTTGGCCTCCCAAAGGCTGGAATTACCAGTGTGAGCCACCTGTGCCCAGCCAGTCTTTAAATTATAAAATATTATTAAAATATTCAAAAATTTTTTATATTTTAAAACCTGGCTTGCTTTTTCCAAAAAAGCCATCCAAAATTATTTTAAAGTATTAAAAATGACAGAATTAATAGCTATTTATTTAAAGTAGGTGACTCCATACAGATTTTGCTTCCATTTGTAATTCTAAAATACAGTAAATGTATTACTGAAGAGATTATAGTTATGTAAAATGGAAAAAAGAACATTTAAATTGAAAGGGTAATTTAATGTTAACATGAATAAAATTGAATATAATGCAGACTAAGTAATAGAAATGTGCTTAAAGCCAATTTAAATTATAATAGTTCATTTATAGTATATTATACTTATTATTAGAATGCCATTTTCCAGGGAATTTTTAAGAAAAAGAGAGAAAGAGAGTGAAGGTAGGAGAGAGGAAGAAAGGAACAAAAGAGAAAGAAAGAGAGTAATTTGTTAAAGCAATTACATAAAGTTAGCACTAATTTTAACTCTATTTTATAGATGAGAAAGCTGAAGCAGAGATATATTAATGAATTTTCCAAAGTTATATAGCAAATATATATGAAGCCTTGTTCAATTTATTTATTTAATTTCTCCATATATCAATTTTTAGGTTTTTAAGTCACATTTAGATTTCCTGAATTTCAAATATAATATTTAATCCATAGTCATTAACTTTTTTATTTCAAAGAAAGATTTGGTTTTAACATTAATTTTTTTCAGTACCTGGAAAGAGCTTTGAGAAATTGAATTTTATAGCACTTCAAATGAAAGTGCATGGATGATATCAGTATCAAAGCAAATTAAAGCAGGTTTAAAATGCTAGAAACGTAGTAATTATTTTAAAAAGAAAATAAAGATGTATTCATATTTTCAAGTTTAATTTACTTCAGAACAAAAGTCATCATTTGTAATATTGGAGCTCATATTCTTTCTCTTGAAGAAAAAAAAATAAAACTTGTAATACATGTCCTGTATAAATGTAGTTTAAATGTGTGTTTCTCGAGGTAGAATCTTATTCTGTAAGTTCCTGGATTAACGGAAAATATTTCGAAATAAAGGACTCAGTAAACACATATTTATATCCTTAATTAATTAGTTAATTACTTTTATATCATCATATATTGACAAAAGCTTTTTTGCCATAAGACCAGAAACATTTTTCATTAATGTTATACAGCTGTATCATGTTTTTTTTCTAGTCCTGCAAGCGGTTTCTTCATGAGTTCATTATCTTCAAAATGATTGCTTTTAATCACCTATATTGAATTGTATCTTAAAAGTTATTATTTCCCTTAAAATTCTGTAGCCTGTATTAAATTACTTAAAACATCTTCTATAGATTATCCTAGACCATATAAAATGTATTTTCATTTAGAGGGAAAATCACAAGACAAATTATGTTACAATTACTTGTTAATATAATAAGTAGCTTTGTTAGATGATTTTAGCAATTAAATTGTTTTAATTATATATGTTAAGATGGTTTAACTTCTACCAAAATAATTATTCTGTTAAAAAAATTCTCTTAAACATGATTTGCTGAAGCAAGAAAGTCAAAGTAAAATAAGTGGGAATGTTTTCACTACAGAATTTCAAATATCATATTGAATTAACCCCATTGAGGTTGTAGGTTGATTTTTTGTTTAAGAATGTAGACATGTTCAATTACTCTAGTCACTTAGAAGTCTTCCATTATCTCTCTTCTCCCTGTTCTCCCTTACCTTTTCCTGCCTCCTTCATCCTTATTCTCTCTCTTCATAGCTAAATCTGTTACTAAGCTTCAATGTAAATTCTCCTTCCACTACTCCAATGCAATTGCTTTGTGAAGGTCACCATGTCCTCAAATTTACCCAATGCAATATTCTTTTTTTTTTTGTTTATTCACCATTTTAATTATTTTTTCTCTACATTTGCCCCTTTCATTTGCTTTGGAAACACACTGAAACTTTATTTTCTAAGGCAAAATGCAACCAACTAGTTTTCCCCTTTAACTAATCAGTAAGTATCAGGATGACTTGTGGCTCAAATATTGATTCTGTCTGAGATTATCTTCTTGACCCTCCACCTATGCCTGTGCTTTCACAGGGTATAGTAACTAAACACAGTATTTCTCTACCCATGGGTATGTAAAATCTATGTGAGTCAAAGGGGAAAGTCTCATATTCTGTCTCAAGCTTTCTCTTCATCCATTTCATCTCCTTAGTTTCTCAAGACCAAAATGTGAGACTTAGCCTTATCTGTTCTTCTGTCTTATGGGTCATATTCAGCCCATCACAAAATGGTATCATTGGTTCCTCATTAACAGTCATTCTATCTATAGTCAAGTATCCCATTGCTACCTTGATCTAAGACCTTAAAACTTCTTGTTTGGATCACTGTTCTCCAATCCATACTTTTTGTTTTCATGGAGAATCAGTTTAAAAGACTGTTATGGTCATATCCTGAAAATGACTGTATTTCCAGTTTCTCATATTTCCCTCTTGTGATTAATGTTTCTCAAACACATCCAAACTAAAGTAATTATTTTTTCCCCAAACTTGTTCTTCCCTAAGTTTCATGTATTTACTTAGTGAAACCATACTATACAGTTGCCCCAAACATAGTGACTATGTTTGTCTTCCTCTTTAAACAACTGAGCAAATAGCATTATCTGTAATTTTCTGGTAAATCTGCATTCCAATCTCCATTACCCTAGTCCATACCACCATATTTCCATTGGTGCAATAATTTACAACCCCACTTCCTCTTATTAATCAAACTTGTCCACATTTCTGAAAAAGTACATTTTCTAGCAGCCAGATATGATAACAATGTTTTTCCAATTTGTGGCATTCAGTAGCTCCCAACTGTCCTTAGAATGAAGCTCAAACTGCTTATCAGAATTCACAAGATTTTCCGGGATCACTTTGTTATGTACCAGCTTCCTGTTTGTATTCTTTTATTTTTTTTTCAGCCTTACTAAACACCTTGTAGTTCCTTGAAAGTTTCACATTTTCTTAGCTACTGTTTCTTTACACAAAATAATCTCAATTTCTGGACTGTCTCTTTTCCTTGGTCCAACCCCTACACTAGGCTAATATGTTCTACAGGTGTAAATAAACCACCTCCTTTACATTAACTTTCTTCACACCTAACGATTAGTTTAATTATCACCCTAAATTGCATTTTCCTGAGTAATTGGTTCTCTCTCCAATGTTTAAAGTCCTTGATAAAGGAGGGGAAAATATGATTTATCATATTTCAAGGATTGACCGTAGAACCTTATACATTGTGTCAAGGTGATAAATATTTTTATAATGCAGAACTATTCTCAAACACCTGGATTATGTGCACTATATTTATCATCCTTTAAACACCTAAAAGGATTATTTTATAGATAACAGCCCCAGAAAAATATCTCATAACTAGCCAACTTCAACTTTATATTCACATCTGTCATGTCTCAACGTGTTTTTCCTTTGTCATCACCACAGGCTTCTCTGAGTCCCTCCATGGTGTCTCTCTGTCACTACAATGGTGGTAATCAACTAATTTTAGTTTGCCAATGTTGATTTGTTGTCCTCATACGTAGGTCTTTAAACAGACTTCTTCTTTTCATTGAAATGCTTGTCTTTAGTTGCTTGTACACCTTGATTAATTTTGAATTTATCTGATATACAATGGAGGTGCTCTCTCTCTTTACAAACCTCCTGTTAAAGTCAGATTTTATTAGATGTTTTTCTCTAGGAGACTGGCACACCCACCTCCAGTAAACCCATAACAAACTCTATTGTCCTGGGTTGTCATAGTTCATTTTCTATGTTCTTTCACTTGAAAAGGAGCTTTTGAGTAAAGATAACATACATTTGTAAATCAGGAGGTTTTCCCATTCCTATGCACCCAATAGATACTTCAAAGTCTATTTCATATAATAATATATGTTATGCACTAACACTACTAAATGTACTTGAACCCTGTTGCCTTCCTACAGAATGCACAGTCTCTACTTAAAGACATGGTGAAATTTCACACATCCTCAATAATTCTGGTCAAATATCTGTTTCTATGTTAAATATCACCTTAGTTATCATTTTGTGACTTACACATTAAGGGCTATTTGATCTTTCTCACAGGTGATGGATTTATCATTCTTTCTTTGTATTGATGTACACCCCTGTCACAGTTTGACTGTAAAGCTTTCTGGGACTGGAGTTAGCTCTGTTTAACTTCCTACTCTCAGCTCGTTATAGGTTGCCTTGCATGTAATATGTCCAAAATATTTTTCTAAATTGAAAGTGTTTATTTTTATTCTTACAGTGCATAATACTTACAAAAATAACGCCATCCTTTTGACAATAACTTAGACATGAGATTATTGAAGCCAGAATAACAGCCTGTTTGTCACAAAAGACATAATAATTTTGGCCCAATTTGTAGAGAATTGAAATACAACTCAAAATCACATCACAAGCTGATAGAGCAAAGAAACCCACTATGAATCACTTTATTTTAATTTTTACTACAAACACAGACTGTGAGAATTAGGCCTCATGTTTTTTTTAATTTCCAGGTGTTCTTTTCTATTGGAAAGGGAAATTCCCTTTTATAAGTGATTATAATGATTCTCTGAGATTAAGTATCATTTTATTAGTTGTGCTACTATATATTAAAGTTCTCAAAAATATTAAGTTTTGGATAAAGTAAACACAAAGCTTTTAAACTTTGTAAAGATGAAAATACTAAAAATATTTGCAGAAAGTATGCTAAAAAGTTTGAATACTTTTCCGGATGTTAAGTATTCCACTTTTCTTTTCTATGGTTTCAATATTAGAATATTTATTCACAAACAAAATGAAATAGAAGAAAACTACCATTTGGCTCCTAAAATTCTATATTATATTTATCCCCAAAAGCACCCACTTAAAGGTGTTGGTATGAGCAACCACTAAGGTGAGGTGGCCTTTTACCTGACAGCATTTCAATCCAACTAGGAGACAAGAAGAAAATTTATCCTTCGAGAATAATTTCATAGCAAACTTTTCTACAGCTACTCCCCAGAGGTTAAGGTAAGAAATAAACTGAACACAAACACATCTCTATAAAAAATTGCTTGAGTTGGCTCAATTCTCCAGTGAAAGCTACAACTATATTTACTTTTCTTCTATTTTTATAAGAAGATATCTTTAAACGAGTGATGCTTTAGTGGGGTAATTTAGAGATTGAGAAAAAGTATACTTACTACTAACTATAATTTCTTCTAAATCTAGGTTATTTTCAAAAGTATATTTATCAGGGCATGTTGGCCTTCCTTATATAACTTTTGCTGACATATTTCTATGGTTGAGTCAGCTACACAAGTATAGATCAGTAATTCTATTGTAGGTATTTAGTAACAGCATATAAAACATAATCTGCAACAAGTATTTAATATTTAAAATATATATTTTAATTTTCATAAGTCTATAATTTTCTATGTTTCTGGAATTTTTTTAATTACCAATTTTCTGCTACACTTACATAAAATAAGACAATTTTAATGCTTTATGGTAATTGCTGTTATTCTCTGTGATTACCTCTACCATCAGGCCATGATCTAATTTGTCATTGTTTGGGGGGTGATGATTCTTGAAAAATGTTATTTATTGTGAATTTCTAAACATAGCTAAATACATTGTTCTAAATATATGTGATATAGACATAACTACAAATAGGGAGTTTTCTGATTCATGACACTGGGAATGGAGGTAGAGTGAAAACAAGCAAAATACACAATGTTTCTTTCAAAAATAAGATAATCAATACATTTATTATTATTTCTGCGCATCTATGAATATTTTGAAAGGTGGAATTAAAAATTATAGTGTTAATTCTGCCATCTTGCTGTATTGATTCTTTTTTTAGTTTGAATGCTTCAGGTCCATCTATTCCAAGTTGTGGTCTCTCTTATTGCCATTAATTTGCATTGTGTTGAACACTGACTGTTGAAAGTGATATTGTTCAATCTGCTACAAAATTGACAAGAAATTGTGCATTTTTGAGTTTTTTAAAGCAGAATAAAAAATTAAATAGCTGTATATCTTTAAAAACTTTTTCTATGCCATTTCAACTTACTAGAACTCCCACCACGTTGTGTAAAAATTCCCATCATCCAAGCATTGTGAAAACTGTTACCATTAACTATTTTTTTTATAATTTGATGTTAAAAATTCGTTTGTAAAATATTTCCTAAATAACTATTTATCTGATATAATATATATACATATATATGTATATATATAATTAATATTATATAAAATTAGTTTGTAAAATATTTCCTAAATAACTATTTATCTGTTATAATATATATACATATATATACGTGTATATATATGTATATATATGTGTGTGTGTGTGTGTATATATGTATATATGATTTCACATTTTCTATGAAAAATAAGCCACATGTATTATTTGGTATGGTTAAAATGAGAAGATGATCAAAGTGTGATTTCATAAATTACATGGTTTATTGCCATACAAAGAGACTGCTCTCTGTTTTTATCTTTTTTCTAACAATTCTCAAAGAGAAAAAGAATATGGATAACTAATCTTACAGTAATGCACTGTGACAAAGTACATTAACAGCATGATGAGTGAGTTCCAATTTTGTTTAGAGTCCAATTATTAAAATCTAGTTGATCAATTAAGATGAAAGTAGGCCTCTGTGAATGTAAAGTCTAATTGATGTTTGAGGTATATCTTTCTATGAGAAGTTTTCAGGAGGGATAATTTGACCAGAACAGAATAAATTAATGTTCACAGGCAAAGTCCTCAGACACAGGAGTGATACTGATGTTGGTGAGTGAAGCTTGGGATAATGCATTGAATGCTGTCAGACAGTAGCCTGCTAGAGACTAAGTTGTCAATTGAAGGCTGCCAGAGCGTATACCTACCAGAGCCTAAGCTCTCAATATGTCTGTCAAGGTCTTGGGTTTATATATGTTTTCGAGTATAGTAGTAGAGGCCAATGCCTCACATATATGGTTCGATAAGGTATGACAAAACATTCTCACAGAGGCGAATTACATTCCATGTTCTTATAATAGCAAAACTTGTGTCATTAAGTTAGCAAATTATTAAATCAGAATTCTTTCAAAGCTAAATAGTATTAAAACTTGAGTCCAGATTATTTTATGAGGCTGTTATTATATCATAATCTATACATTTAACATTTTATTCAATTTTATATTCAAATGTATGAGACACATGTGTTCTTATGTCAATGTTTGTCTAGTGTAACATCAGTCTTTATTTCTTAATTCTAAATTACTTTCTTCTGAATTACCATACTATGTTTTAAGAAGAATTTGCAGGGCATAATGTTTAGTTGCTTTGGGGGTTCCTGTTTTTTTGTTTCACATCTTTGAGAGCATTGTTATTTTTCCTTTTCAAATAAGTTGAGAACATGGTAGTGAAGACAATACTTGAATTGCAATATTAATGAGTTGCTATTGGTACATTAATAGGATAAACTAGAACTACAGTATATTTTTATCAACAAGTGTGGACTGGTGAGCAATAAGGCATTTATTCTAACATTTTTACTGAATTCCCAGAGATTGCTCTTCAAGGCAAGATTCAAAAGCCTATTATATATCAGGATTTTACTTATTTTTCCTCCTGGTTTTAAACTAATATATTTTCAGTTTTTCTCTATAAAGTGATAGGAACTAAATAATACACTCTTACAGAACTTGAAGAGTAAAAACTTACTGATAGCTTTTATTTTTAGCATACTAAATCACTCCTACCCTTTTTAGCTTTTCACGTGGTCATCATTTAAATCCTTTCAATAATCTCCAGCTTCAATTCTTTCAATTGACTATGGCCCAATAAGTTATTGTTGAGCCAAATTCTTGTATGTATAACTGTGTGCACAGCACTATACAATAATTGATACAGATTTTTCAGCACAAAGTCTGAAGAACTTAGAAGAGGTCATTGAAGAAGTGTAAGATAAGAACATAAAATGGATGCCATAATACATTATTGGGAAGATATTTTCTGGTTTTATTATAATCACACTAAGGGTAGTAGTATATTTCCTGAATTTAAGTTATTAGTTATTTAAGATGTTAATCATTGAAGTGATGTAAGAAAACATTAGGAAGAAAGTGTTTTTATTTAGCTGATAAATTTAAATCATGTTTCCAAAGACTGTCATTGGGAGAAGGATTATCAAAAGAAGAGTAGAGGTTAAATCTAACTAAATAAAGAGAACAAAGTGCAAATAATGTTTAAATTAAAATGAATATTCTAATTGTTAACATTACAAAGATCATTCTTTCCAGAAAGCAGTGTTGTTAATATACTATATGTATTTCAAAAACATTTAAAAATATTTTATTCAATATGAAAAAATAGTGAATTTTGTTGATGATAACTGTATCTCTCTCAAAACAGTGTGTCTGTGTTATGAAATAGAGTCCCTTCTTGGTAAAGTGACTGTATCACCTGACTTAAAATAAATCCTAATTAAATTCAGATATATGTGAAATTCCATCATAGTATTCATGGTGATGAGTTCCTAACAAAATAAATTGTTACTATCCTTTAACAGCTTAATTCCTGGAATGATGGTACACTTTCAGGCATAATTTCTTACTTTCATAGATCAGTTTTCCAAAAGCTGTCACCAGTTTTTCAGATTATTTGTATCTTTACTCTGGTTTATCTTGCAAATGCTAACCCGTTTCAAGCCACCACAGAGTTCTCATTTTTAATTTTTAGGGTGGTGCTTTTTCTTGGTGATGTTTTAGCAGACAGAACACTATTACTTTCACCAGTCACTGTTCAACACACTACAAGATAGTGGCAGTAAGAAGGACTGCAATTGAGAATATAGATAGACCTGTAGAATTCAAGTTAAAGAAAATGGAGTACAGAAAGTTAGCAATAATTTTTTTTAAATTTTTATTGCATTTTAGGTTTTGGAATACATGTGCAGAACATGCAAGATAGTTGCGTAGGTACACATGTGGCAGTGTGTTTTGCTGCCTTCTGACCCTTCACCCATATTTGGCCTTTCTCCCCATGCCATCCCTCCCCCACTCCCCCCTACCGCTGTCCCTCCCATATTTCACCCAATAGACCTCAGTGTGTGGTACTCCCTTCCCTGTGTCCATGTGTTCTCATTGTTCATTACCCGCCTATGAGTGAGTATATACGGTGTTTCCTTTTCTGTTCTTGTGTCAATTTGCTGAGAATGATGTTCTCCAGATTCATCCATGTCCCTACAAAGGACACGAACTCATCATTTTTGATTGCTGCATAATATTCCATGGTGTATATGTGCCACATTTTCCCAGTCCAGTCTTTCATCGATGGGCATTTGGGTTGATTCCAGGTCTTTGCTATTGTAAACAGTGCTGCAATGAACATTCGTGGGCATGTGTCCTTATAGTAGTGCTCAACTAACCATTAGGTACTATAACAAATATAAAAATAAATATATTATGCTGTGCATGTGAATGTGTACATGGATATATATCCAAATACTATTGATGGCAGTGGTAGCCCATCAATATGTGTGTATAAGCACATGTACACACATATTATGTGTACAGGGATGTATACACACACACTATGGGTATGCAAATGTGTATATGGATACATGATGAATGAATATTTATAGATATTGTTAAAATATGTTTATTTAATATATGCCAAGAACTTACTTGTCAATATTTATTATATTTCTGAATTGTTTTCATAAATTTCATTTTTATACATTTTCCTAGATTTTTTTTTTTTTTGAAATGGAGTTTCACTCTTGTTACCCAGACTGGAGTGCAATGGCGTGATCTCAGCTCATTGCAACTTCCACCTCCTGGGTTCAGGCAATTCTCCTACCTCAGCCTCCCTAGTAGCTGGGATTACAAGCACGCGCCACCATGCCCAGCTAAGTTTTTTTTTTTTTTTTTTTTTTTTAGTAGAAACGGGGTTTCACCATGTTGACCAAGATGGTCTCGATCTCTTGAGCAGGTGATCCACCCTCCTAGGCCTCCCAAAGTGCTGGGATTACAGGTGTGACCTAGATTCGTATAGATAATTTTTTGTTTATTTACTGTTTCCATGTGCCAACTAGGTAGTTTCTTATACAATTGATATATGTCTAATATATGTTTACAGTCTGAGAAATTTTTACTACATTAAATATTTTCTAAACTACATCTGAAAAAAACTCATCGGAGACAATGGTTTATTTCCATGTGAAAATAATATCACTTTTATAGGAAAATTTATAAAACTGTTTTGAAAATTTAAGAAATTAAATATTAATATGTAAATCACTGGTAAAATTCTACAAGAAAAGTTGTAATGCATAATTTTCCTAAAATTTGTTGTGTTTTTTTATATTATGTTATTTGTACTTTTTCTGTTCCTTATAGGTTCATAAAATAAAGCAATTATAAAAATCCAAGATATGCTTTTCTCATTATTTTAAGCACATTTCAGTTATGAGTGAATATATACAGGGAAAAAGACAAAAAACCTCTTGGATTATAAGTACAGTTAAAGTTAAAGTCTATAGTGATTAGAATTAGATATAAAGTGAATGGTGAGAAGCTCTTGTCAGACATTCATTCTCCCATTCTTTAACAAAGGGGATAAGGTTATTTTTCTTGCAGAGGGAGTTACTGGAAGATGACTACTGCTGGATCATTTGGTCCAAAAACCACATTGCCTAGTTGTCTAACATAGAGGATCCATTATGTTTATTTTGTTTTTTTGTGTGACCATAATATCTAATAAAATATTATTTTTCATTAACCCCTTAGATTTGATCCTTCATTATGGGGTATTGAATTTTCTTAAATTACAAGAAAAAATGATAAAGTTTACATGTTCTGTATCAAGGATGTTTGTACATATGCTGCATTAACTAACATTGAAATGCTTCTTTATAAGGTAAAATAGATTCTCATGTGTCAAGCAAGTAGAAATTTAAGTAAATGGAGTTACATTAATGAAAAGAGTTTCCTGTTTTCATATCTTATCAAATTTAGGTACTATAAATTAATTCGATTTGAGAAAATATTTTGGATGAAATGGAACTAATATTTATTTCATTGATGTAAAAAAAAGGATTAGTTTTCTTCTATTTTCTAGATTTTATTCACTCTCCATCTTTCCCCACCTTGTTTTGTGACAAGGAGGCTCAATGTTATAGGCAATATCAACGGACTCCTCTGTGTCTAGATTCCAGTTGTGTTTGCTATATTGGAGCTTCCAGAGATCAGACATTGAGACTTGGGTATTAAATCCCAGGGATCTCTACAAAGCATGATGCTGGAGATTGGTCATCTCCCCTTCCAGGGAATTGTCCTCATACAGGTAACACTCTCCATCCAGGCACTCTTTAGGCTTTGGTAGCTGCATCATTTCTTTGCTCACTCAGGACCTGGATGATTATCTTCCCCTGATTCTACTGCATTCTCCAAGCTGGATTCACTAGATTTTGTCCCCACAGTTGAGAGCAGACTGTTATTGATTTGTTGGCAGCTTGAGTTTATCTGTCCTTTCTGTTACAAACCTGATGGAAACAGCACAACTATTCAAGTGTGCCTATTCTTTTCCTTTTTTATATTTTATTTGAAAAATGTGACTGTAACTACTTGAAAATATAAATATGAAATATTTTATTTTAATTAACAAAACCCTCCAGCATTTATGTGAATTATAGGCACTAATGTGTGTGTGTGTGTATGTACAATAGGCTCTTAATTAATTAAACGATGACAAGAAGCACAAATTCATAGGAGGAAAAGTAAATTAAAGATAATTTGAATGTGTATATTAACATTGAATAAATACCAACTGTAAAAATCACAAGTTAAAATTTCATATTAAAAGCATCAAAATTTGGAAATCTCACATAAGAGGCTAACATAGTGTGCTTCTTTTTTTCTTTTCTTTTTTTTTTGAGACAGAGTCTCACTCTGTCACCAGGTGCCAGGCTGGAGTGCAGTGGCACAGTCTCAGCTCACTGCAACCTCCACCTCCTGGGTTCAAGCAATTCTCCTGCCCCAGTCTCCTGAGTAGCTAGGACTACAGGCATGTGCCACCACGCCCAGCTAATTTTTTATATTTTTAGTAGAGACAGGGTTTCACCATGTTGGCCAGGATGGTCTTGATCTCTTGACCTTGTGCTCCACCCGCCTCAGCCTTCCAAAGTGCTGGGATTACAGGATTGAGCCACTGCATAGTGTATTTATTAAGTAATATATATATATATACATATATATATATATAAATATATACATATGTACATATATATGTATATATATATGTAAATTGTACTTTAGATTCTGGGGTACATGTGCAGATCATACAGAATTGTTGCATAGTTACATACATGGCAATGTGTTTTGCTGCCTCCATCCCCCTGTCACCTATATCTGGCATTTCTACCCAAGTTATCCCTCCCAATCCATCCTATCCACATTGTCCCTCCCCTAGTCCCCCGCAACTGACCCCAGTGTGTGATAATCCCCTCCCCGTGTCCATGTGTTCTCATTGTTCAACACCCATCTATGAGTGAGAACATGTGGTGTTAGATTTTCTGTTCTTGTCTGTCAGTTTGCTGAGAATGATGGTTTCCAGATTCATCCATGTCCCTACAAAGGACACAAACCCATCTGTATATGTGCCCATTTTCCTTGCCCAGTCTATCATCAGTTTATTCCAGGTCCTTCCTATTGCAAACAGTGCCACAATGAACATACATGTGCATGTGTCTTTATAATAAATGCTTTATAATCCTTTGAATATATACCCAGTAATGGGATTGCTGGGTCAAATGAAATTTCTATTTCTCTGTCCTTGAGGAATTGCCACAACTGTCTTCCACAAAGATTGAACTAATTTACATTCCTACCAACAGTGTAAAGTGTTTGTATTTCTCCATATCCTTCAGCATCTGCTGTCTCCAGAATTTTTAAGGATCACCATTATAACTGGCATGAGATGGTATCTCAATGTGGTTTTGATTTGCATTTCTCTAATGATCAGTGTTGATGAGTATTTTTTCACATGTTTATTGGCCTCATATATGTCTTCTTTTGAAAACTGTCTGTTCATGTCCTTCGCCCACTTTTGAATTTTTTAATGTAAATATGTTTTAGTTCTTTGTAGATTCTGGATAATAGCTCTTTGTCAGATGGGTAGGTTGCAAAACAATTTTCCCATTCTGTTGGTTGCAGGTCCACTCTAATGATTGTTTCTTTTGCTATACAGAAGCTCTGCATTTAATTAGATCCCATTTTTCTATTTTGGCTTTTGTTGCCGAATCTTTTGGTGTTTTAGTTTTGAAGTCCTTGCCTATGCCTATGTCCTGAATGGCTTTGCCTAGGTTTCCTTCTAGGGTTTTTATGGTGTTAGGTCTTATGTTTAAGTCTTTAATCCATGTGAAGTTAATTTTAGTGTAAGGTGTCAGGACGGGGTCCAGTTTCTGTTTTCTGCACATGGCCAGCCAGTTTTCCCAACACCATTTATTAAAAAGGGAATCCTTTCTCTATTGCTTGTTTTTTTCAGGTTTGTCAAAGATCAGATGGCTACAGATGTGTGGCATTACCTCCAAGGCCTCTGCTTGGTTCCTTTGGTCTATGTCTCTTTTTTTTCATACCAGTACTAAGCTTTTTTGATTACTGTAGCCTTGTAGTATCATTTGATGTTAGGTAGTGTGATGCCTCCAGCTTTGTACTTTTTGCTTAGTATTGTCTTGGCTATGTGGATGCTCTTTTGGTTCCATATGAAGTTTAAGGCAGTTCTTTCCAGTTCCGTGAAGAGGGTCATTGGTAGCTTCATGGGGATAGCATTGAATCTGTAAATTACTTTGGGCAATATGGCCATTTTCATGATGTGATTCTTCCTAACCATGAGCATGGAATGTTTTCCCATCTGTTTGTGTCCTCTCTTATTTCCTTGAGCAATGGTTCTTAGTTCTCCTTGAAGAGGTCCTTTACATCCTTTGTTAGTTGTATTCCTATGTATTTTATTATCTTTTTAGCAATTGTGAATGGGTGTTTACTCTTGATTTGGTTCTCTTTTAGTCTGTTATTGGTGTATAGGAATACTTGTGATTTCTGCATATTGATTTGATATCCTGAGACTTTGCTGAAGTTGCTTATCAGTTTAAGGGGATGTTGGGCTGAGACAATGGTGTCTTCTAAATATACATCGTGTCATCTGCAATTAGAGACCACTTGACTTCATCCTTTCCTAATTGAATACCCTTTATTTCTTTTTCTTGCCTGATTGCTCTTGCTAGAACTTCCAATAATATATTGAATAAGAGTGGTGAGAAAGGACATCCTTGTCTAGTGCCAGATTTCAAAGGGAATGCTTCTAGTTATTGCACATTCAGTATGATACTGGCTATGAGTTTGTCCTAAATAGATTTTATTATTTTGAGATATGTTCCATCTACACCTAGTTTATTGAGAGTATTTAGCATAAAGGGCTGTTGAATTTTGTCAAAGGCCTTCTCTGCATCTATTGAGATAACCATGTGTTTTTTGTCTTTGGTTCTGTTTATATGGTGAATTACATTTATAGACTTTCATATATTGAACCAGACTTGCATCCCTGGAATGAAGCCTACTTGATCATGATGGATAAGCTTTTTGATGTGCTATTGCAATCAGTTTTGCCAGTATTTTATTGAATATTTTTGCATATATGTTCATCATGGATATTGGCCTGAAGTTTCCTTTTTTTGTTGGGTCTCTGCTGGGTTTTGGTATCAGAATGGTGTTGGTCTCATAAAATGATTTGGGAAGGATTCCCTCTTTTTGGATTGTTTGGAATAGTTTCAGAAGAAGTGGTACCAACTCCCCTTTCTATGTCTGCCAGAATTCAGCTGTGAACCCATCTGGATCTGGGCTTTATTTGGTTGCTAGGCTATTAATTGCTGCCTCAACTTTAGCCCTTGTTATTGGTCTATTCAGGGTTTCAACATCTTCCTGGTTTAGGCTTGGGAGGGTGCAAGTGTCCAGGAATTTACCCATTTCTTCCAGGCTTACTGGTTTATGTGCATAGAGTTCTTTGTAGTAATCTCTGATGGTAATTTGTATTTCCACCTAGAATTTCATATCCAGCCAAACTAAGCTTCGTAAGTGAAGGAGAAACAAAATTCTTTAGAAACAAGCAACTGCTGAGAGATTTTGTCACCACCAGACCTGCTTTACAAGAGCTCCTGAAAGTAGCACTAAATATAGAAGGGAATAACCAGTAATTTATATTTACATTTAGAAAAATTTACCACAATAAATTTTTTGTTCATTTTTATGAATTTCAATTTTATTACATTCAGGTAATAACATGAAAGTTTTTTTATTTGGTGTATTACATGATGCTGAGGCTTTGGATATGAATGATCCATTACCCAGTTAGTGAGCATAGTGACTGATAGGTAGTTTTTCAAATTTGCCCTGTCCCCACCTCTTTCCTCTAGGAGTCCCCAGTGTCTATTGTTCCCAACTTTATGTCCATATGTACTTAACATTTAGCTCTCACATATAGCTTTAAAAACTTACTACACACTGGGGTCTACTGGGGGGAATAGGGGAGGGACAGCAGCGGGGGAGAAGGGGAGGGATAGCCTGGGGAGAAATGCCAAACGTGGGAGAAGGGGAAGAAGGCAGCAAAACACACTGCCATGTGTGTACCTATACAACTATCTTGCATGTTCTGCACATGTACCCCCAAACTTAAAATGCAATAAAAAATAAATAATTTAAATTTTAAAAAAAGAAAAAAATGAAGTATTTGATTTTCTGTTTCTTCATTAATTTCTTTAGGATAATGGCCTCCAACTGCATCCATGTTGCTACAAAGACATGATTTCATTCTTTGTTTTAGTTGTGTAGTATATTCCGTGGCAAACATGTTCCACATTTTCCTTTTCCAATCCTCTATTCACAGACAGCTTGTGTTCATGTCTTTCCTACCATGAGTGGTGCTGCAATGAATATACAAGTGCATGTCTTTTTAGTAGCATATTTATTTTCCTTTGGATATATACCCAGTAAAGGGATATCTGTGTCAGATGGTAGTTCTGTTTCAAGTTCATTGATAAATTTCTAAACTTCTTTCCACAGTGGCTGAACTAATTTACATTCCCACCAACAGTGCATAACATTTCTTTTACTCCACATCCTCACCAGTATCTATGAATTTTTAATATTTTAATAATAGCCATTCTGTCTGATGTGAGATAGATGCTATCTTATTGTGGTTTTGATTTTCATTTCTCTGATGATTAGTGATGTTGAGTTGTTCTTCATGTTTGTTGGCCACTTGTATTTCTTTCTTTGAAAAGTGTCTATTCACGTCTTTTGCCCACTTTTTAATCATGTTATTCCATCCCTGTTGAATTAAGCAATTACAGCTTCTCAATTTTAGAACTTTGTCATATGCATAGCTATAAATATTTTCTCCCATGATTTAGGGTTTTTGTTTACTCTTTAGTCTAATTAGGTCCCACTTGTCAATTTTTAACAGAGGCAAGTTTAGTGTACAAAAAGTTTTGTATTTATATGCCTTAATGACTTTAGAAGTGATTTACAAAAGCTTGAAACTGTATGATCAGTCATGAGAGTGTTAAAGATGATTGCATTATGAATCTAAACATAAAAGTAAACTAATTATAATTTGTAAAATGTAATATTATGTCAAACTAAACTGGGAAGACCAATAAAATTTCTTGGATATATTTCATTCTACTCTTCAAGAATGTACTTTGTTAATTACAAATTATTAAATAAGTGTAGAAAGAGATCATTTGAATTTATGGAGATATGCCTCACAGTACTTTAACTATATGTCTCTCTCTTAACATAAAAGACTTCCTTAATCTGCCACTGTATTAGTCTGTTTTGGCACTGCTATATCAAATTGCCAAAGATGGTGTAATTTATTTTTATTTTTTAAAGAGGTTTAATTGACTCAGTTCTGCATGGCTGTGGAGGCGAATGGAAACTTACAATCATGGTGGGAAGAGAAGAGGCACGTCGTACATTGTGGCAGTCTAGAGAGAGCAAGCAAGAGCAGGGAAAACTGCCTTATAAAACCATCCAATCTTGTGAGAACTCATTCACTGTCATGAGAATAGCATGAGAGAAAATGTCCCCATGATCTAATCACTACCTACTTGTTCCCTCCCCTGATATGTGAAGGTTATGGGTATTATAATTTGAGATGAGATTTAGATGAGGACACAGAGCCAAACAGTATCAGCCTTTTTCAAGAAGAGTCATTTTAAAAACATTAAGTGTTACAAAGAGCAATAAAATAATAGATTTTCTAAATTCAAGAAATGGAAATAGTCCTCCCCTCTCCCATATTTTTTCCAATTTTCCTGGTTATTGACTTCTTTTTTTTAAAAAATAATTTGAATTTTTATCATCTAAAATTAATATTTTATAATTTATAAATATGTTTTTTCAATTAAATGTATAGGTCTTAAGGTACATTTTGATGTCTTCTGACAATAAATATGCTCACATAACCCACATTAAGTCAAAATTAGACCATCTCCCTCAATTCAAAAAGTTTCCTGTTCCCCTTTGGAAGTCAAGCCCTAAAACGAGAGGAATCCACAGTAGTGATTTCCAAACTATATATTACTGTTGTTTCTTCATGAACATTATATAAATGTAATCATATAGATGTACTATTCTGTATCAAACATTTTTGGCTAAAAATAACGTCTAAGAAATCCATTCATTCTACTGTACTTATCAGTGATTTTTAGTTGCTAGATAGTACTTCCTTGTATGGATATACTATAATATATGTATTTATTCTCTATAAAAAGTTTTCTTAAGACAAAAATGCTTAACACATATGCAAGATGTTTGATGAACACAGATTTTCATCTATTTTGGGTAAATCTGAGAGTGGAAAGTCTGTATCAAAGGGTAGATTGACATTAAAAGAACTTGTCAAAGCGTTTCTCAAAGTTGGTGGTTTCATTTATTATTCCAACCAGTAAGATATAAAAATTTCAGTTTCTTTACATCTTTGAAAATATTAGGCCACTAACCATGACTTGATGTTGGCCAATAGATACATATTTCTGCTAATAATGCAGAAGTCTTATATGTAAAATATGAAAATACTGAAACATTAAAAATATAAATTATCCATGAGAAAAATGGATAGAGAACATCAAGTGAAAAATCACAAAGTATAATTACTCAATAAACATGTGGAAATAAGTTAACCCCACATATCACATATCAAACAGCCGCTAATTAAAATATGATGGCACTTTAAAATTTATCAAATTAGACATGATTAAAATTAAAACTGCAACATTGTTGTCAGAGTAGAGTATAAGGGAGATTTATGCTTTTTAATTTGGAATATAGATTTATATAAATATTTTTAAAATTAGTCCTATTTATCCAAGTATATGAAAATCCTATTTGTTATCTTGAATTTTAAGTTTCACACAAGTTGAAAATCCTATTTGTTATCTTGAATTTTAAGTTTCACACAAGTTGATATAGGATAGAAATGGGATTTTAGCAAAAATGTTGAAAGATGTATAATATCAACACATTTAAAACCTCTTAAAAATCTAATTGAAATAATTATATTGAAGCACATAGAATATTCTTAAATATTTTTACCATTAAAAATATTTGGAACAATATTTTATAAGCCATTTATATTTAAGCTTAAAAATATTACATCTAATTTGATTTATATTCATAGTGATATATAATCATAGCTAAAAACATACACAAATAGATTTGTGGAAGAAAGACTTGAAAATTACTGGCATAACAAATGAGTGATGTCATTATTTCTGACTTGCCTTTTATTTGTTCTTTTCACATTTTTGACAATAAGTATGTAATATATTAATTGATTACAGAGGACTTTTTTCTATATGTTCACGTTTATTTTCTTGCATATGACCCATATTATTTGTCTCCTATTTGAATTATTTATAATTCATGAAGTTAGATGTAGTCTTTTGCCTTGCTATTTCATTTCCCCTTTTTACTTTATTTGCCTGGAGGTCTGGAAAATACTTCAAATATTGACTTTGAATCCCTAGTTCTACTCCACCACAGTCCTCCATAAAATTGCCTCCCCTTTCCAACAGTCACACATAAGATATATTTAATGTAAGATATATCTACTCAATGTCTCCCTTCTATTTATAAGCATGACCTCTAATTTCTATCAATCTTCAAGAAGTGGGCCTACAAAATTACTGTAGATGCAGTACATGGTCTGAAATTATCTAAAAATAGCTTTTGTGATAGCTAGAATAAAAGCTGAAAACTGCTCCACATGCTGAATTTGTCTTTAAGTTAATTTTGTTTGCCCTGCACAATGCTTCAAATTTCATTTATTTCCACTATTGAAACATTTTACTTAATAGCTGAGATTTTCACCTTTACCCAAAATATAAGAAAGATTCATTCACATTGAGTCTGTGGTTCTGCAAAGCCTGAGAAAGAATGTCAAATACTCTATTTGTAGGCAGTCTTCTTTGATCACCAGCATCTTTTTTGTTTTCTTATTTCCAACTGAATTTTATTTTAAATTATGTAATGAAACTTTGTCTAGGCAATATATGGTACTCAAGAGAAACTGACCCTTTATTCATGTTCAGAGGGGGTCCTAATTTGCTTTGGTCCGTCATGACAATCAGATCTATTTTGCAGGTGATTGACTCAGAAAATTCAGCTTAAACCCATCAACAGATAATATTCAGCTGGTGCTATGGTCCATATGTTTTGTACCCCCAAATTCAAATCTTAAAATGCTAACCCCTAAGGTGATGGTATTAAGAAGTGTGGACTTTAAGGAAGTAATTAGGTCATAAAGGCAGACCCTTTTGAACAGAATTAGTGCTCTTATAAAAGAAGCTTCAGAAAGCTTCCTTGCTTTTCTTCACTGTGAGAACAAAGCAAGAAAATGCTCTTTATAGAAAAGCAAGTTCTTTTGCAATACCAGATCTTCCAGGGCATTGATCTTAGACTATATTCTAGACATGTAAGAAATAAATTTCTGTTGTTTATAAGCCATTCAGCCTATGCTATTTTGTTAGAGAAACCTGAAAAGACTGAGACACCTGGAGATTATTTTAGCCAGAAAGTGAGCACATGGACTGAAATGAGCCAAGCCAAAGAAGGAAAGAGCTTTTATTCAAGCGTTGTAAGAAAAACTCTCTCTCTCTTCCTTTATGTCCATGAAAAGGAAAAAGGAGTTACATATTATCATGGAGGTTGTATTGTCAACAAAGAAATGATGGGGTTGACTGAAAAAAAAAATTGAACAGAGCCTTGACAACACTAACACTGATACTTACTCTTTATGGGGACTTCCAGTTACATAAAATGCATTACTTAGGTCATCTGATTCAGATTTTGATTACCTGTAATAGGAAGCACCTATCTGAAACTCCCATTTAGTTGGTGCACATATGCTCCTGCTTAAAAGATACCCATTTGCAATTCATCATCCTGGACTTATCCTGCTTTACTCATCTATACTTCTTATGTGGCTCTTGAAAGCATTTGGGTTAATAAACACTGATGTAGCAAACTTGAAACATTATATTTTAAAATAATCCTCAAAAGACATAATGTGTTTGTGTGCGTGAACAGGGAACTCATGATATTGATTACATACCCTTTAGTTTATATACCTGAGAAGCAGATATTTGATGTTTTCTATTAAATAAAGACTATAAATTTTAGTATTTGGAAATAAAGACAAACTTTTATAGGAGTTGTGCAGCAGAACGATATATATGACCAAAAATAACAGTATGCTCATATCCACACACTTGTTAGCACTATCATTTTCCTCAAATAAAAATTTGAAAACTACACGTATGTCTTCTTCTAAAAAGTGTCTGTTCATTTCCTTTGCCTGTTTATTAATGGCATTATATGTTTTTTGCTTGTTGAAGTTGCTGTCTGTCCCACAGACTCTGGCTGAGTGAGGAATGAATGGGGTTCGCAGACACAGGTATTTTAGCCTGTAAGCTCAGGTAGGGGATTGCATGCTTTGCACAGCCAGCCGCCTAGAAAGTGCAGCCTCCATAAGCCATAGATGCTCTCATTTATTTAGTACAGATTCAGTAACAAAGGCCTGAAGAAAACCCATTTGTGGGAAATTAACATTGTCGATTCCTTGAGTAGGGGGTGGGCCTGAGCACAGATGATTTCTTGATAAACAGGTAAAAACCTTATCGAGATGATTTCCTTGCACTCCCTTGTTATCTGCCCTGTGCCATTAACTGAACATAGAGTATTAGGCTGCCTTCAGTCATAACCCTTTCCAGAAGCTTTTACAAAACCTTCCAGTCTTCCAAGAAGGTCTGTTTCTTTCGTGTAATTGTGTTCCCACCACCCTACATGACCTCCTACATGAACTGTTTTGAACTGTTTGAATTTTCCCCAATCTCCTACATGAACTGTTTAAATTTCTTATAGACTTTTATATACTCATCTGTAAAGATTACCACTGCTAACCAGTTTTTCATTGACACATCTAAAGGCATATATAGCAAGATAGATAGAAAGGTAAATATTGTATATATTTATTTTTTATTGCATTTTAGGTTTTGGGGTACATGTGCAGAACATGCAAGATAGTTGCATAGGTACAGACGTGGCAGTGTGATTTGCTGTCTTCCTCCCCTTCACCCTCATCTGGCATTTCTCCCCATGCTATCCCTCCCCAGCTTTTCTTTTACTGTCCCTCCCCTATTCTCCCCAATAGACCCCAGTGTGTAGTGCTCCTCTCCCTGTGCCCATGTGTTCTTATTGTTCATCACCAGCCTATGAGTGAGAATATGCGATATTTCATTTTCTGTTCTTGTGTCAGTTTGCTGAGAATGATGTTCTCCAGATTCATCCATGTCCCTACAAAGGACACAAACTCATTGTTTTTTTTTTTTT